>OY751320.1:15531249-15894242 GCA_963564615.1 Rhorus exstirpatorius
CACGCTCGATCGTCCGGCAAGCCACTGAACGAGTCTCATGATGTATGTTCCCGTCTTGTCTCCGAGTCCCCGCGTGTCTCCACATCAAGTTTATATCGCGGTAATCAAATCGCCCGGCATAAATTCAACCAGGGTATATAGTCAGCTCTCTCTCTCTCTCTCTCTCTCTCTCTTCTCCCGCAATCGGGCAGTTATGCGCTGGTTGTCGGCAGGACGAGTGCACGTGGAGTTGTGGCACGACGCGGGAGTAGGGCTATACGACGAAATTGGCGAATCAACGAAAAGCTCTGGTCGTTCTTACTCGGTGTCCATTACTATATAAGCGCGGTCTTTCATGCGATGTACGTGCGTTTAAGTGTATTATCCTCCCCGTGAGCTTACGCCTTTCTCCCGCGAAATATTGTCCACGAAGATTGAGTTCTTCGTTATTTTGCTTCTCGTATGTATTATTCTCAATCGTTGCATTCGCAAGCAGACAACTTTTATGAATTATATTCCGTTCGAAAAAATCGTGCCTTAATTCGCATACACTCTGTCGCGGAGAACACCGCATATACCGAAGCAAATATTGTCGCTTGAGTCATCCCTGCAATACGTGGTGTCTGGTCACACCCAGACGGGGCACCCACGAATATAATAGTCCGTGGAACCAGGGGCGAAGGGAGGACCGGAAGTCCACCTCCACTCTTGGAGAGCGCTTCGAGAGATTCGACAGTTTCGAGTGCACATGCACACACACACACACACATATATATATATATTTATTTGTTTCTCAGAGCCATCTGCATTGCGAGATTCGCATTCGTACGAAAAGATCTTCCTTCGCGCTATATACGCGCCCTCTCTCGCCCACACCACCGTAATCATCAGCTTGCGCATATGTATACTATGTGTATCGTTCGCCACAGAGACGTATCCTCGCGAGAGTCTCGACCGTCTCTCCTCTCTCTCTTTCCTCCAGGCGTTTGATTTCGGTGTACCTCGTATCCTCTACTAATGATGCCTACACGACAGAAACACGAACACCGTCGTCGTGGGCGACCCGGTCCTCTCTAATACTCGCCGCCCTGGACCTTTCCCCGGGCACGCATACCATATTCCATCAAGAGTATATAAACACATAGATATTTATTCGCGTGACGTTACTGTCACCATACCCTTTTCTTCTCTTCTGCTCCGATGTATATATAGCGAGAGAAGCAAAAGAACTTGGCTTCATCCAAAGTCCCTTGCGAGAAGGCAATTCTGAGTTCGTCGGGGGGGTATAACACGCCTCACGAGACAGAGCCATACACGGGACTATCAATATTTATAACATATTGTCTCGTAAAATTTACGGGTATAGGTGTACTATAATGATCGGGGCAGGTCTGTAAATAGACGTCTTCTAATATATCCGATGAAAAGGTACAGCTTAGTGCAGCACAGACTCACGACAATCATTGATTGAATTTTCAGCGCGTTTTCATTTACGATTGCACAGTTGCATGTCAATCCAGAATTTGTGACATTAAAACTATTCACACGCCTCGTGTGACTTTGAACCATGCTGTGGCATAATCAATCTCACCGCTAGCAATGAAATTTACATGTTCACCGGGGCCTCTGTGATAATTTTCTGGGCTGTTTGATGACTCTGAGGGCCAAGAGGATCTTGTTCATTAGACAAGCAATGTAATTCCGCAGGTATACAGCTACGCCCTTCGATGGTCGATGCTACTGCAGCCTAGTATAACGTGTTACCACGGTATAGATAGTTTACCGTACAACAAGGGACAATGAATCATGGACTGCAAGGAGAGCAGAGTACATGCCCATTAAGTGCGACAATGCAAGCTCGAGGCTCAAGACGATGTTATTACCAGCTTGCAAGCGTTATCCTATAGCGGGATGGAAGGATAAGGCCATGGATCCTCGTTTGAATACTCGCAATCCTTTCATAAGGGGCGCACTTGTGACATATCGAAATAGAATTTATATGCTTGCTCGCTCATGACATGAATCGTAGTTGCAGTGGACACGCATTCGAACATTGTTCCTATATGTATAATGTCAAGTGATATTGATGTCAACAATCGACGGAATGTTGCATGGGTCAAAGAAATTGAAGCTTGCATATGTGTGCAAACGATCGAGTCAGTAGTCAAGAGTGAGTCAACGAACGATTAGTCGATTCATTCTTGTCTTTTTACTTTCTCATACTCTTCGACACCCACATACTATACTAAACTACGAACGAGATCAGGGATTATGGCATGATATAGAGAAGCTTCACGGAGCTGTGCTGAATAGGTGAGCTCGTATATAGTAGGGAATAAACAAAATAGTGACGCAGCATCGGCCTATAGAGGAACGTGGAGCTAGTCCCGAGTTCGCGGTGAGTAGCCGATGAATGAAACCTGAAGAAGAAAAAAAAAAGGATCATTGAAGAAAAGGGAGTGAGTGTTGCACCGAGAATGAGAAGAAAAAGAGCCAGTCCGGCAGCTTCATTGAAGATGAAAGTGTCGACTGACTATACGGAAGATTGGATCTAAGAAACGACGGTAGCACAAACCGCGGGCTCATTACCAATGATTACGATTCGATTATAGACATGCAATTATAAAGATCCCTTTGATTTCATCCGATGCCTCCGTGGGTTATTTCCGCGCACATGGAAGTCGATTAGTTTTGGGCACACTGGGGTGTAGCTGCCTAATACCATGCATGCGGTAACTTATAGAACAAAAGAAGAGAAGAATTTGCTGTGTTGGGAACCTGGAAATCACCGGTAGCCAATTCACATATACCGGTAGATTTTGTCTGGTGATCATCGTAATGATGGATAATGTAGCGTAATGGATTCAGTATATTATAGTCGCATTCGGCTTCTCATTGGCCTATCAGTCCGTAGATTTCGAATGTCACGTCAAAAAATCACGAGAAATGAATCTGACTATCCGAACCTGTTGGTATTACATCACGATGGCGCTTCCAAATTCAATGACTTTGCTCTTTAGACCTTACTTAGGATGACTCTGCTCAGTTAAACTTTGCTGGGAATCCGCCACCGTTTAGCTCGCTAATCGAGAGTAGATATATACTGCACGAAGTATGAAATCAAGCGTAAAATTGACGATTTAGGTAAACCAATGGATGGTTAATTGGTGATTTAACGAATAGTCATTCTCGGTAGCTTTTTCTTGAAAGCATTTATCATGCATCTTATATACCTGATTCGTGCTCAGGCTCTCTTCTTTCTTCTTTCTGTGTGTACCTTTCCATTGAGAAGAAGCCCGATGACCACGCATTATTATTCTTACGATGTTTTTTTGTGATTCGAGCAGGGGGAAAAAAATCACAGGAGCACCCCATCAGGTGTATGATGCTGAAAATAAAAATATTTTGACCATCTATCAGTTCGACAGATCACTTATGCAGACCATGTATTCCGTCACTACCGAGAACAAAATGTACGAATATCACTTTTCTCAATCGAAGAACAGTTAGAGACCGGGTCGTCGAAGCATACAGTCCATACCGAACAGCCGCCTGATCGATATTATCGATCGGTATAATCGTCCGTAAGAGACGGATAGATGAAGAAAGACGAGAAAGGAATACGAGAGAGATGGGCGAGAAGGATTTTTGATTGCTGACGAAAGAATAACCGAAGAGAGCTATGGGCCTCAGTCGATTTCCACTTAATACCAACGAGTGGAAGCAATTTCGAGTGGAAAGAATTTCGGACCACCAAAGGTGACTACCACCACGCGGCAAGAGGGAGAAAGAGACGATACAATTATAGTTGAAGGGGAGCCTCTATGTCTCCCATGTGTGTTATATCACTCTTTCACCATAGTATTCATCTATCTATCTCTCTTACTCACTTTGCGTTAGGCACTTCAGCAACCGAACTTCCACACAGTTGATGCTGGATGTTCTACAGGATCACCGTATACTTGCACATCGCGAGAATTCAAGATTCATCTCCGGCTACTTGAGACTCTTTTGGTCTTCGTTCGCGTCTCGAGTATCGACGTCTCACGATACACCGAAGTTCCGAGGCACTCGAGAATGCACACGAACGACTCGGGGATCGTAGTAAAATATTTGCTTTGTCCCCTCTCATCCATCTAACGTTGGACGAGTCATTGATTGTGGGCGAGTTTTTTCAGCCAAATTGTGTTATACTATTAATAGCTACTGCGTTTGCATGGCATGCCTTCAATGAATTTCTTCATCGTGAAACACTCATTCTTTTTCATTGTGGAAACACTCGTGAGAACAATCTTAACCGTGAGTAAAACAATCCTTTCCAAGACAATAACCCCCCGAAATAGGTATAAAATTTTATTTCCACGTCGAGTCATATGTAAATCGAGAAAAATCTATGGTCGGGCTGTATTGACTCAATGATTTGACTCCTGACGATCCTCTGTATTAGATTCTGTGGTTGTAACCTTGAACTTCTTTTTCGTTCCATACAGAGAGATGAAACCGTGAAATTTCTCTCACGTCAGTTTATCACACCCATAGGACATTTATCACTATGTTATATAATTCAGAATCTTTTCCCTTTCTCAGAAGAACCAAAAAAAGCAATTGGAAAGTACAGATGTAGCGCATTTCGGTATTTCACGGTTAAATCTTTTATCGGATCCTTAATGATTTTTGAATCGATTTCCGTGGGTGAATAAGACGAGGCCTGTCGAGTAAACGCAACCGAGGGATACACATTGGAGACGTTTGGGGATTTAATGTCTGCGCTTTAGGGGGGAACCAAAGAGAGAGAGACACGAGATGAGGCGAGACTTTGACAAATTTTTCGTATAACGTCGATTTATCAAACGTGACGATTCTCGAATTGAGGTATTAGCCAGGCGTCAAGAGGACCCCTGGTCGAGACTCCGAAAAAGACCGGGGTAAGAGGCAAGGGAGGGCTTGAACGACGTGCTACCAAAGGCGAAACGGAGGTGGCGGATGATGGTATTGGGTCAACTATTAGTCCCGACGCCCTGCCAAAACGCTACACCATCACCCTGCATTGCCTATATATATGCGTATGCTGCGAGTGCGATAGAAGGAGATGAGGCCACAGGTCTCTGATGTATTCCAATGTTGACGGAAAACCTGTAAAACGGTCCCGCGCCCTCTGGCTCATAGCAATCGCTCGCAGGATCTATTACCCGTCCGGTTATAAATGGTTCTGGGTTCGTAAGCTGCCCGTCTCAATGTCGATGTCACCCGATGTTCCTGAAAGGAAATTGACTACTCATCCCACGACTTTGGGTACAGTTTACCCCCAGTAACGTTGCTTCTGGATTTTTTCGTTTTTTTCGTCGGTCTTCTGGAATTTTTGAAAAAAAAAAACTCGAAAATCTATACTCGCGTTCGTGAAAAAGTTTTACAAAAACCGAGAATGGATCGTTCAGATTTGGAATAGAATTTCTGACGAGCGCGGAATATAAGATCAGTATAGCAGAGAGTAGCACTAACCATACATATCGAACCTTTAATTTGAAGTGTTTTAGCACGCATACGTGGAACTCATTTAATCGATTTATAGAGAGTTGCATTATACACGAGAACATTCTTGAGTATGTACATACACATGCTTGTAATATACCGAGATCGATCGACCTCGTGATGCTTTACCGAGAAGACATGAGGCAAAAGAAGACTTGCTTGCTCTCTGCCCTACGGCTCTCGCGCGATCGTTTCGAACGATATGATGGCCTTATTAATAACAACTTCGGTGCGTATCGAGTCCCAATATAGGCAGTTGGCTTGTCCACTAACGAGACGTTGCATCGCAGCCACATCTACCAGCAATGTGAAGCGCGTGTGCGTGTATTATACACCCTGAAAACTGGTGTAAGTGGTATGTGTATGTGGCTTCCATAGGCCTATATACTGAAACGGCGTGTGTGGTGCGCTTTTAAGATTCCGGTAGCCGGGTGTGGAGCCAATAACGTTGGCGTTAAAATATGGTAATCGTGCCGCGAGATCGGCGTATCGACGACTTGACAAACGATCCCGAGACCGAAGCCTCAGACCACCAAGGGATTCACCCATCCTCGTGATGCCTCTGCTGCTGTCTCGGAAGAGCACACACACACATACACACACACACATGCACGCGCACACACATACTTCTTTTATACTTACTACCACCATCACGAATGCTCAACTACTACTTTATCTACAATCACGTATAAAGTATAAATGTGCCACGATACTCTGGCAGCTTCCTTGGGCCATGAACAATACACGGGCCATAGAGCCAGGGCTACGAGCAAGCAGAAACCAAGGAGCCCCAGCCCGCAATCATTTGTTACGTACGTGACTCAAACTGGCTGACTGCTATCCTCTGGCAGCCTGCCATTCCTCTATAGGTCCTGATTATCGTCCCCCGGTACGTTCTCGCCATTGCTGCCGTCGCTGATGATGCTCGACGGACCCCATCTGCACGCGGGTGCCCCGGTAGAAAGATGATAGTGCGGTGCGTGACAACAACGACGACTAGAAGACAATCACGAAGTGAGGAAGACCATTGCTACCACAACCAATCATCCGAGCGATGACAAAGTGTTGCCAGAGGTGTTGAAAGAATAAAAATAAAATAAAAGCGAACGGAGAGGACATTGAACCCTCTTCGATGATCTATCGATGCTGCTTGAACATAATTCTCCAGCTCAGTATCATTATCGAAGGTAATAAATATATGGAGGTAATGACGAAGACTGTAAAGCTTGTCTGAACGATATAGAAAGGTTTGAGAAATGTTGAAGAATACAAGAACCGAACGTAGAGTGGATATATATATTGATTCTCTTTTGATAATCATTCGTGTTGTTTGGATAATTCATCGACCCATTAACGATCATTTTCGCTATTTAGATCACTTCAGATGAACTTCATCGACAATTAATAATCTCAAGAGATATCGATGTTAGCGACTGTAAGTTTTTAATTCCGTTGGTCATACCAGAAGTCGTTACACGCCGCTGGATTATCCCGCACGGACGAATGAACATTCTCAATGTACGAGATTCGAGTGAAAACGAAATTGACGCGACGTATCGGCTCGAAAATCCAGACCTATGTCACGCCGCCTGTCGCGATACACGTTTAAGTGGCGCGTTATTTAGAGGATTCTGTACAAATCCCAGCGGGGATTCTGGATAAGCTCAGCTTCTTCCTTTCACATAGCACGCAATTCCCCCTTCTCTCTCACTCTCTCACTGCCTTGTTCGCAGGCCAGTCCGAGGATCAATCCTATTACGGCTCGTATCTATCTCAATGTGGATTTTCGATCGGTCGATCGGGCGGGATTGTGGAGCTCTCCGATGGTTTTTGCAGTGAGACGGGCACGAGAAACAGAGGGAGAAGTCCATGTCCGACACCCGTCACTTTCCTTTAGTCTCAAGATATCGCTTCGAGAACTTCACTGCATATTCCCTCAACCACGCAGTCTCTCGATCTCTCGATGAGAATTTTCGTGTGGACTACCAGTCTCTTGACACGCTACCGCGCCAAAGACACTTGGAATCTTTACAAATGAAATAAATAATAAAAAAAAAACTCTGGTGAACGGTATTATTTAACAGGTTTGATCGACGCTATAATCCTTTTTATTGCCTTTCATGTTCAAAACACTGAACGCAAAAAAAGTTAAATGAATTGAGCACTTGCTCAAGCAATAATACAGCTATCATCCAGTCAGTTCTTGCCTATGAAATAAAACATAGTTGGACTCAACAACCGGGATTTGTTTCTATAATTTTGAACAGTATTTTAAACTGCTGTCACGATCAAACAGAAAAAAAAGAAAGATAAATCTCCAGCCTTACGAATTGAAAATATTTGCCAACGCGGTATAGCATCAATCAACATTACGTTTTACGATATTGTTTGGTAAATTTTGTTTCAAGAAAGCCACTTTAATTGCCGCAGTTACGATTGTCCGACGACTGGATTGT
This sequence comes from Rhorus exstirpatorius, assembly GCA_963564615.1. Lineage (NCBI taxonomy): Eukaryota > Metazoa > Arthropoda > Insecta > Hymenoptera > Ichneumonidae > Rhorus > Rhorus exstirpatorius. The sequence goes on from OY751320.1 coordinate 15,539,214, forward strand.
ATACGAACAATATATCCTTATGTTCGTGTAGCTCTAAGCCACTGTATATATCCTCTCGAAGTAAGACGAGGTCGTAACCTCTTGTGACCATACGGTGGTGTGTCTTTCAAATTTCCTCGGGGTGTTCACGATAGCGCTTTCGGGGTTACGAATAACGAGAGAGAGAAAGAGAGAGGAATAGGAACAGAGAGAAAGAAAATTTGCAAATGCACACGTGGAGGCCATCGCGCTGGCTGCGCCTGCAGGGTATGGAAGATATCTCGCGAGGCACACAGTGAGAGTAGTCAAGGGGTGAAAGAAGAAAAGCAAAGGTGAGGAGGAGACGTCTCCGTAATGACGGGACATAAATAACTCGGACGTTTACGCGCGCATTGATTTAAGCAAACTAATGATTTCACTTTGGTTGACCGCGGTTCTGTATGCATATATGCGTGCGTGTGTACGAAGAAGAGGCCACCAGAAACGGCATCATGGCTCGTGGTCCAAACCCCTCAAGCGTCTACTTTTTTTTCTCATACGCTCTCTCTCTCTCTCTCTCTCTCTCTCTCTTGAGTCTCATGTTTTGAGCTCTTTGACGGACAGAGGTACCTTCTCACGGCCATGCAACCTCCTATCATATTGACATTTATATTCTCACGCGTAATTTACATGTCTATGGATGACAATTACTACCGAGCTGAGTACCCTTGCACGCTTTGGGCGATATTTCCAGTAACGCATGCATCAAAAACGGATATTAATAATCTCTATGTACCGTATAAAGAAAAATGGCTAAAGTTCTACGATGTCTGCCTGTCCTTGAAAACCGAAAATCATAATTTTGAGATTCTTGATTTGCTTCTTTTATTTTTATGTTTTTTATTTTTAATTTTCTCTAGGGAATAAAAACGCGTATTTGGAAATTTTCAGTAGGAACTTTCAGGTTTTCAGAAAAGTATCTAGTGAATTCGTGATCAACAGGGCCGTTCCACATCGATATAGGGTGATGACGAAATTTGTCAAACTCAATTTTTTTTTGTTTTTTTTTTTCATTCGTATACGATTTATCCTCCTGTGCTCGCTCGTATGGCAGCATTCAGGAAAATACAGTCGAGGATTCATAGCCCGTTATGGCCCTCGTGACGTTGCGACGCCTCAAACTTCGGACGTGGAAATCCGCGGGTAATATTCAGATAGAAATGGGTAGAAGAGAAGAGAGAGAGAGAGAGAGCGAATGAGAAGAGATTGCTGGTGTTCGGTCCGTTAGGTGTGCAGCGTCCGATAAGTCTGGAAGGGCCGAGCTCAAGAAGATGACATTGACGTGGCTGAGCTAGACTAGCTACGTTGAGATGTGAGGGAATATATACGGGGGCTGGCGGGGAGGACTTAAAACCCGGATCAACTCATCCGTCGGTACTTGATACATATATTTAGTATATTTGCCTAAGTCGGATTCACACGGGCGCGAATGAGTTGGGTAACGATGGAAGGAAGGATGCCGTTGCGTGAGCTTTCCTGATGTGCACGAACTTTTCATCTCTCAAATGTGGGGCCTGGAGAAAATTTTATCTGCTACACATGCACATAATCAGGGTCTCTATCGTATGTACACCTTTTCCCGAAATTAATATACTGCACACTTGACCAATGATAATTATGGAGCTGGTAAATTGACTGAGAAATATTATCAAGCCTTGTAAAATAACATTCAATCGAATGCTTTATGCAAAAGAGAAATCTTAAAAACAACTTTGGGGTTTCAACGGTCCTCTCAAATCTCATTACTCTTTATTTCTGAATTATGTTCATAATTTTCTGTACAGCACACCCGGAACAATGATTGATTCATACAAGCAACAGTATATTGATTCGAGATCAATATATTTCGTTTGATGAGAATTCAGCGAAATATTATAATCAAACGGAATTCATCAATTGTCAATTACACTTGTTTTATTCAGATACAAATAATCTTACAGTCCGTGGGTACTATCGATGCACATTGAACGTCAATTCTATTCGACCCAGATACATATACGCACATATCAGCGATGCCTATACAGTAACAATATCAACAGCCGCAAACCTGCAGCATATTGTAGTTGTCTATACTCCTAATGGCACAATCACAGTGTGCCAAGTATACATAAAGAGCCCTCTTATCGCCCGAGCTCCTCTCAGCGTATGAATATTCCATGTAGCTTAAGTATAGGCTTCGTGCTTGACATAACACACTCATATCTAATATTATATATATATTAAAATCTATGATATATATATAGCGTGATGATATTCCCATACAGCTAACGTTTATATGCATAGACACAGAATTGTCGCCGAAGAGATTCGCGAGCGTGCGGCGATGCTCATGCATTACGTACATATATATTCACACATGACGTATATGCATACGTATAGCCACATATACATATAAATATACACATATATATGCGAGGAGCGTGGGTGCCTCGCACAAAATGATTAATTATTGCCTATGGCCCGTAGCCGCGGAGTCAGAACTCTCGCAGGCCGGGACATCGCACAGAGCACATACAGCCGAGCATCGCGCGGTGCACACGAAGGACACGTACCGGTGTTACTCCGGAACGCTAATAGCTTCGTAATAATTCTGATTTATGCGGCGGTAAGTAGGCGCATACGAGTCTGCAACGTTCGGCGATTCTCTCTCCCTATCTTTTGATACAGTAATAGTAAATACATCCTTACGAGAACATACCATAAAGTGCGCAATGCTCCAAGATTTTTGAATTGGTGCCTCGCGAATCCTCACCACTCTTGTGCTGATTTCATCGAATATAAATGGAGGAAAGACTCGTTGATCAGCTCTGCTGTACATTTTCGAAATTTCTGCTCTATAAGCAATACGTTTAGAAAATTATAGCAGTGCATGCCACATATTTTCCAAGCTATAGTAGAGCATGTTGTATACGAAAGCGAGATTCCGCCTATTATCTTAGTTAGATTCAACGGTCCGGAGACTTTAGACATAGTTTTGACATAATTTTTGCTGTTGCACGTATTTTCGTCGCACGATCGTCGACTCTGCCTATATGCTTCGGTATTTTCAAAGCCCATCGCCGATAACATAAAGAACGATGAGCGCGTAGTAACCTATCCGGAGAAATTTTCAACGTCACCTGCTTTCATAGGAAAGTTTAAAGGAAGGAATGAATCGTCAAACACACGTAAAGTAACTTGGTTACACCCGTTTATTTGCTAGCAAGTATAGGTGGTTTATCTTGCGAAAAAACGACGGACCCGAGAGGCTCAACTTCTGGGGTTTCTTTCATTTTTCTTTCTAATACAGTTGTAAAAAACACAAGAGGAGTGCAGTTTTGTTTTTTAGGGTTCTCTGTTTTCTAGTACAATTCTCAAATAAAGAAAAAAAAAAAACGATAAAGTAGACGCGAACGCCAACCAGCTCTGGGATATCACTCAAAAGTTTTGATGTCTCGAACAAGATTTTTCAGAATTGTTTCAGACTCGTAAAAAGTGCCAAGCCTTTAATTCTATGTATTTCTCATTTATTCATTATTAAATAGCAGCTAGCGAGATAGCAACGAAAAAAACTCCATGAATACGAGGTTTCCAGCAGCGGTATGAAAAATTTTAGACCAAATCCCAAAGGGTGAGAATTTTTGACCTGTAGTTGCGCCTGAAATAGCCAAAATATACATAAACAGACGATACACAAAGTTGCGAGTAATCGAGAGATAGGCATTTCTCGATTACTGGCTGAAATCATCCTTTCATAGATTCCTCATTCCACGGCCCGAGTGCTCCTCGTCTCTCGTGAATGCATAACACGGTTCGCGGTGCAGTAAAGTAGCGTGGGTGACACGAGGCATGATGGACCGAGAAGCAGGTGCGGTCGTGTACTTTACTCGCGTCGCTTCGCTGGACCCGAGAGTTAGAGAGAAAAAGTGATAGACGGAGAGAGACAGAGATACGCATACATATATATAGAAAAAGAAAGGGAGAGAGAGAGAGAGAGAGAGAGAGAGAGAGAAAGAGAGAGAGAGAGAGAGAGAGAAAGAGAGAGAGAGAGAGAGAGAGAGAGAGAGACCTCTCCATAGTTGTACGCTGGTGATCTCGCGCTATTGCTACCGCGAGAACGTCGCGGTTTCTTTGCTTTTCCCCGCATAGCTCTCGTCCCCAACGACGACGACGACGACGACGACGAAGACGACGACAACGACGATGACGTTCAAAGTTCCCCAACACACCCCCGCACGCTCGATCATCGCGACGAAAGCGTAAACACAAGAGAAAATGGCAAGTTATACATGCAATGTGAGAGAGGCTACAGTCGTTGGTTATTTCATATAGTAATTGGCCTACTTCAGCAAGACCGCTAAAGCGTGATACGATATAGAAACGACAGCAGTATTCTAATAATCGAGGTCCAATTGCTTTTCCGATTTTAAAACTGTTCTATTAACAGATTAAGATCTTGACGTATGATAAAAGCGAACGAGGATAATGTATAAATTAAATTATTGTAAATAATTTTTTGGAAAAAATTATTATTTGCATTCATTTCTTGTCTCTTGTGGACTGCAACATTGTGCTGTAGACAAAATCGAAGGGCACGTGATTAACGGATTGACTAGGATAGTTCCCATAATGAATTATAAATAACGATAATGATTCAATTACGTATGCGAAAATCCTAATCAGCAAATAATTACCGCCAGCACCATCATTATTTCTACTTCCACTTGTTTCCTCACAAGTAAATGAGTGAAGATCCATATTGTTCATTCTGAAATATTTTCCAAAGGGATTAGTTAAGATAAAGATATAATTCAGCGATTTTTTAGATGAAACTGGAATGAAAGCCACTTCGATATCTATTTTAAAATTTTTTTCATAATAACGATGACCCTTATTTCTCCTCTATATCCTTAATATCCGTGGATCCGTACAAATGCGTAATTCCTTGCATCGCTCTTCACTCTCTCGCGCGAATCTCGAGTTCGTAAGAACGTGAATATCATTCGCAGCCTCTTTACAGAAAAGCCGCGAGCTTCGTCGTGTCGTCGCGCATGCATTCCTCGATTTGCGGTGGTAATAACGCGTGTGCGCTATCCGGTTTTCGCTTATTATTCCTTTTCCTCCTCTGCCTCGAAGGATTCATCAGCCATTCCCGAATTATTTACTCGCGCTGTGTATCTCCAGCCAAATCTGCAAAAATTCCCAAGGAAGTGGACACCATCACGGTGCTTATAATATTTTCCATGCACTTGCTCTAGATTCGTTTTCGATTCTTTCTCTTTTCCTCGTATTTTTGAATTTCTCTCATTCGCTTTTCCTTTGAAACATTTTTCGCTACTACTCATCCCTATGAGAGAGAGAGAGATGGGCTGCTTACATCTTCTCTACTTTCTCCCTTTTGCTCTGGACGTTTGTATTTCCCGATCCACCCCGCGTATGCAAGGGTTTACACACGAGCGAGACTCAAAAGACATTTTCCAGGAATTCGGGGCGATCTCTCAAACCTCGATATATGCCCGGGCGGAGTAAAACCCGCGTCCCGCATCGAGATGATGTTGTCGTTCGAGATGTTCTTCGACTTCCTTTTTGCTCTTTCTCACTCTTCACATCTTTCTTCTCTTTCTCTTTCTGTTCTCTTTCATCTCGTTTCTCTCTCTCTCTCTCTTTTTCCCCTTCGTTATGCTCGCGCGGAGGTGCGCGCCCTATAAATCAGCGAAACATCGTTCCGTCTCCTCCTTCCTCTTGCAACGCGAAGTAGTCTTCTTCGTACGTATATTTGTATGAATATATGTGCATTATATCGTACGTATAGAAGGTTTATCGTATAAGCATGTAGTGTGCTTTACGTTTTACGTGTGTATGTGTATGTGTAATATATATATATACGATACATGTACTACGCGGGTGTGTCGGCGAAATCGTCGAGTATCGCGACACCCGCGCCTCGATGTCACGACCCAAGACGTCTTGCGATTTCCCATGCACTGGCTATGGCTTATTTAAGCGCGACATACCCTGGAGAACCGTGGAGAACGCTTCTTCTTCATCTTCCTCCTCCTCCTCTTCCTTTTCTTCGTCTTTTTCTTCATGGCCGCGACCAGAGGAATCTGTCCGAGTAGGTGGAGACCGATGTGGTGTGTACTGGTTACAGACCATACATACTCTCTCTATCTCTCTCTCTCTCTCTCTCTCTCTCTCTCTCTCTCTCTCTCTCTCTCTCTCTCTGTCTCTCTCTTTCTTGCTGCACAGCGAATCTCTTTTGCCTATAGAGCCTCACACTCGCGGCGAATCGTCTTGTCTTTCACGAGAAAATGCCATCGTATTACGGAGAGAGTCTCGATGCGAATGACATGCTCCGCACTCCCCGCAATACATCCGGGTGGTCCATACTATCAGATTTATGCGATAAGGTGTACTTTGTTAAATGACGAGATGAACGGAGAATCATTTGTGATGGTAAAATTTTAACGCACAGATGAAAAGAGCAGAAAATTACATACGCATACGAAGTATATTGGCGATAGCGTTGAGGTTTGATGAACATCATCATTTTTTTATAGGTCAGAATCGTACCAAGACAATGTATTTGTGATTCAACGTGATCTGCTGCCGCATATGTTATTCAAACTGGTGATACGGAATGATACCATTTTTGAGGGATAGCTCATTTGCTGGCTTTTAATAATTGTACTAAGTCGAAATGAGTAAAAAAAAATTATTAACTAAATTCTATGCCAATGAACAGTGTAGTCCTCTTAGCACTGATTTTCCCATTAATATTTTTTTAAATGTGTAAGTTCTGTAGTTACTATACTCGTTTATCAAACAGCATTCACAATAATGTTAAAACTTTACCCGATTTCGAAAGTATTCAACTCACGCACACCACCTGATGACAAATCGGCTTGAGAGCACATCATATGGTGATACGACCTGTGTGGTTTTCAATTTTTTTTTAACACGAATTCGTCTTTCTACACACAAATGGTGGTAAAGTAATGCGATCAAAAGTACATAATAGCGTGTCGGTCGTTGTTATACGTTGCCGTGAACGCAGAGTAGAGTTGAAATAAAAGTAAAGAAATCGGAAAGACAGCATCGGCGCGCCGCAGCGAGAGCAAAGAGGTCTCTTTGATCCTCCCAATGCATTATGTGCCTACCAATGATTTAAGGCTCTCTCACGAGCGCAAACTCCATTTATATAGGTGTCTATGTATGCGCATAAATGTATATATATAATACACATATTTGTATTATACGAAGTGATGGTCGCACGCGCGCTGACCAGAAAGGCCGTGCGGCGGGCAACATGCACTTACATCATGTTTAAATTGATTTATCGGCGCTATTGCAAGGAGCAATGAAAAACGACCGAAATAGATGATTAAGCGGCTGGTCCTGTGCCTGTCGTGTACCAAAACGTTTTCGTTGTTATTTAATGCGCGCTTGTGATTTCGTGAGTGACTTTACTTCGAGTGGTCTGTGTCGTACCCATTTCGAGCGGTCAAACGAATTTTCAGTTGCTCTGTATAAACCGGGAATAAGAACGGCGAATAGATCTCTCGGTGAGCGGAGAAAAGAGAGAGAGAGAGAGATAGATGGAGATACAGTGAGAAGAGCAAGAGAAGAAACTTGGAAAGATTTACGATTCATCTCCGGTCAAGCTCGCACCTACACCCTTAAAGTATGAGACTCTTAACTTTTGCAGCTCGTGTGTTTGAAATTCATTTCATAATTTTTTTTTTTCAATTTTTTATTACTATTGTCACATTACTCACTGTTCTCTAATGGCAATTTGTTAATTATACAATAATCAAACCACGTAATCTTGACCGATGTATATCGATGTGTATCGGTTAAATTACTTAACCGTACAAGTGATCGGCAAGAAATTTTTGGAAGTTGTCGGATGAGCGTACTATCAGACAATGATTCGATTTTGGCTTTCTGTGCAAAGATTGTAAAAGAAATAAAGATCAGTGCCAATCAACACACGCCGGGAGGAACTTCGAAAGGAACGATTAATTTTATTATAGAGGCGAACGCTAAAGCATACAAAGATCGTGCAAACGGTAATTAAAATATCTCAACTTGCTCGCGAGATATGATAGGCTCTCGTGAAGATCAAGCAAGTGTGTGTGTGCGTGTGTGTGTGTGTGTGTGTGTGTGTGTGTGTGTGAAAGAGATAGAGAGAGAGAGAGAGAGACAGAGAGAGAGAGACAGAGAGACAGAGAGAGAGAGAGAGAGAGAGATGGACACCAAATCATCTCGCGATGCTCACGCGGTCTTCGTGGTTGTTACGTTCGATAGCTTCGGTTCAACTCTCGCGCCTTGGATACATCGAACGTGCCACGGGCGAAACGACGTTGGTGATCCCTCCGCCACTCACGAGAACGTACAAAAAGCATTGACCCCATATAGGATATCGAGTGCATCCTCTTTGAATTCAACAGCGACACAATATTCTTCTGGTACGCAAAAAAAAAAACGTTAAATTTCACGTAAAGGGCGAGTTTTTTTTTATCTCGTAATTCATCGGTAAAAAAAAACATTAAATCTTGTTTTACCCACATCGTGTAAATTTATAATTGATTTGCGAGTTTCCGGACAACAGCAGGGAACCTCGTACGTAAATATACATGTATACGAATATATATATATCTATATGTTGAGAAATTCTGCTCGGTGGTAGAATTTGTAAGCGCGCATCGGGCGAGTGTATATGGCCGAGAAAGGTGGTATATATAGCCGGCGAAAGGTAATAGTCCCGGTAATATTGGTGCTGTGTGTGGGGCCGCTGCACTACTAGTAATTGATTGGTCATACCCCCCGTGCCATTACTCCTTCAAACCTCACTTCTCTTTCTCACTTTCTCTCTCTCTCTCTCTCTCTCTCTTCGCTCTTGTCTCGGTTCTTCGGCCGCTCGTAACCCTCTTTCTACTTCGGCGAACACACCCCAAGAAACCCGGTACACCACACCGCGCTATCCTGCACTCGCGCTCATCGCCTCGGGGTCACTAATACAGATACAAGAATTTTTTTGGTTTCGCGTTTTTTTTTTTCTTTTTACTTAAACCGAACGAGATCTTCGGAGCAGGAATACGCACCGTGAAAAATTATTTTATTACGAAATCATTATGAAATGAGCAAAAAAATTAGAATTTTTTTTTTTGCCAATATCTAAGAATAATTTGAATTTTTTTTTTAATTAAAATGAACTGATTTTTACTTTTGTCAATATTATTTCCATTGCAAATCGTCAGGATTTTTTACATTTTCAGAAAAAAAACATATCGTGAAACATATGCAAATATGTTCAAGAGAATACAATTATATTCTCATCGAAGAACGGAAATTAAAATTTTGAAAAGGATAAAATCATTATTTGGGCAAATCCTGATTGAGAAGTGTGTTTTTTGAAATGAAGAAATCGCACCTCTCTTAACACTTTGCGGGGCGGTGGGACATATACGTTTCACCTACATTGCCTCGTTCAAATGCCTATATTTTGTATCTTATACGATGTACAACGCGGACAATGGGTGTTCTAGGACCCTTATAGGTCCCCACAACTATGTAAAATGGAAATTACACCTTATTCGTTACTGGAAATTTGTTGTTAACAATTAAAGCTGAAAAAATCTGTTTTTTTTTTTGGGAAAAAATTAGGTCACGTGAAGTTTTGGTAATTAACAATGTGATTTTATTACCTAGGTATATGTTTTTGGGGTCACTGATTACGAATCTGGTGTTAAAAATCACTTTGACAGCTGCCAACTGTCAAAACAGCTGTCAACTGTCAAAATAGCTATCAACATTCACAACATGTTGAGGATTCTCGAAAAAAAAAAAAAAACACAAATCTGATCGCATTTTCGTACTCAGCGACCCCAAAAACCATGAAATCGACTACAATTTTCAAAATTCGTCAAGAAGAAAAATGTGCCCCTCAAAGGGTTAACGTGAACGGATGCTTCAGATTTGTGGTTTTTTTTTTTTTTTTAATTGCTGAAGAAACCGTGAAAATATGTTGAAGCGAATGAAAGTTATAGAATTTTTTTTAAGTGCATTTGTATTTTTTGTGATTTCATTGAATAATTTGAAAAATGATAACATGATTTGATAATGATAATTTAATTCAGGCAGCTGAAGCTAAAGATGGTTTGTATTCTTTTTTTTTTTAATATTCTCTGAATCTTCTTCCGCCCAATCACGACGAAATTACGGGAATGTATATAAATGTAAAGTTTTATGTATAGCTGAGAGCTGAAACTACTCGTTAAAAAATTCTACAGATTTTGCTTGAAAAGCCTTTTAAAAACGAAGTGATTCTTTTTTTCCATGAAAATTTATTTGCATCGAAATATGTATAAATCGATTTTATTCGACGGGGTTACTGTGAGAAGAGACTACAGTCTCGATGGGGTAGAGAGAAATCACGAGCCTGCATCTTTTTGACAATAAGTTAATGGCATAATGCCGTCAATGTTAAAAATCATTCAGAAGCATCGCAAATCTATGTACCAATAGCCACGGTACATATATACCGGACTCTTGCAACCGTGTTAAAAAGCTCCGGATATCCCGAAGTTCCTACCTCTCGGCACGAAGCGAGCGCTCACATAAATGGATTTTCTTTTCCTTATTTTTTTATACCAATGGACCTATTGGACATTTATTCGCGTCTTCGAGTGTGCAGCAAAATTCTGTGGTATACTTTGGCACTTGGTGCACGTAAACGAATGAAAAATTAATGATATACGAGGTCGCTGGTTGCCAAGGAGCATAGGAGGTGAAATTAATGTATCGGTAATCGCACAAATAGATCTACGTGTGTGCTAAGCGCGCAAAAAGGTTATTATTTATATGTAAAAATGTAATCGTGTATACATATGTAGGTATACGAGCTCACGCACATTACCGATTGTATATCCGATGAACGCGATAATTATAGAATAAATAAATTAACGTCGGTGGCGCGGAATGCGTATAATATATCTACGTCTGCCAAATGATACCGAGATACAGTCGTATATCACCCCGTCCGCGTTATAGTCCACGCCTGGTAACTCATTGCCATTGCTGCGGTTCGCTAAAGCTGTCGCTTTTCTTCTTTCTCTTTTGTTTTGTTTGTTAATCTCTTCAAAAGTCAGCTCTCTCGCTCTTGGCTCCGATCCACTAGATCGGATAGTGCGTTATTGCAGGGGCCTCTGACTCCCTCGCGCGTCAACGTTCTACCGAAACTCCATTTGAAATTCTCAATGTTTGCGTATACTATGAGGCTGTATCGAGAAGCACCGACCTATCTTTGATTTGCATCAAAGCTAATTTCACCAAAAGCTGCAAATTGTCCGATGCTTGAAATATCCGTTAATTGAAATCAATTTTTAGCTTTCTACAGAAATAATTTTTTTTCCCTCGAGAAAATATTTATTCCCTCTCAGGGATTTCTTCCAAAATTTTTCATGCTATGGTTCCTAATTCCAAAGAGCACGAAGTTTTTTTCTTTTTGTAGATTTGTTTCGAACTATCATTGAGCAATGATTTCTTTATGTAAGTAATGATTTGATTATTTTTCGAACGAAAGGAATCACGCAGAGTACAATGGCAATGGCGATCCAGAGAAATTCCATAACAATTTTGATATCTGATTTTTGTAAAGTTGTTCAGATTTTATAAAAAAAAAATGATTTTACAAATGAAAAATGATCACGAAAAACGCTTCGTTCTTAGGATTGTAACAATTCAAAAAAATTTTGCGCCAATTTCGAGGAAATTAGGGTCATTACGGAACTGTAGATTTATCCTAAAATTCCCCATACGAACTTTTTTCTTTTGTGATAAGCATAACGAAAGATACGCGGGTTAAGGTGTACGAATGATAGTGAGACCGTAGAGAGATGTTGGTATACACTGTGCATTCACTCCAAAAGCCTGAACGTTTTATTTCCCTCTATCGCTCTCTCTCTCTCTCTCTCTCTCTCTCTCTTTCTCTCTCTCTCTCTCTCTCTCTCTCTCTCTCTCTCTCTCTCTCTCTCTCTCTCTCTCTCTCTCTCTCTCTCTCTCTGTACATCTCAAAGGCCATAAGTCTTAACGCTCAAGCTTCGCGGTAATATAGAAATTCAATCGTTCTGGCAATTATGCGTTGTGGCTGTTATTACCCGGAGGGGGGGGGGGGGGGAGGGGACCCTGGAGAGGTGATGCCCGCACGAGACGCCAGTGCACACTACACTACGAGTATCAACTGTTGTACATCTGGGGCTTTTGCAGAGTTCGCGGAGCGTTCGTTTTCCTGAGCCAGCAATGCAAAAATTTACTATACAGTTATTGGCATACTCGTATCTTTTTCTATTCAAGGTGAAATTTCGTGCTGGCGATATGGCCAATCAGTGAACAGCACGATCAAGAACTGTATTTTCGTTCATCCTGTATTCTTGGTTGCATTTTTGTTACCGTCTCGGCCCTCACCCTGTGCTAGAGGCGGCCTCGTCGACTGCTATATATACATATATTGTGTATGTAACCTATTATAAGCGTATACATAATATTTTATTAGCTTTGTTTATGATCCGTTGTGTTCTATGCGTTGACGCACAAGCATATTTCTCGCAAACTTCTTTGCCTGCGGTTATGCTTTGCCCCGCGAAGAATGTTTTTTTTTTCTCCTGCTCTTTAATACGCCCTGAGAGCTCAGATTCTTCTCCCTTACGAGAGATACGCCAGACACCGTCTGAGCGAGAGCACAGAGGCAAGAGTTTTTCAATAGTTTGCCGAGGTGAAGAGACAATTGCACGATATATCCTTGGGGAATTATGACGGAGGTTGCTTGTCGAGCCCGTTCGCTGATGGTCTATGAATTTTTAAGATATTTCGCACGCAAGGTATTTCCATATACGCTTTGCTGGAGATCTTGAAAATATTTTTTTTTTAATTAAAAAAAATGTATTGTTTGATTCGTTAATCGATAATCGTATTAGTTCAGTGGCGATGATGGAACAAAATTGACAATCAAACCAAAGAATCTTTGGATCAACATGAATTTCCATTATATTTTTCCCCGGTCATATATATATACGAAGATAAAAATTGTCATAATATAATTATAGAGAACCGGAAAAGCGTAGGAGGCGAACCGTATATAATTGATTGACAGCCAGCACATATCTTCTGATTTAGTCCGTCCAGTTACGTTCCTTTCTATCGTCTGGACGACTAATTTTATTCCATTCAAACAGATACCTTTCGATAGGAATACCATATTTCGTTGCACTCGTACATGAGCTAAATTCAAATCGAGAAAAAAAAAATAATTTTTTTTTTCGAGGCAAACATACAAGAGACAGATTTGACAGTTGTAGAAACGACCGGTCATAAATACGCAAACACTGAATCTTTTCTGTATCCCTTTTTATCATGCAATATAAAATTCTTCGTGGCCAACAAGGAGACGATTTCTCCCGGAATTCTCGTAAACCAATGAAAAGAAACGCCTGGGGTAGCCTTGGTTCCGAAGGGCACGTGTATGTATAATAATACGACACCGGAAAGTGAAAGAAAAAAAAAAGGGAAAAAAATGTCCTGATCGATGGGACTGCTGAGAGCCACTGCGATCGAGTAAGACTGGTGTGTAGCGGACATCAAGTTCAAGAGAGCAATAATAAGTGCAACCGAGTCATATAATGCGCGCAACATATAGTTACGCGCGATGCACGGCCGCGACCGGGCGGTCGGTGAAGATCAAAGAAGGAATTGGAATGTACGTGTGTTTGCGCGTGGTTGTCTGTGCGTTGGCCGATGGCAAAAAGGGTTGTGTCAGGGCCATTGATAGCTCAATAAGATAGCCGACCATTCATCCATCCATATATTCCTTGAGACACACCCTTCAAGGGTGGCAGCTCTCATCTCTCTCCCCCTCGAGAAAAAGAGAGAGAGAGCGAGAGAGAGAGAGGGAAAGAGAACATCTGTACGGAAAATAAAGATGCACCCCTGTCTACATACGTCGAATAGGTAAATTTTTCATCTAAATAAACGTGAGTCCTCTGCATACAACGCACAGAGGTACGAATGTATAGAGAAATTGGTGTAAATATGAACCACTATCTTTTTTTTTTCGTTTTTCCCTCTGCTGTAAAGTAAAATGCAACCTGTGTAAATATTTTAGAGCTAGAATAATAAAAATAAGCCTGCGTCTGGTTTTAAACGGCCCAGCATTATACGTACAATCGGGTTGTAATCGCTAATTTCATTCTGCTTCAATTTTACCTGAGATCTTTTACGTATATCTTCCACATGCATTTTCTTGAAATTTCGAAACGATATAGAAAGTTACCTAGCAATTGCTTTTCAGCACCTTGTGGATTTTATGGCCAGCACCAAAATTTCTATTACTGTGAAGTAGTCCGAATTTCCCCACCTGGCCCAAATTACCACTAATTCGTTTTTGCACATGCGCGCGCGCGTGTGTGTGTGTGTGTGTGTGTGCGCGCGTGTATGAAGTACTGTTGTCTGTACGACAATAGTATAATTCTTGTGGAAAGAAAAAAAAAAAAGGGGATCCGGTGCGTATACCGTGGGTGCGGGCTCGATGAAGGGAGGAAGAAAGGGAAGGTGCGTCCAAGAGAGCCATACACAACATTGAGTCGAGGAGAACGTGGTTGAAGGGCGGTTGGCGGGGGGGGGGGTATATCTCTTCTTCCTCTTAGCATTGTGAGATACCGATACCGTGTAATCACGGCCAGAGACGAGTGAGCCCCTTGGCATGGGAAATACACACATATCATTATACCTTTCGTATAGGTGTATGTTTATTACTGTGTGGGTCCCATCGTTTCAACACTGCGTGTACATGCGTTACACAACTTACGAAATATATATATATATATATATATATATATATACATATATATATATATATATACACATATATACGTATATGTATGTATAAAATATCTATAGATTACCGGTCTCCCGCTCGCACATGTCTTGACTCAACAATCTCCGAGACAAGGGCGTACAAAATTTGTGGTTCTCCTCACTCGTGATGGCTAATTCTGCTTTTTTTTTTTATATTGAATATCTCCCCTTACCTCGGGCTCAGGAAGAATATGATGTCGGCGGAGATTCGAGAATTTTGGCCCTATGGGTTCGACGTTCTTGCATCGCTGCTTGATCTTTTTCGATCCATCGACCTGTGTGTGTGTGTTCGGAACCTTTACCGTCCGTATGTACGGTTCTTTCTAAATTCCTACGCATACACGTATATATTTGAAACTACCAGCTCGCCGGGTCCATACGGTCCACCCTCGCGTGTATATACAATTGCGAGGTGCGGGGAACCGCGCTCTCCCAGCGGCAAGGCCCTCTGCTTCCGGGCCCTGGCCCTTGCGGAAGTTTTTTTTTTTCCTCCTGCATGTTCGCCTTGGGGAAGTGAGAAAAGCAGGAAGGAAGGAAGAAAAGGAGGAAGCACGCGTAAACCGGTTCATCGGTTAAAAGGATATGAGGATAATTCGCGCACGTTTTCGCGTCTGAATTTATAATTTTGCGGTGTGAGCGAGAGCGATCATTGCATGCTAGCTATTGTTATCGTCATATTTGTGTTTTTTTTTTTTTTTTTCATAGCTGTTTTAACAATCAATGTACTGAATGTTCCGCCGAATATAATTAGCGTAACGATCGAGTCTTGGAAAAGGTCTTGAGTCGCAAATATGTTCCTTATTTATCGCGTAATGGGCTGTTTAAAGTCTATGTATAGTGATTGCGAAGTTCGGTCGTGACTTTCGGGTGAGTGACAAAAAAAAACAGATTAAAAATTTCAATTACTTGGTTTGAGAGACTGCAGAGATTAAATTACGCTTTCAATTGCATTCGTGAGGATTTGCAAAGGAAAGTCTTCGGAATCGTGTACCGATTTTCGGATAAAAAATTTTGTATTTAAATCTGGATTAATATGAAATTAGCCATTTTTATTTTTCTAAATATAAATCAGATTTGGATTAAGTGACCTCAAAAGCATGAATCATACTGGAGATTTCATTTTCTTGAAGTCTAATTACTTTACCGAATTCACCGATCCACCATATTTGGTTTTAGTTTGAAACTATTAAAAATCTGATGCTAGATTCGGATTCCGTGACCTCAAACGTGATGAAAAATCGATTTGTATTTTAATCAAAATATTTTTTTTAGATTTTGATCCACCATATTTTAGTCACCATTCTTACGACAAGTTGTAAGTTTTACACTGATAATGCGATTCGCACTGAAATTATTTCGATGAATACGTTTTATTATTATGATTCACTTCAAATATAGTGTCTTAATTTTGAAGATTTTGAAGATTCATGAAGTGACTCGATTTCTCAGTATGGAAACTGAATAATTTTAATAATATTCATCTTATTGAAGAAAAATTTAGTTTACTTGATTGGAATACATTGAGGCAACAATTGCATAATTTATAACTTTGCGAAACAGATTTTGTGAGAGTAAATTAATTTTTCATCTACTTAAAAGAAATTCTTATCGAAAATTAAGTATGAATAAGTTCTCGAAATGACATTTTATTCTCATCTAATTGTCGATTCTTCGACCCAGAGTGGGCAATCCAAATATTCATGATTTAAAATAAATAAATATATATATATATATATATATATATACACACACATACATATATATTTATGAAATATTCACGATCTTATCGTTTGCCCAGCGAGGTTTCGACGATATATCTCAAGCGTCAAGAAATCCTTGTAGCGCATCCTTCAGTTCAACTCTTGAGCATACACACAATCGCATCAGAGGCAGATTTCCTCTCGCTCATGCTGCTGCGTGCGTGGGGCACGTTCATCTCACCATTGCTGGACGTTCACAATAGCTTCTGTTTAGAGTACTTACGCTCGGGACAAGGAGATGCACGAGGGGGGATCAGAGCAAAGAGGCGAGGGCTCTTTCCCGCGCGCACGCGGGTAACCCAAGTCAGCCATCTTACATCGAATAAATCATCGCCCCGAGACGTCCGAGATATCATTGAACCGGTTGACGGCCAGCTGGATCGCGCTTCGTATACCCGGTGTCGTAAAATTATAATCACGTCGATGCATCATTATATAAATCCCAGAATGATGAATTCATTATATTGAAAATAAAAAAAAAACAAAAAATTTGTTTGAATCAATTAAAATTTATCAGGTCGTTCGGAAGATCTTCCACTCGACCCGGTTAATTTAATCCAATTCAAATGAATTTCCATTCAATCAAAATAATTCAGTCGAATCAATAGAAAAAAAAAAAAATACTATCAAGGCTATTACTCAATTTTTATATTGTCCGAAATAAATTTCGAATTTAAATGGATTCGTTAGAAGCTCGTACAGTGTATTTATGTTGTGAAATCCATTATCCTCAAAAATGTCGTCTCCTTTATTCCAACAGCGCTGGTAATCGGATCTCCGATTTCATGGAACATCAAGATTTCGTGATAGAAAGAGTCTCGAATGGTTCTTTCGATGTGTAATAATTTATTAACGAAATTTTTCATCACGAGAATAATATTATAACACCGGGTATATTATTCGACATGGTAGGGTGTAGCGGATAGGTGCTGGATAGTATCGCGTATCAATCAGATGCCGAGGGGCGAGCACATTGTCTTTCGCGTCATGCGGAGATAAAGGGACTCCTCGATGTTGGTTGCTGGCTGCTGTTAGACTATCTTTTTCTCTCTCGCTCTTCCTCGCTCTCTTTCTCACTCTACTGCCTCTGGCATCTGTTGCCCGTGCACCAGCGTTATACACCCGTGCCCGCAGCCTCCGGACTTCTGGACCACCCGGGTAGAGGCCCTACCATTCGTAACGTCCGGCCGGAATCTTATTGACTTCGATATGGCAACGTGTTCTGTGTGTGCTCTATCCTGAATCGCAGCATCCACGCGACTGGCACGTCTGTAGCATCGCTCTCTTTCTCTCTCTCACTCTCTCTCTCTCTCTCTCTCTCTCTCTCTCTCTCTCTCTCTCTCTCTCTCTCTCTCTCTCTCTCTCTCTCTCTCTCTACCCACGTACACTCTAATAGCTGATATTTTTTCTGACGTCTTCGATATTAACATACGACGTGAAAACAAAATGAATTAATTATATTTAAATGCATAATATTTTAAGAAAATTATTTTTTTCCATGAATTATGCCTTTTCACGATTTTAACTTTTGCCCTTGAAAAAAATCTACTGCATACGAATAAGATATATGGATTCGATTCAACCAAACGCTATTTTAAGCAAACTGCTTTCGTTAAAATAAAAATTAATCCCGGAAACTTGTGAATCGTGCATCATGCATTTTAATTCATGCGAATGCACTTTTTATTTTACTCGATTAAGATTGGATTGAGTAAGATTAAGGAGGAACATCAGAATTGCCGAGCGCGGCAAGAGGAAAGTAAAGCGAGACGCAGGTGACATGTGGGGCATGTTGCGTTTGGCATTTGTTGCGCCGTGCCGCCATTTTGAATTACACGCGCGTTTTACGATCAGCTGATAATAATCCCCTGTTTTCGGGCAAAATTTATGTTAATTACAAAATAATGGCACAATGAAAACGCTTTTAATTTTGCATACTAATTTTTAAGTATTTGAGCTATTCGGTCGTTAGTTTTTTTCCAATCGATCACCATTTTTTTAAATGTTTTCTGAATATGTAATGATGTGGCTGGCGAGTTGTTTCCTATGGACCATGTGTAAAACATTCATAGTTTGGGAATTATTTGTAAAAAAACGGCACAATGAAATCCTTTAAAAATTTAAGGAGCTATAGAATACATGTTCAAAAATATATCATAAAGGTTTCATTGAGCTGTCACCATTTTCATGAAGCTGGTGCACCTCCTTAATCATTTTTTCCCTCGCTTTACAGTAGACCCCGAACTGAAAGAAATTCACATGCGGGCTTGCCGGTGTATCTGCGAAACGTTCATCGTCAAGTTGATTGGAATTTTTTTTTTCCTCTTTATCGCTACAGTACCAAAAGTTTGAATATCTGACAAATAAAAATGAAAGATATCCCTTTATTTCCGTAGATTTCTGAAGCTTGATCAGTCTCTGTCGAAAGAAGAGGTATCATCGCGTGGTCAAAATTTATTCATCGATGACCAAAGCTACGTAAGAGCGTAAGTATATATACAGGAACGAACGGAGAAGAGAGAAAGAGGTAGAGAGATAGATAGATAGATCGATAAGCTTTATTAGCCTTCTTGTCTATAACATAATTGAACATACATTCTTTAATTCTTATTTTACACCATACCTTATACTTAATAATATGTTTTTCACTCGTATACATTACATTCCACTTACTATGTCTCTTACCTAATATATATATAATTTTAAGAGAGCACCTTCAGCGCTGTATTAAAATTAATCAGCCCTCGGCTGCTCTTTACTGTATTGGGCAGCGCAATGTACTTTTTCAACCCTTCGTAAAATAGACTTTTTTGAGCGCTCTTTGTTCCTCTGACCATAATCGCTATATCTCTATCGTGTCTTGTACTCACGCCTCTTCCTTCTCCTACCAGCTGTATTCTATCGCTCAGCTCATTTGGCATCGTATTATTCAAAATTTTGTAGAGAGAGAGAGAGAGAGAGAGAGAGAGAGAGAGAGAGAGAGAGAGAGAGAGAGAGAGAGAGAGAGAGAGAGAAAGAAACACAAGGTCCCTGGCATAAGCGTGAGGGCTTTGGTACACAGTAGCAGACTTCTCATATAATGCGATATAATCACCTGGCATGACTACACACTATCTGATTCGTGCACACATGTGTCTCTTGTACACACACGCGCACATACACATAAATATACATTCAACGTATACATACCGAGTCGTCTCTCTTATACATGAGAACCGAGAGAATATCATACTGACAGGGTGCAACCAGCAGCAACATTTGAATCCTCAACGATCATTACTCACTGCTCCTGATATTACTTCAATTCAATCAGTGTCTTGGCACAACCGTGTATTTTGAGTTCTTGGTTCATGTACTATAGATATTTTGATGCCCCTATAACATTCGTGATATACATATACATACACGTACCTCCAACATTTCCTCGCATGTGTTGGCTTCAATGCTTGCCAGCTCGACTATCTATCTACCACGAGGAGAGCATTCACATTCACACGTGCTAGAGAACTGTCTCACTCGCCATGTGTCTTACTGTATATCATATAGATTAACTGAAGCCCCTCTTCAAGACCACTAGTGTGATGAATAGTTAAAACGATATGGCTCGTGTGGAATGTGGTTTCGGTCATTGGCTGCCTCAGTTGTCCATTGATTTTTTTTTTTCGCTATCCTACGTATTATCGATGAATATTCCGACAGTACTGGCCGCTCTATCGCCTGGAAGTTCGTGAAACCAATGATTAATATATCGTATAACTCGAGGGGGTTTTTTTTTTCTCGTTCATTCAGTGAAAATGACAAGTCACACGGCGTGTATTCAAATTATCTTATCGTCAATTGATGGTTCTTATTCTCTCTGTATATAGTTTCAGATTCGGTCAGTCGATTCTCGACCGTTCTGCGTCCATAATCTATGAAGTAGCCATAGCTTACTGACGCTGTCGAGCGAGGGCGCTCGAAGCGGCGATACCAATCGACGCATCTATTACCGATTCCTTCGGCGTGTAGTAAGTTTTTTTAAATAAAGCGTAAAATTTTTTTGCAATAACACTAAATCCTGTTTAAATGCATGAAATATCCGATTGCATCCGCGATGATCCCTAGCGATAGCGTATTGTAATTTCGCCAATGTGGTAGCTAAAGAAAAAAGGATTGGTAACCAATCGTATGATATACAATTATGACGATAATTGTACGTTGTCTTGTCTGCTTTTCAATCATCTACCTCGAGACTCCTCGACCTCCTCGTCTCGTTTCATAAAAGCCCAGCAGCCGCATCGCACAATGCATTCACATTGCCGTCGATCCTTCCCAACGAATGATAATCCGCGTTCGCGCGTCCTTCGTATGAACTCGCAGGGTCTCCACGGAGCCGAGGCAAGATTATGGCCGTAGGTGCGAGGGGGAGGGTCGGAGGTATAGCGAGGAGTGGGAGTAATTCCAAATTGGTAATCATGCGATGGCGCCAACCTCTCGGGGCCCGTCAGCAATCTCTCGTCTTGTTGTACGGTTCTCTCTCTCTCCAGCGCCTCTTCCCTTTCCTTCGTTTCCTTCTTGTGTAGCTTTTACTTCTTTCTTCGTTTTTCCCACAACACTATCCAACTGCTTGGACCTTTTCTCGATCAAAGAATACACCAAACGTTCGTTGTGTGTCTCCGCATTTCTGTATATTAAAATCTGCTTGCAAACAAAAAGGCATAACCTTATATCGCTTTGTGCAGCAAAACTTGTAGATTTAGCCTATTTGTTCGCTGCATCCTCTCGCACGCATCATATCCATACGTATATATACAATACCTACGCAGAATGCATCGGATTGCGATCATAACGTGTGGGTGTTCCACCGTGTTGGTGCGTTTGAAATACGCTGTGCGCAGATGAGCGCCAAGGTTTGTCTTTGTGATGGCCGACGCAAACGTGCTGTTGTTGGCCGTTGCATGAGCCGGGATATATAAGGTCGGGCCACCGGCTACCGAGATACGCGCTGAATTATCTACCGCGATAGTCCCTTCAACGTGTGCCCTGGACCTCGCTGTGGCGGCCTCATACACACAAGCTCTCATACCCGCCGCGCTTCTTCCGGCACACAGAACGCACCGATCCTTTATTATTCTCTCATGGTTCCCTTCCTCACCTCTCATTCACTATCTTTCGTTCTTCCTCTTTCTACCTCTCTCTCTCTCTCTCTCTCTCTCTCTCTCTCTCTCTCCTCTCTCTCTCTCCCTCTCTCTCTTTCTCTCTCTCTCTCTCTCCTCCTCCATTGCGCTTCGTCTCTCGAGGATCTTTCTTTCTCTTCTCTCTCGTTTTTCGTGCCTCTCCTCACTCTCCCGTACTTTCTCTCGCCGGCGCCAACGAGAGAACCGCGAGACGCTCTCTCGTCGAAGAGCTCGGTCCAGAGCACAGGCAGTAAGAACAGCCACCGCAGTAGGTACGTCCTTGACAGGCCAGACCTCTTGAGAGTTTTTGAAGGATTTCCTGTCGCCTCCCTTGCACTCTTCATTTCTCTCGTTCTCTCTCTCTCTCTCTCTCTCTCTCTCTTTTTCGTTATATATATCATCGTCTTTCAGATCAACGGTATTTTCAATTGTGTCTGTTCTTTTGCCCGACCCCGAACGTACTGATCGAACAAAGATTTCGTTTAACGAAGAATAGTTATATTTGTAAAAGAAATTATCGAAATATCGGGAGACTTATTGATATGTTCGGAAAAATACTTCGAGAGTTTTGGTTGAAAGTTTTCTCTGTAGTTTCGTATTTAGTTCACATTGAACGCTGCTCCTATGGACAAAGAACACAGCTGTTGTACTCAAGTGATGTCAATGTTCAATGATTTTTTCTACATTTATTTCTATTTTATTTATTAATTTTATTTATTAATTTTCCAAAATTCTTAACTAATTCATCAGCTATATTATCCATTTCTTCTGTTCATTAACAATCCATTCGTTATTATGAAAGAATTTACACTGTGTAACTTTTTTCAAATAATTCGGCGTATCTCGAAGTAAAAATCATCTTGAATTTAAAAAAATTTATGAATTTTCGAATAATTATGCATTGAAGATTATTTAGAACGGTTTCTCATGTGATTCGTGACAGTCTTATAGAGCGCCTAATATACACGATATACATCGATCTGTACAATGCAACGGAGCTGAAGCGGAGAATTCAAGATTCGTCTCACTGATGACCTGAATCGCGATCTCGAGAGTAAAATCTACGTACGCGGAGTGCCTGGATCGATCGTACGACGTTCGTAAACGTCGGAGACGGCATATATATAATCACGAGCGGTGAAACCTAAACTATCCGTGCGAATTCCCCGTCGAGTGTTAAACGACGTGTCTCACCTACTCGTCGCTTTCTCTCTCTTTCTCTCTCTCTCTCTCTCTCTTTCTCTGTCGTATTTTCCATCTTGCACGCGCTTTTATTCATCTCATTTTAGTACTCTAGCGTCCGGCTTAAACTCATACAGTTATTTGACGCACTATGAGAGCCTGAACGAATTAGCGCGAGAGAGCTTTTGGCTCGAAAATTGAACCTCTTCGTAAGTACGACGATCGGGATATTCGAACGAGAACGTGGAGAAGGATTGCACTATGTTGAAGATTTCTATATTAGTCCGGTATACTCAAGTAGCTTGGTATGAACATTTAAGCAAAGATACGCGAATATTTCCACTATTTAAATTGGTATTTGACTGGAGCCAAAATGTCTCAGTCTTTGCCAATTGGTCTGCAGCATCGATATACCCAGACTTTCCTTTTAAGCTTCTCTCCGAGACCATTTTACGAATTCTATCATGCGATCAATCTTTCTCTCATATATTCTTGGATTCTCGATCCTGTGTTACCGGACACAACGTCTGAAGACTATCTGCGGCAAAGGCCTGCATGCGTTTCCCCGTTGTGCATCAACATTGCCTTAACGGCAAGCAGCCAGGCCTCTCTCTCTCTCTCTCTCTCTCTCTCTCTCTCTCTCTCTCTCTCTCTTTCTTTTGGGGGAATCACGCAAGCGGTCAAATGATCAAAATTACAAGCCTTTGCCTGATGATGTTGGCCGTGGACGTCGCCAGGAATAAACTCTCATCTTTTCCCTCTTACCGCTCTCTCTCTCTCTCTGTCTCTCTCTCTCTCTCTCTCTCTCTCTCTCTTTTCTCTCTCGCTTTTTCCCTCGTACTCTCTCTCTCTCTCTCTCTCTCGTAAGGGTCTCCCAAGACGACCAGTGATTCTGATTTTTCATTCGCCGTGATTGCCTAAGTAAACACGGAGAGAAATTGTGCGCTTCACCAACGAACTCGCTCAGGCCATTCTTCTCGTCGTTATCATACATTAATATATACCTCTCTGTTCGTGTATCTTTCATATAATACCTGTAGCTCTTCTTTGTGTAAACGAAACTCGCTAAACATACAATTTTTCGCGTTTACCAATTTTTTTTGTTTGTATTTAACGATAACGTGGAAAAAAATGAAGTTAACTTTCAGTAAGCAGGTGAACTTTTATTACATCACTTTGTTATCACCTTGGGGAAATAAAGCAAGTAAGGAATTTTAAGAAATATCAAATTTTAATGGATCGACTCAAAATTTCGATTGAGCCAAAATAACAAATCAAACTTTTCGTGGCCAGGGAAGCCATTTTAATTTTGCTGACTCCAACCTCCTTGGGACTAGAAGAATTTTTTTCGTCTCATGCCAGAACAATGAGCCTGCTCGCAGTTGCTGTAAAATATAGGGACGCATACAATATACAGCCAGACCGTGTGTATTTCATGAAAAAGCATCGAGCCATTTAAAGTACACGATTACCCACTCCGAAATTCTCTCCGGACCATAAGTTGTACCTCTCTCTCTGACGTCTCTCTCTCTCTCTCTCTCTCTCTCTCTCTCTCTCTCTCCCTCTCTCCCTTACTCTCCCTCCCTATCTCGCGAGATATCGCCGCAACCCTCCAGGCTCCGCATTCGCATTCGTGTGTTTGCATTTCGTTATATTCAATTGCGTTGAAAAATAAAGAGAGAGAGCAAGGTGAGGGTAAAGAAGAAGAAGAAGAACAATGCGAATTATAATGTTTGTTCGTCAGTCTGCTCTGATGGCCGGAGAAAATCTCCGAGCAACAGGAGCGCCCAGAGTGTAACCAGGGCCAATGGAAAATGTATATACGGTTTTCCCGTATAATATCACTTCGGTGGAGAATTATATCGTAATTGTAGCACTGTTTTACTTCATCCAGAGATTATTCGAAGGAACAAAGTCCAATAAGAATATTTATTCCATCTCGTTGTGATCTGCAGCATCCATATCGGGTATTTATCATGAAATAACCAATTTTTGAATCACATCCATTGTGACCGCAATTTTGTTTATTGAACAGATTATTTTGAAAGCGATTTTCGAAAAACAATTTAAAATCTACGACATCCCAGACGGTTTTGTTCACATGCCTAAAAAAAAATTCCCGAATTCGTAACAAATATCAGAGGCCATGAGGTCCAAAATAAGTATGTCCACTTTCCGAAAAATCACTCCAATGTATATTATCCGTTCAATATTGTACACGATCTTACGAGGCTATAACATGGAAATTAGTTTGACCTGTTCCATTAATTTCACGGTGAATCGACCGGTGTGCCTGGCATGGGCAATAATTATCATCGATACCGATTAAAAATCGCTTGGCACGTTTCTGCCTGGGGTTTGATGCAACGGGAGGACCCCCGGCTGAACGGTACATTAGGGATATGGTCCCTCATATAATATATACCGCATACCATGCCTATATGTCTCAGGTAGGTTGAAAAAATAAAACAAGTACAGGTCTCGCAGGGGGCCTAGCTCGCGCGCTTAACAGCCGATAAATATCTCTTTGACTCGCGCCTAATTGAACGTACCTTATACATCCTACATCCACCGCACCGCACCGCGGAGTCCCGGTCTTTACCGGATCCGTTGCATCGTTCACTTTTGGTCCACGGTATATTTCTGCGATAGGCGCGCGAGACAGTAGCTCTCAAACTCTTCATTTCGATAACGTGGATAAAAATTTCCCGTCGATTGGACACTGACAGAAAAAATAGAAAAAAAAACACCTTGACACGTCTGCATTCCTAGAAATTTATTTAAATAAATTTTTGTCTGATTCGGGTACAAATGTCGTAAATTTGAACTGACGAATGAAATTTTATTAAATTCAAACAACCTTGCCATTAAACCCTGAGAGTTAAGATATAATTTTCTTATCGCGATCAATCGATACTAACGTATATTCGGAAATTTTGTAAACTATTCCGGTATATTGGTGTACATGCAAATATAATAGAATTTAGAATCATTCTCTGAGATCCACTGGATCCCAGGTGCGTGTAGTGAGAGAAGAACAGCGCCCGCTTATAGAGGACTCGCGATATGCCGGGGGTATTTATGGCAGAGTCGATGAAGCACGTATATATAGTGTAAGGAAGAGGCAAGCTGGAGGAATATGTGTATGGCAGAAAAGGAGACACGGTAAACGTGGAGGAAGGGAGATCGATGGAAAAAGCTTTGCGGGAGAACAAGAAAGATATATATGTATACACATATACGAAAAGATGAGGATAAAGTTCGGTGGTTCGTGTATCGGAGGCTCGCGGATTTTAATCAAGGCCCGATCTGACGGCGATCTCCCATGGAATAGCCGTGCGAGATGGTGGCGCGGCCCCACGGGGTTTCGACACGTATACACACAACGTGTGTGCAATGGGACTCTGTCTCTCGCTCTTCCTCTCCCTATGGGACATGCGATGGATTTTGTTAGATATGTACATACCTACCTGTTCCTTCTGTAGCAGCTACTCGCGCGCGCACACACACGCAAACGATATACCAAGCCGCATAAAGCCTCATATAATATATCTATATATATATACCGAATGTTCCCGTATTATAGTGACTTTCATGAAATCACTGATTTTATGGGCCACCTTTGACGTTCCCAATCGTGAAATTTTACGAGGAGGGATTGTTTTAGAGTCTCGACTATATATCGTCTATCTCTTCAACTTTCTCTCTGCAGACATGCATAATATTTATGACAACGATGAATTATTAATTGCCGATACTTGGCAATTTCATTCGCTCTACTTGAGAAAAAGTTCTATTTGAAATTAAGTCTATGAAGACAAGATTTATGCGAATGAAATAACATTTTAATTGATTTTTACGTATGTACGTTTATATCTAAAATGAAATAATTTTATTTTAGTTACATGAACCTCGTAATAATGGATTCGACTCCGGTGAATCATTTCTCTGGCTGTATTTCCATCGAATAATTTTGTGCAGAATGCACCAAATCGAGTTCCTTTGAGCAAGCTTTATATCATTTAACGTGCGGTAATAACGAACAATAATTATTTCTGTAAAGACATGTCGTATAATTTCTGTAAAGATGTGCCCGTCTGCGTACGAATTGGGCTAAGAACAAAAAAAAAATATTGAATTACCATAAGGTCAAGAAGTTGGTGTCGCTCATCAGTGTATGTACATTAAATATGGATCTAAATTTTTGCAAGTCAATAAGCAAGAAAAAGTTCTCTTTGAATAGAAAATTTTCTGGCTTATTGACATGCGGAAATTTAAATACGTATATAATGTGCATGATGAGCGACACCAACTTCTCGACCTTATACAAGCAATTATAAAAACAATTTTTACAAGAATTCAACTTGCATGTACCCGATGAAGGCGATGCGAATAATTCATATATCGAGGTCCGAATCAGTGAATAACGAATTAATTAATTTCACTTCATTTCTTCGAGTACGATCGCTCTACTAATACTAATATTATCTTTATTATTATTATTATTATTATTATTGTGTTGTGAAGCATGTTATATTGGCTTGAAAGACTTCCAAACCTCAATAGCTTTTCGATTAATATTTCCGCTGGGAATTCAATTAAGTTTTAATTAATCAAGCGACTGGCTCAGGTATTATAGATTGCGTATATATATATATATATATATATATATATCGACGTGAAAATGCGCCTGTGTTCTGTCGTTGTGTATACTCATTTTACCTGCTTCTCTCGCCGTGCTACGAAATCGCGTATATATATATATACATACACTTTACTGAGGTAAGTTGAAAATTAAATTTCAGTACGCTTCGTATTAGTTATTGATTTATCTTCGTTATATTCGTGGCGAAACGCCGGAGTAAACTGCCCTGGCTTTTATGCTGTACAGCTCTTCACGAGAGAGGAATATATCCGCGAATCTCGTAGGGGTTAACTTTTTGGCTCCGGTGCTATCCTGCCGTGACTCTCTCGATGGGACGAGGGTTGTTACAGTCTCATGCAGAACACAGAGACTATATTATACATCCTAAAGAAAGGATTCTCTTTATATTATAGATTGTATTTCGCGCCTCTTCCTCGAGATAAACAGTGCCTACGGAGAACCGCGAGTCCGCGGCATAGGTCATATTGCTTCTTATGCTTATTACACTTTTACCATTACACTTCTTATGCTTGAAGAGTATGCATACATCAATTAACCATCAAGCTTGTCGTTCGCCCGGTGAGTCATCCACGAGAGTCCACCATTTACACTTATTTTTATATTTGCACTTACTACAATGTCTATGCATTTTTCGAACCGATGCTGGTCAAATTATCGGCAAGAACTTTCGACCAAAACGCATTTATCGTATCCTCACAAAATTCTAGGAAATATTTCGTAGAATTACGTTTTTTACACTACAAAGATACTCGCTACAATAATTACAATCGCAGAATAAAAATTCGTATCAGATAAATCGATTGACTGGAAAAATGTATGACGATTGGAGTTGCATATACGATGATTAGACCATGATTAGTTTACGTGACGAGTTTTCCAATCCGAGTTCAACGTTAGCATCGTCACGATGTAGAAATTCATGCCATATAATATACAAAAAATGCGATAATACAACTTAAATAAAATTTTAATACCGTATTAATAATGGTAAATCGCTCTTTGACACGATTTTCTATGGGTAAAATCAATAACAAACGGGTCGTCCGTCGTGGCTTTGCCACACGATGCATCGCGTTACAATACTTATTACATCGTTGAACCACCCCCACTCAATTATCTATACTGTAGAGAAAGCTTCAGCATGATTACCCCTCGTCGACTGTCGGTTGCACGAGATTATATTACCTTTCGTGGCTAGTAGTTATACACACACACACACACACACACACACGCGCGCACACACACACACACACATGTCTGCGTCTCGATCGATATAACGTACGTGTGTATATTGGCGATAGAGTGTAAACGGCAAGTAGCTTCGCAATACATACCATGAAATATATGTACTTCTATACAATGCGTATATAAAACGAAAGTACATTTTACACGTACGATGTGTGATGTACGTACGTTTGTATGTGCGATATACGAGTTATTCAACAGAGTTCTGCGCTCACGGTATATCGCCTTGTCGGCACACTGGCGACAATACCGAGCAATAACTTCGTGCCTTTTCTCCCTCTCTCTATCTCTCGAAATTTCTCACCTCTCTTCAAATACTTCGGCGCACGTATTATGTGCACAAGTGTGAAGGAGATCGAATCAAGCTCAAACTGGCTGAGTCACAACCGCAGCCAAGGATAATCCATAAATTAGGTCCTGTACGATTGTATAATCAAGAGAGAATAGGAGGATATTATAGATACAGAAGTCAAAGAGGAGAGAACGAAAGGGGGTATTCCGCATCAAGGACGAAGGTACGAAGGAAAAATGATGAAAAAGAAAAAGAGAGTGGAAGGAAGAGAAAAGAAGAGTTAGAAAAACGAACGGAGGCTTCTATATACAATGCATATATATACTTGACGTTTGCCACTTCTGCCATAGAGCAGATATACAGTGAGAGTAGCCCTCTACCTCTCCGTATATATACATCGCAGTGCTCTCATAATATCTCTAAGCCACGCAACTTTTAATATCGAAGGGTGTTTTCTCACCTTTAGCGTAATATTAGGAGAGACTGGCGGGGTGGATTTAAATTTAAAGGTCGTATATCCGCGGCACCTATCCGATATGCTAATAGTATACAATACCAACCGACGAAGCTCACGAGAGAGATTATAATATAGCTATACATCATAGTGATATATATATATATATATACCACGTTCAATATGAAACCTCGGAAAAATTGATGTGTATGTATAAGTATACCCCTCAGATCTCATAAACAAGTCGTGATGATCTTGGCAAGAATATATGTATTCGGAAGAACATATTTTTTCTCTCTGTTTTACAGTCAGAGATCGCAAATCTTTCGAGAGATGCGAATCTTCTTTTCCACCCCTTATTTGTTTGAACTCTGTGTGTGTGTGTGTGTGTGTATGTGTGTGTGTGTGTGTTTTTTTTTCTGTGTGTACATATACTCATACGGTGATCGGTTTTCTTTCCTCCGCTACGAAATTCGAGGGGTTGCTGGTATACAGGTGTGAGCGTTGCAACGTTCGAGCTTGCAATTAAGAGTAACGCGAGAAGCCTCGCGGGCAGCGCGATAAGGGTGACCGAATGGGTTGAAAGTCAAGAGGGAGGGGAGGGGTGGGGGTGGACAGAAGGGGCAAACTGACCCATAAGAAAAATCGACGTTCGAGCAAAGCTACCACAAGTAGCGCCATATCCTTATCCCCTTCTCGAAAGTTCATGCAGACGCATAGATTAGTTAGTATAGTTATTGGCCTTCTAGTATGGCGGTTGACTACCCATAATCTAGTGAAATCGTTTGCAGAGCTTCGGTAGAAGCTTCCGGAGTTATTTTCATAGAAAACTGAGAAGAAAAAAAAATGTTACCGCGAAAAAATTGTGCAAATTGGGAATTAACCTTGCTTCCTCAATGCCCTCTATATGAGCAATTTCACGTGAATTGTTAATTGTAGCTTCCCGATACAGGCAGCTTTGATTGAGTTTTTTGAATTTTTGCAAATTGAAAAATACAATGAACTCCATCACTGTTTTTTGGGGGGGGGGGGGGGGGGGGGCAAGT
Organism: Rhorus exstirpatorius; assembly: GCA_963564615.1. Lineage (NCBI taxonomy): Eukaryota > Metazoa > Arthropoda > Insecta > Hymenoptera > Ichneumonidae > Rhorus > Rhorus exstirpatorius. The sequence continues at coordinate 15,569,925 of OY751320.1, forward strand.
GTCGGCTCTTTACTACCGGATTTTCGGATTATTTTGGAGTTTTAAGCACTCTGTATGAGGAAACAAAAATGATTTGTTCGTTTGTTTGATTCGCCTCAAATATATCTGATCAAATATGAGCCTCACATCAGCCTAGATTAAAATTTGAATCAATTAACATCATTTTTTTTCGAATCCAATTAAACTTATTTCAATCAATATCAATATTTCAGTACAAAACTTTATTATCTTGTTCTTGTTTTGTGTACAAAGGTAAGGCAAGTATTTATTAGTAAATTGCAGAAAAGTAATTAAAATATTAACCTAATGTAATGATTTTTGTATAGTCGGGGTGCAAAAGGTTCATTATTACATGTTGCAATTATTATTATTATTATTATTATTATTATTATCGATGATTATTTATTCCTGGCCAATAACGAATTTTCAGATATTTCTTGAGAGGCCAATAACTGTTAAGTATTATCCACAAAGTGGCATGAGTTTTCCATCTCAGTCTCGGGCATCACTCAACTTGCCTGGACTATCTCACCTTCTCGCTTCATTTTACCCCGTTGCGTGTGCCATTCGGGCTAATCTCGAAGGAAAGTTTATGCCTCGTCTGCGACCGTAGATATGCCAAGAGCGGCCAGGCGGGTATTACCGGTCAAATCAACGACACTGCGACTATTAATACCAAGGGCTATAAACCACAGTGACTCGTATCGGCAGATCAAACAAACTCTTTACGCATGCACATACACTATATGCTATGTACTGCACATATGCTATTATAGTATGTATAGGCGCTACTCGTGCCCGTGAAACTTATTCCGTACTCTCTTTTTTCATCACAATGTTTGCTGTAAAAATAAACGTGCACGTCTTCACACGCAAAGACGATCACTTCTCTATATGCATGGGACACTCCGCATCAAGTTGAACCGTTTTCTACCAGCAGCTCGAAAACTTTGACGATTGTCTATAATTTACTTATCATTTACCAAATAGAGGAGCTCCTTTATTCATAGGTACTAATAATTATTGGGAAAAGGAAATACCTTTAGCATGATTTTAATGAAAATCATGACTCACGGTATCCTTTACTCGGTATAACGACAACCGAATAAGGATATACAAAGCTAAAGAAAAACAATTAATGGTGAATTTATAAAATGCGAATAGGATCGTTTTTCCTCAAATTCATCGGTAAATAAAGAATTATAAAAACGTTTTATAATTCACGATCTGAAAATACGTTACTTTCCGCTATATTGGCTGAAATAGGTCGAAAGGAGGATCTGGAGGGTGTGTGTGAGCGTTGGAAGGAGGCCAAGCTGGATCGAATGGAAGTTCTTGTATACCCTCCACGACCTCTTTTAAATCTAAATGTGTAGTATCCGCCACTTTTGTTGCTCGAAAGGAGGTTTCGAGGAGGCCTAAATTTTCGACTCGGGAATAATTGTAGAAAGTACTGCCCGCCGTGTAATTTCATGTATTTTAATTTTACTATAATATCGTTGTGATTTGTGATCGACTAAAATAGAAAAATTGACGATTCAATAGCGCGTTTCTGGCTGATACCGAATTATAATTTTTCAAATCTGCAGGTAAAAAAAATATCACCTGCGTATTTATAGCGTACGAAAAGATGTTTTTCCCGAGGATGCCTCGTTATTTCATAAGATACAACCCTCGCGCATATCGATTGATTTAGATTGCTGGAATACCGAGAGTCGACACACAGTGTGGGGACCGCGAACACACACGGGTATAGTATATATTTATGGCTCGTATTCCTCCACTGAGAGAGAGAGAGAGAGAGAAAGAGAGCGGTATGTGTATGCGCTATATGGATAATTAAAAATCATACTCGGGGGGGTCAAGGTCCGTGTATACGAACACAGTGCAACCGAAACCCGAGACTCGGGACACTGCAGATCGTGTACCTAAGGATACGCAAGAGTCTTCTAAGGCGAGTCTTCTGGCCTGTCACACGAAAAAAAAAAAGATCGGAGAAAATTTCGTCGTCCAGTGGGCTCCAATTAGCAGCGATGCGGTGGCAATTAAAATCGGGACAATAAAAATCGTTGAGAATTGTGGCAGGGAATAATGAAGGCAGCGAAACCGAAGCAACCTCTTGTACAAGCGCTTCGATGCTTATCAGGCAATATTCCATATTTTTTATCAATAATATTTTGCACGCAATTATTAAAAGTGCTGATTCACATTTTTTTTTTTTCATAATACACGAGAATGAAGTGGTTAATGGTCATTTTTGGTATTAGCAATGATTAATAATTACAGTGATGTTCAATGATGCATGTAGCGATGATATAAGTACTTTGCTACTTTACCACTTATTTATCCTGTACTAAAATCCAGATGACCCGTTTGGTACCATTATATGAATCATTTTAATTAGCGAAACCTCAAAAATCCCATTGCCCCAATCAACGGCTGTTTCGATGATCGAGTCATAATTGATCTGAGAAAAAAATTATATTTCTTTCGAACGAAACCACGTCTACGAAAGAGAGCTTGCGATATATTTTTGGATAAAATTTATGGCTGGTTAAACACAAAGGAAGGAAGCTGTATAGTCGGCAAGCCGGCCATTGTCGAGGAAAATACATGGACATCGGGACTCGTGGCAGGGATAAGTAAGCGGTACAGCAAGGTATGCTGGAAGCTTGAGACACGCGGGGTGGATGCATAGCGAGAGAAAGCGAGCTCGCTATATACGAAAATACACCACAGGGGCTTTCCCAGTGAGAAGGAAATTAGAATTGAATAGTTGATGAATTTTAGGAGTAGCAGGAAGAGAGAGAGAGAGAGAGAGAGAGAGTTTGAGTGAGTGTATGTGAGTGAGTCTCTATCGCTATTTCGCTGCACCTCGAAAGAGGACTGGAAAACGAGAGGATATGTGCGGGTGTACCTATATTACCTCAACTGTACACTATACCAGCAACGAGAAACGTACCCCTATATATAGTGCAACTCAGCAACTCGGGTTGTACCTCTTGACTAACGGGCACATGGTCACTTTGCTCTCTGCACGTAGACTCAAAAACGTCTCTCCGTACCCTCGCGGTATGCCACATGTATACCATATATATACATACAGATATATCCTTGCCCATCCACGTGCGAATGAGCACGCGTACGTAACATAAGTACAAAATAACGTATATATATATATATATTTATGCAAGTGCGTGTGTGTGCGCGCGTGTGCGCGTATGAATGAGCCGTGAGCAGCTGTATATAATAAAACGTACGAGTGGAGGTACAACGCGGGGGTGTGATTGCGTGCGTATGTATATTCATACATATCGCGGCGGAGCGCGATGGAGCATCGTCGTCGCTGTAGTACGTGAAAGCCTCGGCTCTGTAAGTAATTAGGAGCTAGTGTGGATTGAGCTAAGGCAAATATTACGTACACTCACTCTCTCGTTCGCCGATATGCACGAATGCGCTTAATGCGGTCTAGACGAAGTCCGCACCGAAAAGATATAATATAACATAGATTTATATATGGATCTGGATACAGATATATATATGTGCCACGATGCGGTAGCGCATATATTCTCAAACGTATATACAACCGATATTATATCTGTATATTTATATCGAGTGTATATCAAGCATATATATGTATTATATTTCTCCCTATTAAATATTAGCCTTGGCTCTTCTTCACTTCGCTTAGCAGAGTTTTTTTTCACTTTATAGTATTCTTCGTTATGACCGCCGAGGCGAATTTAGACTCTGCCGAACTTGGCTTTCGCATTACCGATATTAGGGAAATGGAAAATCCTTCGACATTCCCGTTTCGACGGTCCACTTTTCGTATCACGTGGATTTTTTTTTCTTCTTCGCCGTTACATCTCGAAAAAAAATTTGCAATTTTCGTGCATCAACGTTCTACCGTGAAAGTATCATTAGTATCGTTTGATATCTGGTGTATTAGCGAGCAAATAGAAGGAAGCAAAGAGGCTTTGATGGCTATGAAAAATCGCCATTTTCAAATAGACACCGTGATGAACGATTGCGCGGGAGGTTCGATTGGACAGCTCGGGATAATTACATTTACATTTCGATATAGATGTAGCACAGACTTCGAGGATACCAATCGAGATAACAAGATAGCAATGTGTCGTCGAATCACGGAGGGATGAGCCTTATGCATACCTTATACATATTATACATGCAGAGACGCTTGGAGTGAAGGAGTACTATAGACACGGTAGAACAGTGGCAAAGTAGTGGAAGATGAGAATATAGAGAATAAGGGCTGCACCGTGAGGGTTAAGAGTGAGATAAAGCTCTATCATATATCCATAGATAAAGGGCTGGCTATCCAGCTATGTAAAGGAACGCATGATGAGAGACACGAGGAGAGGACTCTGTTGCGCGAGGTCGAGAAATGGAAAAGGGGTAAAGCGAGGGAACGACATCCATGGAGGAGCGAGAAGACCCTATCAGAAACGAGAATGAGAGATGAGACAGCGAGAGAGAGAGAGAGAGAGAGAGAGTATCGAGCGGGCACATGAACACCAGAGGCATTATCCTTTAATCAAATACATTACTGAAAATTTATCGTGCCCGACGAACTAATTAAATGCCGAAGGATAAATTCTCACCGAGCTCCAAAGCTTACTCCTGCGTACATGAAATTTAACATTCAATAAAATAAATCGTTCGCCTCTCCTGTATGCCCGACTGAAATCGTTCGTTCCTCATTCCCTGGATATTACATGAAGTATAGTACGACATACATATATTTAATATTAATCGCTTCCCTTTACCCTTTGCACGTATATTTCTCGTCTGGTTTTCTTGTCATACACTCTACGTTTCTCTGGTCATCTTCGTCTTCCCCGAGATTCCGAGATCTTCACCCTTATACTCTCTCTCTCTCTCTCTCTCTCTCTCTCTCTCTCTCCATCTGCATAATCTTAAAACGTCTCTCCTTTTCTATAGCTATCGACATTGTTGTTCATGATGCCGGTGTCTTTTCACTTGTCGCTATAAATTCCTGTAAAAACCTTATAGCTTCTTCGCGCAGCTGGATTCATTTTTAATTATATATCAAGTCCATAAACGACCGTTTTTCCGATGCTCGATAACGTGCAATCCCAAAATCATTCACCCATTTACCACAATAGCTTTACACCCGTGATGCATAACTGTTATACCGGAAAGGTTAAAATTGACCACATACCCTGTAAGGTCAGATTTATCAAACCGGGGCAACATATGGAGGGGATTGGTTCGCGTGTTCTTCTCGGCTCGACAAAACAATCAGCTTCGTGTAGCACGAGAGGGTTGAACAAGAACTCAGGAGAGCTTGGTGGCACGTTGAACACACTTATAGGTTCGAATGTATACGGGTCTAGTCATGGGATTCAAGGTAGATATTGGTGCGGAAATTCTGGCAAGGATCGTGAACTTTCTTATACATATTTATCGTATAATATACGTATACCTATCACTGCATGTGCCGTTGGCATGTGCATCTTCGGTATAGTAACTTGGCGAAGCGACGAGCCAACGTACCATGAGTTAGCCAAGGCGCACGTAGACACGACCAACTAAATCCATCATTGTTCCGGAGGGAAGACTGATAGGTTAGCCGCGTTATCTTCGAGCTCATTACGATCCCCTATTGATAAATATACGATTACGTCGACCAACGGAACAACGAGGTCAATTCAACCATTAACTCCGTCTCTTTGATGTGGTTGTGGCCATTCGGAAATTGGTATTTCGCTATCCCCCATAGCATCGTATTACGAGGGGATTGTATAGTCGAATTTCTTATGGCTCCAAGGATTCTTCAAAAATAAGAGGGGGGGGGGGGGGGGGAGGCGAAAATAACAGTTTTTATTCTAGAATAATGTAGAATGAACCAATTATTTTCTTTCGAGTTTAACGTATTGCTTTAGTCTCTTGTTTGAGCCTCGATAACTTTTTAGCAACGTAAAGTCGATACTCTGAGGGTTCATTTACGCGTTATGGTCAACTTGTGGGTTATGCTACAGGAATCCTGCCCATGCCTCTAAAGGTTGTCGTGATGATACTCCAATATGTTACCATTCCTACCAAATTTTTCCACAATCTATAGTATAACCCCCTTGCCTATATACGTTCCCGTAAAACTTGGGTATGATTCACCGTATGGTTTTTGAGAAAAAAATTCGGAAATTTGACGTGTTTCGTATGCTAACTGTACCTATGATAGATAAATTCTGACCATTTTTGCAGTATTTACATAATAGCTGACAAGACAATGTTACCAATGAGCTCAAAAAACGTACACGCATTTTTTGCAACGTTCAAATGAGGATCAGCAGTACGGTTATAAAGTTATTAATTAATTTATGAGGAAATTTGGCCGAAAATCAAGCACATGTAAGAAGAAGACAGCAACGTCGTAGACGGCTCATATGCTACCTGACTTATCGACATTCAGTGTCATAATGATTAGGAAAGGACTCATTTGGGATATAATTAATAAAGGCGATTATTTCACCTCATTAGTAATTCAACAATTCGTTAAAAACAATCTTATTAATAGATTGTTAAATAAGAATTTTCACTGAATGTGGGTTAAAACAAATGAAATAAGACATTGCCAAGTTTTATCTCGCTATACTCGGCCAAATTTAATATTATTTGGCTGAACTAGAAATTGGCAATGACAACTAAATATTTATTTGGCCAAATCCAACTCAAGATTTATTGAGATTACGTATATTCTTTTTTCAGTTCTTAATAATTTAGTAATGAATGTTTACAGTGATTGAGTTTTTATTTAAACTTATTCATTTACAGTGTTCATGTTTTATCGCGAACTTGAGAAGTGGTTGTAACGGCCTCCCGAGATTTTAGGTTATAAACGGAACGCTTACGTCTCTAGCTACGTGGCACTGCTGCTAATCTGAACATTATCATGTATCATGATTTACGACGTGGCCAAATCATCGCGGGAATCTCATGTGAGACGAAATTGTAAAAATAAATTATGTAAGATCACAACAACACTTTTTGCAACCACGGATAATTCAAAAAAACATATTTTTATAAATATCTCTTAAAAATCGTCCGAAAACATATGTTAAATATATTGTGATTATTTTGTAGCATACGAGTGGTAACAGTGAGTCAACTCAATGTATAAGCATATGGTACACCTCCCTTTTCACACCCCCCCCCCCCCCTCCCGTTCAAGCCAACACAACAACCTTAATACCTAAATTTTACGAGATCGGGGTTCTAAAACGTCCCCAAGCTCTTGGCCCCGTTAGTTTCCAAGGGGACCACGAGGGTATATCTTTACGAGATCCTCTCTTTGAACGCGTCATTGGATTGTAAAAGTGTATATTATACGAACTCCATCAACGACCGCTATACTTCGGAGCTAATAGCTGCGAGAGATTGGAATTCGACTTAGCAGAATAGCCAACACCCATAGACAAGAGTTTCCATCAAAGTGTAATCTCGTAACCCAGAAAGCCTCGCGTTCGCGTTTTCGACAGTCCTTTTATAAATCGATTTACCATTATGCTCTGCAGCTCGCTAGCGCTTTCCCCCATGCACCAACACTTTCATACCAACCCTTAAATCCCAGAAACGATGGGAAATGACTGTAATTATGAACACGAGTATCGGGTTTTACCATCACGTGTATGGCATCTCTCTTTTTTTTTTACATTTTCGTATTCGGTCGCAGGAGTTGAATACAACACATTCATTTACGGCTAATTATTTGTTGCGATTATCCTATACCATATACGTCCAGATACCAACGTTTCTACACAGTTTCAACGCCGTTCTAATTTATCGCTCTCAAAAATCTCGTGTCAAGCGACAAGCCATTATTAACGTGTAATGTTTCACAAAAACGCTTTTGCGATAACGAGATTTTGTGCGCCTTAGCAGTCTTCGAAAATAAAAATTTATTTCCGAAATAAAGAGATAAGCAACGACAGACACGCTTGCAAATTTTGTCGTGCGAATAATGTTAAAAATTCTTCCAAACTACCTGAGATTTTTTTTAAAATTCCTACAAGCTCAAATGCGTTTTCAGTATCACCCGAATTTCCGACGAAATATATCAGAGTCTCGTTTAAATCTGGACATCCGGTTTTACCCATTCTCAATTATACTTCAACGGTTCTCTCCCACGACAACTATTCAGAATTCCGCCACAGCTCTTTACGATCACTTCCTCTTCGCGTTCTCAACTTTTTCATTCAAATTATACCGAGTTCAGTATACCGTAACTACACGCATTGCTTGTTTTATTTCTTTTGGCAAAGCTAACGTGAGTAATAATACGAAGGTCTACGAGAGACCGGGTATAGTATACATGGTTCGGTGGCTGCAAGCCGGAGCCTCGGTGTTAATGCCAAAGCGATTTTTCACAGCGAAGGTAAGAGAACGATTAGACTCGATGAAATTTATAATCGTAGCTTTTTCACAACGATGTTTATATATATAACATGTAACTTCGGGCTTAGATGTGCGTGGTCGGGCGTGGAACGAGCTTCGCTGAGAATCGTGATTTCCTCACATACACGCTCGATATGTTATATACACATATATATTTCCCTCCCGCTTCTCTATGTATACGCGTACACATACCTTATAATACCGGCCTTCTCTTCAGGGTGATAAAATCTCAATTTATAAGTGTCCCACGGCCGCAATATCGAAAACCAAAGGCTAGAGATAGGCCCATTCTTACCCTCGGCGTTTTGTGGGACCCGCGAGTAAAACTTGCTTGGATTTTGCTTTTGCTTAGTCGTTTGCTCAGTTCGTGCACGTGCGCGCGCGCGCACACACACACACACACACACAAACATGCGCGTGTGAAGAGCTCTGTGCTTTCGCGAGCTCACAGGGTCCCGTGTATGGTATCGGAGACGATGATATTACTCGAGAGCACGCGAGCTGCTTAGCATGCAAATCCATGAAAGCAATAAACTACTCAATACGTTGCGGGGAATTTACCCTTCCCTACCTTAACCGCCCCCCCCCCTCCCGTATCGATCGATTTAACCTGCGCCAGGTTAAATTCCCAATTTAAACGTGCACCCCCGAGCATATCCGCCGCGTGTATTTGTATGTACTGCATTATACAGTACAGGCCCCTCTGATATATGTAGTATGTGTTTGTGTGTGTGTGTGTGTGTGTAAGAGCTCAAGTTATATTGCTCGGTACGCTCGTTTGGAATCGTTGGCTACAAACTATCAAAACCTTCATTTCACGATCAATGCAAAAATAGACTTCGATTGAATTTTCAATAAATAAATGTGCTTACGCTGATGATTGCGCCGTTCGTATGTTACAAGGGGTAGCCCTTCCATTGCCCCAATTTCGATTTATCTTTTTTTCTTCACGATTAAACTGAGAAGTCTTGAGTAAAAAAAAAGAAAGCATTTAAAGAAAAAAATGCCCATACACGATCGACTGTTCAGTTTATATTTTACCATATGTATTGTAGACCGGGAGCCCATAACACTTTTTTCATGTCTCATTAGTTCAGGCTCAAAACTACCTTAGATTCCATAAATCTGTGTTCTGCATCACAAAAATCGCATCGCCGAACAAAATCAGTGGACCAAAGATGCTGAACTGGCGAAATCACATACAAATATATATCTATATATACAAATTATATATAGATATATTATATATAGACAAATTATATTCAGATATATTTTTGTATGTGATTTCGCCGGTTCAGCATCTTTGGTCCACTGATTTTGTTCGGCGATGCGATTTTTGTGATGCAGGACACAGATTTATGGAATCTAAGGTAGTTTTGAGCCTGAACTAATGAGACTTGAAAAAAGTGTTATGGGCTCCCGGTCTATTAGGGTGTGCCGAAAATGAACTTTTTTTTTCTTTGCTCCTACCACTCGAAACTTTAGGTTTTGACATTAAAAAGGTCCTAGTTCAAGGAGGGCGCTGTAGCTTGAAGTTTAGAGGTCGCTCAACGGGGATTTCGGTTTTCCATCTAATTGAAACGTAAAAAATATTGTTTTTCGTTCAAAATGATGTCAGGTAACGAAAAAATTGGCGATGTCTGTGTTTCTTGGCTTATTTGAAAGCATGACTCATCCCCCAAACGATGATAGGTCGTTTTTCGACTTACCTTATTCCAATTTTTTTACGCTACTTTGCGACCACCATAGTCACTTTTTCAAGTTTACCAAGTCTCAAAGGTATCAATGAGTCCAAAATGAATTGCTACAAGTATTGATTGTTGATTCGATTATAAATAATCAACAATCAATAGTTGTAGCAATTCATTTTCGACTCATTGATACCTTGGAATCTTTGTAAACTTGAAAAAGTGACTATAGTGGTCGAAAAGTGGCGTGAAAACAATTGGAACAAGAAAGTCGAAAAACGACCGATCGTCGTTTAGGGGATGAGTCATGCTTTAAAATAAGCCAAGAAACACAGACATCGCCAATTTTTTGGTTGCCTGACATCATTTCGAACGAAAAATATTTTTTTTACTTGTTAATTAGATGGAAAAACTAAATCCTCGTTGAGCGACCTCCAAACTTCAAGCTACAGCGCCCTCCATGAACGAGGACCTCTTGAATGTCAAAACCTAAAGTTTTGAGTGGTAGGAGCGAAAAAAAGGTCTATTTTTGACACACCCTAATATTTATACTTCAGTTAATAATACAATGTTATTGATCATTTATAAAATACACTCGAAGAATTTGTATATAAATATACAATTGATTATCGTGGCAATGGGGAAATTTTCAATTCCACCGAATAAATTTTATTTGCCTGAAGTTTTTTCCATTTAAATAATGCTGTGTAAATTTTTAATCGGTTACTTCACAATTCAAGCTTTTCAAAGGTAAAAGATATTTGACACTTTACTAGTGGATGCAACTATTCTGTATACAACTGAGTATAACTATTGCTCCCTTATATTAAAATTCTCGATAAAAGGAATTGAATGAACTTTATTTTGCAGAGAATATGTATTTTAGGGTACTGCCAGATTCATAGTCAGAAAGCGAGTCCTTCGCTTTGAATAACGATCTTCTTTCCCATCAGTTAAATAATCCTTGATTGCAATTAATTTTAAAATATGTCATTCGTTTTAGCAATCGTTTACATTCTTGAAGGCACAAATTTTTAAATATTGCAATTCAGACGCATTACCGCGCTTTATTCTCGTCAATTTCTTCATTTCTATAAGTCAACGGTTCGGATTCTAAAAATTCCCCGCGATCAGTGTGAACAGAGGGAAAAAAAATGCCAGTCACGTCGCGGGGCAAACGAGAGTCCTTTTTTTTCTGAAACGTGAGCGCGCTCGTCCTTTTAGTATATTCTTTATGTATATAGCACAAGAGACGACCGGACGTCGATCATTAAATCGTTAGATCTGCATTAGCGCGTCTCAGGGCCTACTCAAAACGTCTGTAATCTAAGCATCGATCTCCGGTGGCCGCGGTAACGCGTTTCTAATTGATACCTGATCGGTACGATTGCCATGGTTTTTTTTTTCGGCTTCTCAACCGAAGCGTCTGATGCCCTCGAAATTCACCTCTCACATGCATACACATGCATGTATACCTACATATATATGGATGTATACAAATGTATGTATATCGGTGTGGAACCGGAAATCGCATTAGCCAGCCATATGTATTTCCCTTGGCATTGAGTCTCTGAGATACTTGGCGTGTATCCTCTATAATTGAGACATTCTTTGCTTTGAATTCATGAGAATCGCTAATTTACCCCATTTCGTGAAATATCGATCAAATTCTCACTCTTTTATTCCACACTTAACGTTCAATTCGTCCAATGACATAGCGACAATCCGTATGATTTTTTTTTTCCTCTCCGGGACTTTGATGAATCGATCGCGAGATTCGATTTTCGAAGGAACAATAGAAAGCGCATATATGAGCTGCTGAAGCTTGCTCGTATTTTTTCCCATAATATGATGGATGCTGCAATTAATCGAACTCTTTGACGCATCGCTGATGCCGATCCCGTGAATACGACAGCGTAATTCAAAGTTACACCTAGGAAGTATATGGGATTGTAAGATTGCAGTCCATATGTAGTGCGCAATGAAGGAATAAATGAATTGATACACATTATATTCGAGAACTGGACCACCTGCCCGTGATCGCAATGATCCCGAAAGATTCACCGCCGCGAACAATGCGAATAACAAGGTACGGCGCTGCGTCGGAAAAATTACAACCGAGAAGAAAAAACGAGAAAAAAAAAACCATTCTACAATTTCGATCCCGCATCGTATCGGGTATTCATCGAGTGCCTCATCCCCGGTCTTATCCCTCTCTCCTTTTTCTTCGATTCATATATCTTTTTGTCTCGCTCCCTTTTTTTTTCCTTTCTTTATTGCTATACACTCCTCGGCGAAATATCCGTTAATGACTGCATTATGACGATTGCGGTGTCAATCTTCATTTGCAACTTCGAGGAACCAGCACAGTCCCGCTGTGTAATCGAATGGCAGAACAGATATATACGTTTGAATATATATATATTGTATATATATATATATATATGTGTGTGTGTGTATTTATATATATATTGTAGAGGCAGTTCTCCCCCCGTACCGTAACGGCCGTCCTCTAATTAATTATCTTTGGGCCTTTCGTTTCTTTCTCTCTCTCTCATTCTTATTCGTGAGATTTTATTTGCAGCCGCATCAACCGGTGCAACAGTGCAGTGTTGATACACTAAGTACACACATACACACACACACACACATATATATATATGTAAGTGTTGAATTAAATTCCAGCTCGATCAATGCGCGCAGAATGCTTATTTATGAAGCACTCGGAGCTTCTTTTGCAACGGGTACTTTTCTTGCTAATTAATATCGCGCTCTACATCTTTCCGGCTCGCATTACAACTATATGTATTTAAATATCGGGGTTTCAACGCCAAAAAGGCGTATAAGCTGAATCTTCCATGGCCTTGGAATGATTGTAATGCCAGAAAAAATAAACACTTTCGATTCCGTTAAATATAGTGCAAGTATGTAATCGATATATCGAAAAATAAGCATGATATTCAAATGACGAATCATTCGTTAATAAAAAATATGTTACAATTTCTTAATAGTCATGTCATCAGTACTATACTGACTCTGGTCTATAGGTGAATATGTAGGTACTAATCATTACATTCCTCATTCAGTTGGAAGTTAAAAATAAATTAAAAATTTGTGCATACATGCGATCATAAATCAATATTTTATCGATACGAACAATACTATTATCTTTAATGGGACTTTGCACGTGTAAGTCTATCGACGGAACAATCAAACGCAGCGAAGGTTTTTTCTCATAGATTACATTAAACCATGTTTCATACAAACGTTGGCTCGAATTCTCAAGGAAAGAGGGTGTTAATCGTTAATCCACATGTGAACGTGATCGCTCGGTCATCTAAGAGGTAAGAGAAAATGTCAAGGTTTCAACAGTTCCTTTGTATACATATATATATATATATATATATGTATGTATATATATGTATACCCTGTATGTCCTTCCCTTACTCGCTGTTTCGGGTGTACGTGTGCATTTATGCAAGGAAAATGGTGCACGGTAATTCCATTTAACCGCAATCTTCGACCTATCCGAGGAATCGATAACGTAGAAACAACTCAGGCTGGCTCATGACATGGCCTTTGACGGAGGAGGCACACTCTGCTTTCGTAAATCAATCAGACTGATCTCGTGAATTCTGAGACTGCTTTCCCGGAATAACGATCGAGTATACACGTATTGTATGTATCATAATTCTATCGTTTCTTCCTGTCGACTTAAGTGCAGCCAAAAGAGGAGGATTGGGTGAATTCGCGTTATCGAGAAGACGGACGGACGGCTTATGTGAACGAGACTTCAGTGTGGCCAGCCAGAGACACCGAAAAATTGGACAAAAATGTTAGGAGAGAGCCTCTTTTTCCGAATAAATTTAACAGTTTTTCAATCTTTTTTTTTTTTCATCGATATCTCAACTTATAGTATTTGATATTCGTAATCAACAAGAATTTCGTATTAAGCAAAACTTTCCAACATTAAACAATTCAATGAATGCTATTTTCCGATTTCCCTGCTCACCTATAGTTTTGTTTTTTATTTCAGAATTATTATCGATTATTTACGTGAAATTTGTATAAATCTTTTTTCATGTACTCGTTATTTCATTCAAAAGAGGTTGAAAAATTGGTCAAAAACGAGACAATATCGGCGTTCAAAATCGTTAAAAATAAACAACTCTGGCCAATTAAAAACTGTCACTCTTACATTCACACATGCGTGAACCCTCTAGCATGCGTAGACGTATATGTATAAAAGAACGTTACAAAGTAAGGGCACCCAGCATTAAGTAGAATTACGCCAGCGTGTAAACAATTGGATATCGGTATCGACTCCACTTCATGACTATAAATTCATTCCCCCCCGCACGTAAATGTATCCTTTAAGGGTGTTTTTTTCATCTACCGAGTACGAAACTCTCCCTCCCTCCCTCCCTCCCCCTATCCTCTCTCTCTCTCGTTCTCTTTCTCTCTCTCTCTCTCTCTCTTTCTCTCTTATCGTAGGTCTCATTTATTACAAGTGCACGACACCGTTGTATAATAGTGGATACACTATTATAGTGGATACTCAGCATAACGACATGTACACGAGTGCACGTAGATCGATTGCGAATTTTAAGTATTCGTGCGGGATGAAAAAGTTTTATTTCGAGAGGAGGAGGAGGAAGTGAGGCGTTACCTTGAAGAATGTTGGTCAATCTTTACCGCCCACTCGTTGTTAATGCATTATTCGTATAGCAATACAATTTGCAACAAAGAGCATTGATAAACGAGATATTAGACTTCGGCATGTATAAGTGCTTTCTGATTATTTTACCTATACGTATGCGCCAAGAAAGATTAATTTGTTTAGTTTCAATAAATTTTGTTCGATTCAATAAAAATTTATTATAACCAGACCGTTCAAAGTTTATGCATGAAATTTATACAATCGAACTCTTCAAAATTTGTTATACATGAAATTGCATGGAATTGTGACAAGCTAAATTCAAGCAAATTGGCTCTACAAGGTCTCCGTCATCTTCGTAAGATCCGCAGTCCGTTTGTATAGCACTTTTCATTTCCGTAACTTGTGCTCAAAAACGGGAGAGCAAAAAAATTTCTACATTCGGACTGAAAAGAATCTTATTATAAAGACAATATGCATCGATGAATTTGTCTGTAAAAAAATTACTTCAATAGTGAAAACGTTTCATCGTGTCAGTATTCTACGAGTAGTATTTCTTATGATTTTTCGTTGACCTTTGAAGAAATAAACTTTTTATCGTTAAAATAAGCCATTAACAATAAATAAATGAATTTTTCTCGCTGCAAAGTGCAGCTATCATGACTCGTGTGACGCAACATGTGTGTCCTCGATCTATTTTGCAACTATATTTCTATCGACTTGCTCGTATATACGATATATACGTAATGGGTAAAACGTGGGCGTTGAATCAGGGCATACATCGGGAGAATATGTCGAGGATATGTATAGAGAAGCTTATTGAACGTCGACGTGCACCACCCGAACCGTGTTACAACCCTTTGACGAGTGCGTGCACGCGATCCTTTCGCTATGCACATGTGACGTCATGATACACACAATATCCTCTAGTTGGCGAAATATACCGCAAAATACTCTATGTGTATGCACAAAATTTGTATTACATGCTGTTCATATTAGGCACACAAGCATGGAACGAACGGTCGCGCGCGCGCGTATGTAAATCAAAGGCAACTACACGCGAAGCGACATGCTGTACCTGCTTTTAAATTGCTCCGTTTGATTGGTAGCGGTGCATTAATCGTTATTATGCTAATTCAGCTAGCAACTCAGTCTGCTGCTAGCTGCGATACTGGGTCGTTGGATGATGGAGCTATCGGTGCAATACGAAGGCGAGTCTCTCTCTCTCTCTCTATCTCTCTCTCTCTCTCTCTCTCGTATCGTCGATTTAGGTCGATACATTATTTAAATTATTTGCCATTACGCATCACGTGCATAACATGTACGACAAAGGGGTTGCACCAGCAACAAAGAGAGGGGGAGAGATAGAGAGAGAGAAAGCTTTCAGGCAAATGTAGTGCACTATATGTTTCGTGCATTCATAGTCATTCAATTTATTACAGTCGGGAAAAAATCCTATTTTTATTACTGCAGGGAAATAATTGGCAAAAGAATCATTTTTCAATTAATTTTTTAACCGTTGATTTAAAAAAAAAACGAGAGGGAGTTAAATGTGCTTGCAGGTACGCGCTTTTAAGCCATTAACTAGACAAAGGTGTTTATCATGAACATATAATCATTCCATTCACAATTCCTGCGATCAGTCATTACTTTAAAGAAAAATAGGCTACGATCTACGAAGGATACTAATGACCCCTTTAACTGTAGGTATTTGGCGGTCAATTATCAGTTGGGTCCTGTATAATGAACAACTATTCAACTAATGAATATTACTTCTCTCATTTCTCTCCGGAAAAACAATAAATAAAAACTCCAAAGCTTATGTCCCGACTGGCAGGTGAGTTTATACCGGCTCCGAGAGAATGTTGTAGAGAGGTTTGAAGTGCCCGTTTATGGCGTCGTGGTGGAAAATTTTTGTTTAGCCTACGAAAGCTTGTCGCGCGTTACGTGTGTAAATTTCTTGCTCTCTCCATATCTCTTGATTCTTCTTTTCTCGAGTACCCATGAGATAGCAGGCGTAAAAATCAGAAAAGAATCTACACGGCAATGCTCACGGAGGCAGAGGTAGGGAGAAGGGAAGATAGAAAGAGAGAGAGAGAGAGAGAGAAAGGCAAAAGAGAGGAGACAAGGGAACGGCGCGAAAGAAACGCGCGTAATCTACGAGTGCATGGTCTACGCAAAAGCTCTGCGTGTATTTCGTTCCGAGAGGAAATTTTTCACAATTTATCTCGTGCGCTTCTCATCAGCTGTGACTATACGTGATTCCTTATTATGCCTTTTTATAACTTTTAATTCTTCTTTCACTCGCATCGCGTCACTCTGCTTCCGCCATTTCTCATATATTCTCCGCGCCTCGAAGTTGTACTCTCTTCTGAACGTGGATCGCATAGCTTTTTTTTCCTTCCTCCCATTTTTATCCACCCCCGAGACGTACCTCCCTCTCTCTCGTAACAACAGAAATTCTTCATGCAACTTCAACAATCACAGCGCCAAACCATCCCTCCACTTTTCTCACGCGCGCGGCATGGAAAGCGATAAAAATGGGCCACTGTTAAGGAGTCGAGGGAAAATTTTACAATCAAGCTACACGCCAATGCAGCACGAGCTAAAACTCCCTCTGTATTCACGCCTCGTATATAACTGTACTTCTAGGTGTAATACCGCTACTTCGAGGTGGTGTGCAGAAGTGGAATGATATATACTCTCCTTTATCCCGTTCTCGTTTCTTCTACCTTCGTCACTCGGCAGATTCATTCTCACTCTTTGGAACTCTCGCCTTATTTTCTATCTTTCTACCAGCAATGGGTGGAATGTCGTAGTAATGCTGATACTATACTGGGTACATGATGCGGCGCCTCTGTATTTATATATTAGGAAGATATAGTAATGGTAGCGATGGTGAAGATGCCACTGCGTGTTAGCTGTGATGCTGCGAGCTACCTACAATATCTTTCCCTTCTCTGATGCGGAGAATATCTACCTTCATAGAGTACGTCTCTGTGTTCGGATGGTACAACCGCGCACAGAGCTCACTCCACCGCACACGCCTCGGATATAATAAGTCACGTGACATTAATATTTGAAAGCAGTCGGTACGTGGATTGCATTCGGAGTGCCTACCGAAAGCTACTCTTACCCGCACCTCTGCAATACCCCCCCCCCCCCCTATTCTTCTCCATCGTTTCCTTCATTTTTACCCTTCCTTCCGTTCCTCCTTTTCTTCTCAGCAATATTAGCTCCAACCACATCTTACATATATATATATATATACATATACACGTATAGTCTTTCTGGCTAAGCTCTTTCGCTATCTTCCATTTTCGAATCATTTTTCTTGGGTCACTTTTCCAGCTTGCTTCAAGTTTATATCACTGAAATGTAGATAAGTCAATATAATTTCAAATTGAACGAATAGGAAATTGTAAGATAAATCAATTTCAGTTGGATACCCCTGTAATTCCTATCACATTTTATGGGATGTGTTTGAGGATTAAGAATTAGTCTTGTGTTACGGGAAATGCATTAATCCCAAAACTCAGAAGACTTCTGCATTCGAGTTTGGTAATATTTTTTACCTCTGGATTTAGAATAGAAATTTGGTTGTATAAAAACAAAGTTAACAAAATGAACGAAAGTCCCTTTGACAGCTCGAAGAGTTCTCTCTTAAAATAAAGGCCTCCTATAATCCTACGAAGTGCCCATTCAATCCCCAGACTCAGAGAAAGGTTACACTTTCTTCATCATCTGGGAGAACTTGACTTTTCCGTAACGCAACGTAACATTGGACTGGCTGGATGTTCCGTGGTACACGTGGGAAATACGGTCTGCCGTATCGTCCATACCGCAATAACGTTATACGTTCCTTGTTTTATTCCACGGTCGACACAACGTACCATCGTTGGTCACTCACGGATGCATAGAATTTTTCAATAGACATGCTCGTGTGAAAGGAATGATTTTTTTTTGTTTTGAGTTTTTTTTCTCCTCTTATATATATATATATATATGGCTATCGCACACGTCTCGCCGAGTGATTGTGACGAGAAAAGCTGCTATTTTATAAGACACAAGAAAATGTACAACTACAGAGATCTCGAGATTTCCCAAGTGATGTGGCTCGTGTGTTCGAGGTATACGCGATGGGATGGCACGCACTACTTATTGACCACGTCTCGTAACTTCCATATTGCTATACATAACAGAGTGTTACTGTTTCATTAAATATAACTCCGCTAAAGAAGAGCAAGACAAAGAAATTTGCGCTTGTTGGCCAGTATTTTGTTGGAGCCTTCTTTTGTTCTACGAGGCAAACTTTTGTTGCAACCAATAAATCAAACTCTTTCCCTTGACTGATGATACCATTTCAATTTTATTAATAACATAATGTAATTTTAAATGAAAATGATCGGTGCTTCGAGGAACATATTTTTAAAAATTTTGTCTCACTTTATACCCTTATTTTCTCCAAACGGGATTGAATGAGTTTTTCAAAGATGTCCTGGCCGTCTTAACCCTTCCGAGGATAGGATAATATATTCCATGATATCCGCATATGCAGATACAGAGTCATCTCACTTCTTTCAACATGCTCGCCCGTTTCCGCGGTACCGAGTAAAACATTGGGGATATTCGTTGCACAAAAAGAGAGCTCATCTCGTGATTCGTTCGAGCGAGAACTTGGCGAGAAAGAAGGAGTATTTGAGAACTGTAATCCTCGAAACTCGCACGGTGAGAGCTTGAACGTTTTAGTTTTGGCGACGAATAGTGGAGAAACATCAACGAAGAGGGCATGAAGAAAGAGCGAAGAAAGAAGATGACGAAATGCATGTACATGTATATTTCGAGCAGCCATGACACGAAGACACGGTGGATCTGATAGGCAAGGATCTTGAGCTATACCTCCTACGTATAGCAGCGAAAAATATACGCGGCGGATCTGCGATATAGGCATCTACAGATACGAGAATAGGGCTGAAAGGGGTCGGTCGAAGGGGTTGGAGATTCGCGTATATCCCCATAGCTCGTTTCGCTATATTTCAAGCGGACTGTGACAGACTGCCTGTGTGTGTGCGCGCGCCCATATAACGTCACAATTGCGATTCCACTGGCGGGGCTGCGGGCGGGGGGGGGGGGGGGGAGAAGGAGGAGGAACGCGTAGCCTTAGAAATGGAATATCCCACTTTATGTTTTATGCGATAGATCAGCTAGCTCGGCTGTCATACACCGCAGAGCGTCCCAGGGATAAAGTAAGATAGACGGATATCTTCATGTCTGTGTATATGTATATGTGCACGCGAATAAATTCAACGTTGATACGACCCCCCCCCCCCCTCCCTTACCCCCTATAACCAGTCGGGCTTGCGTAGCTTGGCTTTACCATTTTACCTATGGGCACATATACATGCGCACTATATGCTTTTATCACATTACACACACACTGTCTATACGCATTTATCTATCTTTATACACACATGTACAGATATATGTAACTGTACATTTAAGTGCATATATGTATGCAACCAAAGAACGTCACTACCACATGCGTTATGTGTAACCAACTCGTTTCCCTTACACGAGGATACTCGCGAAATTTTGCGGAAATACCGAGATGGATGGTGAAAGAGCGCGAGGGGGGGGGGGGGGGGGGAGGAAATTGCATACGTGTATCCTTTTAGGACAAGTGTACAAATTTCTCGATTATACACGTCAAATCGTCGTCGTGTCTGCCCAGCAATATTACGGAGTGCCGCAACATCGACGGAATTGGGTTTCACGAAGTATCAAGTGGTCGGCGAAGGGGATGAGCGGTAGTGCGAAAGGAATGGAAATTATTTAAGCTTGTAGGTTCGGTGCATGTGGAAAAATTAACTTTTCATCGAGGGCGAGAGGATGAGAGATGAGAGATACACGAGACATGCATATACATCCGTGGAGCGAGAGTTGCTGCTAAATTTGTATACTTTCTCGTATATAGAACGAAGTTACCCCGGGTTATCTCGTTCTTTTTCTCTCCTCTACCTCTACCTCCGTCTCTTTCTCTCGGGCTGATTCACCGTGATAGTGTTCGACTTTTGAGTGTCGGGACGTCAAAGCTCGAGATCAGCTCTCTGTTGGGACGAAGTACGCGGCATCGGGGTTACTCAACCCCGTGCCTTTGGGGTTGAATATACTCTGTATCTGTCTTTTCTATTTCCAACGCAAGCGAAGGGTTACATAGTACATGTGTATAGCAGATATATGTATATATATATATATATATATATATATATATATATATATATATATATGTGCGCGTGTGTGTGTGTGTGAGCATGTGACGGGTAGAGGCTACGTCAACGGTCTCTGCGGGTAGTCGCTCACGCCCGAATGCAAAAATTCTCTTCCTCATCTCCTACGGATTCACCAAGTAAAGAGATAAAAAAAATCCCTTTTCCCCCTCCCATCTTTTATCCTCCCAGCGAACGCGAGACTGGAATAACGTGGGTGACGTGTGTTCATTGCGAAATGCAAGCTTGTTTATACTCCCAAAATCCCTTTCCAGCAAAATCCTTGCGAGATACGTTTAGCTTCGTACTGGTTTTCTATTTTTTTTTTTCCCTATTATAGTGTTATTTTTTTTCCGTGGCCCTCTCTTTCTTCATCAATTCTCCATCATCTGGGGTTGGTTTTCCATCATTTTATAGTTATGCTATTTTTTTCCAGAAATGCCAGCAACGAAAGGTAAAAGGTAAAGTTTACTCCAAGGTGGCGAATTTTTGATACATGGAAAATTGAATTAAAAATCAGTTGAAATTAAAAACGAGTGGAATCAAAAATTTTATGAGAAAATAACTGATAAATAATGATATTTTTCTTCAGAAAATGGTTAAGAATCATTTTCAACGATTTTTCGTTTAAACGATGCTCTTGTCTGTTTGATAACTTCTCTTTCTTGGTTATCGCGCACGAATTTTATAAAGCTCATCCCTTTCAAAAGGATAATGAGCAGATTCACCTTTCCGTTATTTTTTATTTTTCCCTCATCATCATTCTCGTAAAATTTGTTTTTACACAAACACAAATGACTATAGTTACCAGTCCCAATCTTCGTACAATCCTGCGTCTTCGTAATCAATTTGATGGTTATATTTTATTTGCAAAGATCGTTTGAGGCGCACGAAAATTCGTGGAGAAATGAGAAAGACGGGTAGACGGGCATTACCCCCGGGGGATTTTTGGTGATTGGACCTTCGGCTGATTTTTTTCGTGGGGTATCGCAATAAAAAGTGAAATTGGTCCTGATTCGACATTAGGATCGTTGGGTCAATTGGTCCAACGAAATCGCGGTTTATGACACACGCGTGGCTGGCGGCACACAGTTTTGAAAAGAGCTGATGATGAGGATCAAGATGATGATGCTCTGTTCGAGATGTATAGGATATGGCTATAAGTCGCTACGGTTAGCTGTTATATATATATATATATTATATCCCGATTCTTAACAACGAACGATCGTCAAAATCCAAACTCCGAGATCGTCGATACGCCTTTTTGACCTTGAGCCATATACATATGAAGAGAATCATTGCGTGATTTCAGGCGTTTCACTGCCACTGTCGGATCTCTAGGAAAATATACGTTGCGAATCGTTAGATGCATAGGAGACATTAGTTTATCATACAATCACGATGCGAAGGAGACGAGTATGATTGAGAATTTTTATGCTTTATAAATTGTTTTTCTATGGAATCGTTAATACCGGTGTATCAGTAGCTTGTCTATACGGCGGGCAATTTGGTGCATGTATATACAATACACATGATCGGAAAGTTTCGTTGGTCAGTGAGAAACGAAGAGGAGGGATGGGGGGGGGGGAGATCACGGAGTAGGCAACAGCATGGCGATGATTTTCAACACGAAAAACTACGATCGTTCTTGTTCGTTAGCCACGTACGTTTCGATCAGGCTAAATTATAGGCTCTTGATTACCCGAACCCGAAGAAAGTGAGCGTGCGCTCGCGAAGTCGCTATCCCGGTATCCCCACTGCGGGTTATACGGTGTCCCCGTACGTCTTCGCACACCGAAACCACTTCTGATTATACATACGCAGAGTCCCATCTGCGAGATTGGCTGTAAAAGCTCAGTGAGCTGATGACTTGTCCGATCGAGACCGCCTCTCTATTGGACAAGTGACTTACAAGTTATTATGAAAATTACTTTTTATGCTTATACACATATGTGTATAGCTCGTTTTTTTTTTTTTTTGCAAGGGGCTCTCTTTTACGACTAGAATGGTGAGTCGATCTCTTTGAAGCGCGTGTAAAGGCTATCAGATAGCGACAGCTCGATTTTTATTTTTCAATTTAACGATCGGAGGTTTTTTTTTTACTTGTTACGAGTATGTAAATGCTTAGTTATTGCACAAAAGGGATACGGGAAAAGTTTGACCACGATCCGTCAGGTGAATCTCGGCATTTAGAATGGATTATGCACGTTATAACTGAGGCAATATTTCAAAGTTCATGATGTATAATGTTAATTAATTTTTTTAAAATTACTTCCAAGTCTCAGAGCGAAGCTATTCTGAATCTTCGAGGAAGCTGAAATTTCTTAATTTGTAAGCCTGTTATTGTACGGTGTTTCTTTCATCATTGGTTCAAAAATTGCATAAAATTGCAAGGTTGATTCGCGCGTGGAGAAATATTGGACAATTTTTTTGTTTATCTACGAATCGAAGTATTTTATTGTAAAGTTCATTGAAATTTGTTAACTCATCTGTAAATTAAACAAAAACCATGCAATATTGAAAAAAATTATAAAACATATACGCATTTAAAATAACTTCACGTTTTTTACGAAGAATATATGCGGCTTTTATCTGCGACTATATTGGCTGTTTTTCCACATAAAAAAAAAAAGTGGATCCGAGTTATTCGATCGAAAAAGTATCAACGATTGCGCTCAACCACACTGAAATACATGAAACTTTATAATACGACACTTGTCAATCCCTCGGGGACCCAATTCCAGTAGAGTCCGAGCCATCGTCGGCAAAGTGCGCAAATAGCAAAGGAGAGACGCTTTTTATAACATGATCGCACGAGCCGCGAAAGCGGCAATTATCGTTCCCGCCTCGCGAGAAGTATACATACAAACGAATCGGGCCACCTGATCCATAGATCCACGTTATTAGACGTTTCCACCAGTAGCAACGAAACGCATACGCGCACATACATGGGCACATTCAGGTCGAACACCTGCCTCACCTGTTGCCGCAAAACATTATCTCTCCGGCAACGCGTTCCGCGTGAATACCTCTCTCTTTTCTCCTCATCACGGTGCAATCATCTCTCACCGATAAATGACTCCGGGCACTTCGTCGTCTTTTAATGCAACAGACCCGATATAAATTCCTCGGTTACCTCCTTTCGATAAACGTATAACGAGCTTATTGAAAGAAAAGAAAAATTAATACATAATCATGCTTTAGTTTTTCATAACTTTATATCAGGAGTCATTGAAATTTTACATCTGCGCTTATTCGGTTTATTGTTTTATACGGCGTTAGAAAAAAAAGTCACTCAAGCTTCGTTATAGAAGTATGTATCTATAAAACTTGGGGATTGCCTTAAAAGGTTTCTAACGTAATGTCAAGTCTGGCTACTTGGGATCGTGAAAATTTTTTGAATGATTTTCTCACTTTTATTTTTTTTAACGCCAGTTCATTCTTGATGCAACTGCCAAGCAAAGTCCATCGAGGAGATTGTAATTTTCTGACGGGTATATTTATGATACCAAATCTACCTTCGATAATCAGCGTACCAGTTTTTAGAAATTTGCATCTCGTCATCCGTAAGATGCATCAGAAAATTGAACTCGACCATTCTATATGTCCCTATGTATACTTGCACAGCCTTCTCGTGCAAGGAATACAATACACGTGTATGTGTAGTGGTGTTCTCACGGCAGGCTTAGTTTCCAGCGGATCCGTAGTCAGCAGACCGAGGGCGCCAGTTGTCGGCAGCCACACCAGAGCCGGCCTCGTACCATCTCTTTTATCTTCTCCGTTCTTTTCCAACTTACACTGATCGATTGTTATTTATATTTATAAACAAATTTTTCATATCACGCAAGAAAGAACATTCGAACGGGGACGAAATTGCGATCGGTTTATAGGTGACAGATTAAACAATGAATCGATCGCCCGATGATTTTGTAGCTATCGAAAAAGCATGAAAAAACCATTCAAGTTACAGAGGCTTCCTTTTTGTCATGAGAAAGTATCGGCAATCTGATTACTGAACAAGCTCATGATTTATAAAAATATAAACGACGATGGTGTCTAACGAGAGTGACAATCATATTGAATATCATATATTTTTACGAAGAATAGGCATTGTGGCATTTTTCAACCCCCGCGACTCAGCAAAAAGGTGTCATGCTTTTCACTTCGATATGAAGTTATCATTTAGCTGTCTTTATACGATAAACTAAATTTGCAATGAAAATGGTATCATTAAGAAAAATCAAAACTCATCTCTGCTCCACACGGTTATCTTCTACTGACCCTTGAAATCAAACTGAATTATCTGATTAACCGCCGCATCAAATACAAAAAACAAAAAAGGTATTCCGCCATTCGAACACCCATCGAACGCTCAACCATCCCGACCCTCACTTCAATCTCCACGTTGGTTCATCGATTTACGTAATGAAGAAAAAAAAAATTACAAAATACCCCGGAGCGAAAGTCAAAGAGAAGTGAAGCCAAACCCCAAACGCAGCCCCCCTGTAAGTTCATCGCCCGCTCGTCCATGCTACCACCGGCACCCTTATCTCATCGTTGTATCGAACTTTAATTGGCCAATTCGTCATCCCTCGACGAACTTGATTATCAGTATCGAGCGACGACGACGTATATCGTGGCTCCGTGGCCCATGAGACCTATAAATAAATATATATATATTATATACATGTAGGACTGTACTACGGGCGAGAGAGCGATTGCCTGGGCTTGCACGCGAGTGACTCACGTTTTAAAGCGTATTGCGATATTCAGAGCGGGCCGAAGCTTCGTATTTGCCATTATATATATGCGATATTACGCGCGAGGGCAAAAGAGTCTTCGGGAGCGACCACCCCAATTATCGATTACACAATTAATCGTTGAGTCCCGCGCGCGCGCGCGCGCCAATGTGGTGTGTATCACACTGTATGTATATACATAGAAATATTAGAAATCATGCCTCCTGTCGCTGGTGCGTTCACCCTTCGAGCGTCTCATATATACCCCAACCCCTGACCAAACGAGACCCGGAGAGTCTCGCTGCGTGGAATTAAAATTTGTCCCACGCGCGTATTCCTCGTGAACCGAGGGGGTTGTACGATGAGCGATCGCGAGCTTATTTATCATAACTTTTCGAATTAAGGTAGAACGTCACTCCTATATTTCCCTTTTGTCTGCTGAGAGTAAAATTATCATAACCCGCCCGGATTTTATTGCGGAGGGATAAAAAATTTTGCCATGTAAACTACGGAGGTCTTTGACGCTGCTGACACGAGAAATGCGCGAAATTATTGCAAGGCAAAAGGAAAAACAAAAAATTGCAGAAGATATGTTTGTCGATGAGCAGCCTTTCTGCAATGATTGACGCTCAATAGCATAGACGAGGCGTTACTCATTCAGCGATATAGTAATGATCAAGATATAATGAGCTCCTCGTCTCTATACTGAGCCTTCGGGGCATTCGATGCACCGAGATCCGAAGTAATTTATTCGGTCATCCGTTATTCTTGTTCTTCTTCTTGATGGTGCGCATATTGCCAGCTTTGCTGCAGAGTGAAACCTCATCGGTAACGACTGTGCATGACGATCAAAGACACTCACAGACGGCACTAATTTAGTAATTTTATTTCATATTATGCAGCTTCGAAATGCCGTTTCATTCATTGAGGTACGATTTATTTTGAGAATTTTCTTTACCGGATTTCAAACTGACACCATCAATCGAACTTTTCAGACGGATCAAACGGCGTTCTTAATCTACTAACGGCATTTTCAAAATCCCCTTATTCGTCCTTAATTGGAAAAACTCGTGTGAAGCTACCCAATAAGAACAGACGTATAAATTCAGGAAGAATGTCCGCCTAGAAACGTTTATTATACGCTTGTTCTTATTGGGTATGGTCTATTGAAATTTGGGTTTTTCACGCTTCTGGAAAAATTGTCCAAAACGTACAAAAAACGTTCTTTCGTTTTTCATTGTGTTTAAGTTTTTTGATCGAATTTTTTTGTCTTCGAGGACTCGAAAGTTCGATGTGAAAACGATCAACTATTGAAGAACCTTCGTGATTTTTTTTTTTCAATTCGGGATAATGCGACGGGGCAGAACACCCGAGCTCACATAAATCTACTCGTATATTATTTTTTTCATCATTTTTACCTCTGGTTATCCTGTTCAATGCTCTCGGTCAACACTTTAAAATGAAGCTGATCGTCTGAACCTTACACAGTCGACGATTAACCCTGAATCTTAGGCATTCCGTGAGCAGCAGTCGAGAGAAATAAAAGATTAAGGGTTCGTGCCCTATGGCGTTTATGTCCTTAATGCGAGCAACCAACATATATGTTGTCGTCGTGATAAATTTAATTGACCTCGCCGACATTTTGCCATCATTGTGCTTCGAAACGAGATACCATCACATGTGTGAGCACGAGCAGCTCGCGAAAGGGGATTTGATGAAATTATAATTCCAGAGAATGCGAGAAGCTAGATTATACATATATTCTTTCTCGTCATCGGCCAAATAGTGGACATTAGGAAAATTCGTGTGTGCTTGATTGTTACCGCTCAAATTCGTCTTTTGCGCTTCTCCCGTATAATTTTTACGTTAGTGCACATATATTATAAATTATATTCTGCGCTATATATACATAGCGTAGTGAATGGTGAACGCTGATGTCAATATAATGGGATAATTTCTTGAATTTATGCGCTTAAAATGAATCAAATAATGGAACAAAAGTATATGGCTTAATAATATATTTCGAATATTGGAATCGTGTTTCATTTTTTCATTGCAATGAAATAAATTATTCTTAATTTTCTCGAAGTACATTTTCTATAGCTATATCTTCGGAATTTTCTTCATCCGCAAATGGAGATGAGATCGCAGAACTGTAAAATTTCCGACGAGTATGATTTTCCCTCTCGCGTTTTTCTTTCTCGTTTTTTTTTTCTCCTTGCTTCCTTCTCTCACTCTTCTTCTACGTTTTTTATTAACGCCGCTTCTCCTCCGTTCGACCTTTGACGATGGTGGCGGTATAGAGAGCGGCTCGTATAATAAAGTTACAAAGTTATTTCCAGTTGGTTATCGTAAAAGTTCGAGAGGATGTCAAGATGGGATGAGGGAGGTATGTATCTATCTGCCTCTCTTTCTACGGCTATCTGCAAGACGTAGCTCCCGGGGACAATCAGTTAAAGAATGCCATTTTTATATCGTTTTGGAACGGGGAAGGGGGTGGGGGGTTACGGCGGCAGCGATGGATGGTACGGTCGACGCGTTCAGGCTCCAGAGGGTCCAACAAAATTTGATGAATCTCGAGCTACGGCGTTCGCGTCTTCCCTCCTCCCTCGCTCACTCACTCTCTCTCTCTCTCTCTCTCTCATATTCTATCAGAAAAAAACATGGGTGCCTGTATATACATATACATTCAGCATCCTTCGACCTGGATACTTAATTAATCGCTTCAGTCTCAGCGACCGAACATGAAACTTTAATAGAGCGTGAGATCTCGGTGCAATATCAATCACGAAACCTTCATTAGAAGCCCAAGACTGGCGCTAATCAGGAACCACGAACTATTATACCGGGGTAAATATATTTTTTTCTTTGCGTCGGGAGCTTGCATCAATTTTTAAAGATAATATGCTCACTCTCACCTCTAAATTAAAAAAAAAAAAATGATACGACAGTTTTCACGAACATTATCAATGATTCTCTCATGACGGGCTAATGTAATAAATACAACTTTTCAAAAAACTCGCATGAGAACGTGTAACAAAAGCTTGTATTCGTCATGCGATCGGCCGGAACATCAGCTAGCCAGCCGTGAGAGAGAATCAAGAGTCTCGAATCGGCTGAACGATCAGAATTATCGCTCTCGCTCTTTTTCTCTCTCCCTCGATCTTTTCTCGTTGATTGCAAAATAATTGAACGTTCCGGATAAACAGAGAGGGAGATACAGAGAAACGAAGAGCTATAGAAGGACTCGCGGCGACGACGATCGACGAGAATCGGCGGCGTCTCTCTCGCCGATCGGCCTTATTGGTCTGTGGCCTCCTCCTGCAAAGCCGCAGTAAAAAAGTCCCAGAGAAATATTATTTTGGTTCGGTAATGCGTTTTTAAAGACCGTCCTCCGTCGGCTCTGATACAGAGGTCCGGTGTCTGAGCATCAACGGGGCTACAGGAGGAACATCATCGAGCAAAAGAACATCACCAACGGCGAAATATACGTAGAAGGGGAAGGCTTTTGGTGGCGACGGAGGCGCGAGATGACTTAAGGGGCGGTATATAGAGTGTGTTTCTTCGAAACAAAAGCACGTGCACGAAAAATGCTGCTGGCAGTAGGAATATAGCATATATATATATTATACACCTTAAGTTCAGGCTCTTGATGGATTGCCTGGACCGATCGAGGCTCATCTGAACTAATCAATAATCGTGAACTCTCTCTCTCTCTTTCTCTCTCTCTCTTGGGTTCGACCGGGAGCTATTACGTACCCCGAAGCAGGCGAAATCATCATTTCTCTTCTCTCGTTTGTAACCGATGCACTCGAACCGTCTGCGATGCCTTCGCTTTTCTTTGCAACTTCTTCACCACCACGACCGCCACTAAGACGTAGTACGTAATGACAACTCATGATTATAAACGTATTACATGTCTCGTTGTTCGATTACCCTTCCTTGGAGCACAGCACAGTGAGCCGAAAAACTCGATCCTTCGAACATTACGGGGTAGGGTCGATCCCTCATTCGGGAGGATCATTCGAGATAATGCACTGAATTGAAAATATTTTTCAAGAGGGGGCTGTTGAAGTCAACCTGTTATTAAGGCTTCAATTTTCATATGATTTTATACCAAAGTATGATTTCCAAGTTGAAAGCTAAAATAAAAAATCGTTTAACTGCGCGTTGCGTTGATTTGACTGAAACCTCAATTGTTTTGAATGCTCATGTTAATGCTCACGAACCTATCTGACTTCAATACAAGTATCACAAAACAGAGCAACATTCGTTTATATTTATAAGTAAAATAATCGATGCAGCAAGAGAAGCAAAAAAAAGGGTATACTTGCTTTTGACAGAAGAATTGAAGAATGAGATCGATTCACAGGAACGCGTTGTTGCAGAAGCAGTCGACTTCAATATACGAAAAAAAGCACATTCACGTGAACAAAACACCTGTTAGGCGCACGGCATTTTTACTACCTCTACTCGTACACACACACATACAGACACACTTAGCGGCAGGAGCAGCATATGCAAAGAGGAAAACGAGAAGTGGATTTGTAATTGGCCCCCTCGGTGCTCGAAGCCATCGATAGTGATTACCCGAGAGCCTGTATACGTGTAGTATACCACGAGGGCTTAGCTGTGAAAATCCATCGGGGAATTACCTCCTCGTCGTGTTTTCCATGAAACGAAGTGACGTGTGTACAATCACGTTCCTACCTCACAGGACCCTCGTGTATGCGCATACATGGGATAAATATATATGCGCGTACGTCAGCGACGATGAAACGTGACGGGAAGGCCGGATGGTTTGACGTTCGATAGAGTGTAAAGAGAATCACGAAGCTGGGACAAGGTGAAAATGTAGTAATAAAAGCTGCTGCAATCTCTCTTCCCCCTATACCCTACAACCACACCACATACACTCTCGTTCGTATTCGCTGCAAGCATCGGTTTCCCATTCCACACCGATTTATACATATATATATATATATACACACACGGCATATCTCGTTCCTCTCTGCTTTCATCCTCATCCTACCAATCATCCGCACACTCTTTACCTCCTATTCCCATTCCGCAATATCGATAAAAGCTCGGTTGTATTGTGAGCTAACGTCCGGGGAAAGCGCACGGAGCCACGTCGCACCAGCGCGATCACACTGGTACCCTGAGCACCGATATAGCGCAACGAGCATCACACCGATACCAACACCATATCAAAACCGTTCGGAACCCAACGTTCGAGGGAGATTTTGTCATGGTATGGGAAAGCCATCAATTTCAATGGGCTTTGAAAACCGAACTACTTGTTGCATGCCTCACCCTCTCGATCTCTCCGACCGAACAGCCCTGAACGGTTTCACCCTCCTCTCGATACGCGAGCCGATAGCTTCCAGCAGCCAGAGTCCCGCGCCGTATATAGCATACCTCACGGGACGTTTCCAAAGATGGCTATGAACCGACCACGCAACGAATTTTCCAATACAAACACGAACAAGTAGGGAAGTAGAAATTACACTACACTCAGCAATTACGATTTTTCGTCTCGATTGTAGTAAAATTCGGCCCATTGACTTTCTATTTTGCATTATCGGGCTTTTTCCTGGAGAATCAAATAATTTTTGGGCGAACTGCAATACGATGATGATGGGTTTGCTATCGATTATCGCGTATGTCGACGACGAATAAAAAAAATCGTCATCGCACCCATCCCGATGGTCTTCCAACAAACATCGCTGATAGCTTATCGTTCAATTTGCCTCCACGCTCAGCTCAAACCGTAAAAACTCACAGGGAAGCGCGACGGAACAAAATTATTTCCACAACTACGTGTATAACAATGCATCATTGTCAATAGACAAGGCACGAGATAAGATGGGAAATATAAAACGTCATTCTGGATCGGGACGTTGAGGCGTAGTATGACGAATCGTGCAAATCGAGTTCATGAAAGGTTTCACTCCATCGCTGGCCCGTACGGAGGATTCCTCCGGTGGATCCATCGAATCGATGACCTTTATTACCCGTACGTACGGGGGATAGCGATCCGCCGGTGCGTCGACGGAAATTCCTCCCCGTACGGGTGGATGCGCCGGGAATGCGAAACACGGATGAGTACAGAGAGAGAGAGAGAGAGAGAGAGAGAGAGAGAGAGAGAGAGAGAGAGAGAGAGAGAGAGAGAGAGAGAGAGAGAAAGAGAGATAGAGGTTTGCGTTCCCTCGCGGTTCCATAGAATGTATATGTCTATGTATCCAGAGAGTGAGAAGATGGATTGGAAAAAGATAGGAACTATGCTGGTGTTACGCGGAGCTTCCGAGCGTTAATCACATATCCATACAACGAAATGTACGAGCATCACGGGTATTTATCAAAACACGTATGTACACACACCAAGGCTGGTCATATTCCCATACTTTTTGTTTGCTCACCTCCGTTCTGACAGCCGGCAATGAATAGCGAAATCGAGTATTAACGGGTTTGTACGGACACGAGGATCTACTGGCCGCGACCTCACTCGCTTTATTGATAAGCTCTTCGACCGCTGGAGTTGTGGCTCGAAAATGAAGATTGACGGATACCGGAAAATATTTGGATAAAATTTTGGACCGCGTATTTTACGAATATATATGAAAAAATCGTTCAATCAAAGTAACTGCCAGCGGATGACGACGCAGTCTGGTAATGCACAGAGTTCAGGTATAGTCTGCATAGGATTATTAACTTCTCTAAATTATCGTTCATTTACCTTCTTGCAATGCAAATGCTAAAGTCATCCCTCCAGACGAATACTTTCTGACTGACACGATCATTATGGACGTCGCATCGACTTCGAATTACTTAATTGTTCTAAGCACCCCACGACTTTGTCATTTCCTTACTCGCTTGTCTCTCGAGACTCGAAAAGCAGCCCAAGTGTTAATCAAGCGGTTGCCCACAAATTTATTCTCACAGTTTGGCGAGGAATTTTTATCAAACAGTTCCCCTTCTCTTCTCTCTCGTCTACCGCCTTTTCCTTCACAAATACCAGTCGTCGCGTTCTTCCACTCAATATCCGGACCTTTATAGTATTTACAAGGCATTGAAGAATCGGGTCGTGAGTTTGAGTATAGAGGAGGGTTGCTTCGCTCGAGAATCTCGTGCTCGCCATGCTTTACCGCGAGAGAGAAAGAGAGAGAGAGAGAGAGAGAGAGAGAGAGAGAGAGAGAGAGAGAGAGAGAGAGAACTGTCACCCTCTTTTTTTCGGATATTCTTTCAATATCGAGGGGAATCTTTAAGTGACTGCCAACCATCCTATACCCCGTTCCTCCTCTCACTCTACGTTGCCTCATCCTCAGCAACAGGTTGTAAATCCGTTTTCTTTAAGGGATCGAGCGAGCAAGGATCCAGGTCACCCCGTCCTCCTTGCATTCGGTTTGAGGTCGAGGGTAAGAGTGAACTCCTGCGGGACGAGAATCTAACCACGTTCTCGCGCCCTCTTCATCCCTTTTCAACGTGCGGGCCTCGTAGTACTCGCGTTTCCAAAGTTTTCTCGACGTCTTCTCTCGCCCACTTAGTCGGACTCTCACCAGCATCACTTCTAAACACGAGTCAGCCGAAGGCTTTGCGTAACGTTTTTCAATCACGCCGTCATTTCTCATTTCCATCACCATCTCGATTTTCATAAGCAGCGGAGAAAAAAAAAAACACCTCCATCATGAATCCAGCACCCTCGTGCGGTATTTTAAATTCAGGATACTTGCACCGATCGAGGATCAACCGAAAAAACTCGAATGACTTGCACGTTTCAAACAGAACCAAGTGGCTGAAAGCGGTTTATGTTATTGAATGATGATTGGGAAAGGGACACATGGTAACCCACACGCCGATGCCTGTACCGTGCGCGCATTGACGTTGTTCGGTAGACCCAGCACGCGATTCCACCTGTCCGATTCTCTTTGAAGGTTGCACGTTCGCGGCTATAACGTGCATTTTATTTCAACGCTTCTGTATTACTTCTACCGTACCGTATACCACGGACAATTCGCGTGGACAATGACCGTGAAATCATATTAAACTAACCGTGATGGCTTGACCGACGAAAAATTACGCGGAGTGATCGTGAACGAAAATGGGAGAAAAAATACTTGACATACACCGAGTATAAGGCGGGAGGGGGGTATGGGGGAATAAAAGAGAAAAACCGAATGTGAGATATAAAGGCGAAGGAATCCGAGCGTGGGGGCAGCAACTATGCACTGTCTGTGAGACCGGATGTTGGGCAATCATTTATTTTATATTAATCATGCTCGAGCAGGAAGGTAGACGGACCATGTCGAAGAGAGAGAGAGAGAGAGAGAGAGAGAGAGAGAGAGAGAGAGAGCGAGGAAAATAGGGTAAAGGGTAGCTGAAGGTGGATAAAAAGAATTCGAGTCGTACACGTAAACGTATATGGGTGTTTGGGATTGGAGCTGTACGATACGAACCTCTATACGAGAAAAATAGCTACGGTGCATGTCATTAACCATGATGGAACTCCGGATGCCTTCTTCCATATCCATACACATATATACACACAGGAACATGAGGGAAGACGAGAAAGAGGAAACTTGCCTTCATGGACGACGTGTACGCGGATTGACAGATCCTGCACGAGCTCACTCGTTCCTTCCATCATAAACAGCGTATTATATGGACGCGCCATTGTTATTACAGTCATGCCCGTTGCCCCCTGCAAATCATCCTTTCCTTCGAAATTCACAACGTCACTCTCATCCATTCCCGATCTATTTCCTCCTTCACCTTCACCGACCCATCTCCATCCGTATTCCTTTCAAGTATATCCTCTTTTTCGAACGTTCAACTGTTCCCGGAACAGATCGAACCAGCAAACGAGAGATTAAATGAAAGCAAAGGCTTTCGAAATGACTCTTTGTAAATAAACGAAGCGGCAATTACCATGGAGTTCGCCGCATCAGTCATTTACGCCCATTTCGATTCCGTCGCTCGAACCTCGGTCGTTTGCAAACTTTTGCACGCTCGCCACAGCGTAAACACCTTCGGACGATTGCGAGTCTGCGAGACCCGCGTGAGTCGTTAGTCCGGCTCCGAGAGCGTACGGTGTACGAGAAACGCATCAGCAGAGGAATATTTTCAGCCCCGCTGAAGAATGAAACACGAGGCAACCAACGTTTTCTCGCAAGAGGTCGAAATACACTTATGCGAGCTAAGTCGAGGGCGGAGTTGCACGAGGCAACAAGCACACGCGTTACGATCGTCTCTCGGAGTTCAAGCTTTTCACGAGACCCATCGTTATCCGCAGTTATTGATTGGCCCCTCGTTAATACCGAGCCGTTTATTCGCGAGTCAGTGTGAGAACCGGAACTAGCTACGTACAGACATCTATAACAATCCCCATCTGCCACCGCCTACGTGCAGTGATGAGAATTGCTCTTGCAAAGAAACACGAGAACTAAACGAAAAATTTGCTAATTACTTTCATCACTTCATTTTTCGGTTCCTCCTAGAGCAGTTGCACTTGAACTATGTTTATTATTTGTACTGCAAATGAAATTTCGAGTACTGTATTTCTTTTCGTACCTGCTTCAACAACGAAACATAAAAAAAAAATTCGCTCAAATACCATTTCAGTTGCATTTTTACTTCAGCACAGAGCTGCAATATTTTCGTCACATGTGAGGTGAATACACTCATGTGTCCGAGAGGATACAGAGGATCGTAAACTTGAAAGGAGAACGCGCGACAAAGTGATCCGGACAACAGTATTTCACCCTCACGGGTGAGTCTCTACGGTGCTAGAGCGCAGAGGGGATGTAATTTCCGTGTCGAGGAATTTTGGTACACAAAGCCCACTTGTGCATACAAGCTAAATGCATTCGAGCTCATTTCGACGGTATTATTTCTTCTCTCTTTGTCTCTTATTTTTATT
Source organism: Rhorus exstirpatorius (assembly GCA_963564615.1). Classification (NCBI taxonomy): domain Eukaryota; kingdom Metazoa; phylum Arthropoda; class Insecta; order Hymenoptera; family Ichneumonidae; genus Rhorus; species Rhorus exstirpatorius. The sequence goes on from OY751320.1 coordinate 15,605,633, forward strand.
TAAAAAAAAAAACCCACAGTTTGTGAAAAAAATATCTTTATGGATGTATTAATATCGAAGGGTTAGAGTTCGCTCGTAAAACGCAATGGTCACCAGGAGAAGCGGATCTTTTTTTAGCGTGTATTTTTTATTCATTTTCGTTGGACATCCGGAAGACGAAGATTTCTGTAGGGGTTTTTGCGTAGTTGCTTCAGAGACTGGTCGACCCCGTTCGGACAGTTTCTCGGAGGCCGTGAACGCTACAACGCGCGTCACACAACGGAAGTAATTTCCGAGATGAGCGGCCGGGCACGAGAGTCCACTTGCAATACTGGTTGAACAGTCAAAGTGGGCTCATTTCGGCATACAAGCAACAGAGAGACAGAGAGAGAGAGAGAGAGAGAGAGAGAGAGAGAGAGAGAGAGAGAGAGAGAGAGAGAGAGAGAGAGAGAGAGAGATAGAGAGTGTGTATGTATGTCGCGACAACGCACCCGAGAAAGGGACCTTTTCGGTTCCTCTGGGAGGTCATATCCTGTCCACAAAAGCTGTAACTATAAGGCTCCGGTATGTATACTAGCTGTCCTTGACCGTTCGCGCATTAAACTACTGGTGAAGCAATTTTCCAAAAGAGCCACGCAAAGTGTCGTGTTCGTTGAACTTAGGCATACACAACTCCGGTAGGGCAGGATCGGCATCGTATGAACTCACGCATATATACTCAAGAGTGTACTGCTTGAGCGAGAGTTGTCCGTAATGCATATGATATCAAAAGTTCAAGTTCTGTATTACGACATACAGAACTTTTCCATTGTTTTAAGCCCAAAAATAGAGTTTGCTCTATGAGGTGAAATAACATTATACGTTTGATAAATTTTATATCTGCACTGATATGCGTACAAAGTAATTTTTCATTTCGATGAAAAAAAAAAGTTCCCCAGACTGAACGGTTACTCCAAAGCCTATGTGGACTAACCAAACATTTATTATTCGTAAAAATAAAGCATTTGTTTGAACGCACACCAACGAACATTTAGACAAATCGACGATAGTTTTTCCCTATGAATATCTCGTACGTTCGATAAAGTGCACCGAAAGAAAAATATATAATGGGACGGAACTTCAGTTAATACTCCAATACGAATGGTCGTCTGGAATGAGAAAAAAAAAAAAAGAATGACTGAAAAACATATGGAATGACGACTGAAAAAATCGTCATGCCAACATAAAAACTTGGAGTCGAACATTCACAGAACAGACTTCTATCACAGACAGTCTTCTACCAGCAAGTCGATTTCTCAAAATTTACTTTCTCATCAAGGTTAAACAAATGAGGAGAATTCATTTATTCGACACTGTCGAATGCAATTTTATGATAAATCTATGCTGCATGAAATGTATACTTTCAGTTTGATTTAATCAATGCTACACTACAGATGCTGACAGAGTTATAGAATTGAAACTGCAGTTGTAAGGGGTATAGAGTCAACCGTACATAAACTTGAATATCACTCTGTACCTGAAACATGCGATTAGAAGAATCGAAAAATCCTTGCGTGACCGATCATTCGTTCAGCCGCTTTGACAGATGACTAGGACACTTGTTACTCCCAGCACTTCGAAATACGTGACCGCGATGATAATGATCTGCTCGCATAGCCCGAATCGGGCGCCCAGTCACGCAGGAAAGTGTTAGAGTCATCCTAAAGCTTAGACATCGACGACCCTCTAATCTCGGGTGCCAAAAATAAGTCAGGAACAAAATTACGCTGATTATACCAGCCGAAGATTAGTATACAGGCAAATTTATACTTGTCACTGATATGAGCGTGATTTGACGGCGATGCAAAGGATTTTCGCAAGAGACAAAAAAAAAATCCGTAACTATTATCTCGTGGTTATACATCATTTTCCTGAAGAAATAATTTTCCTATTCCAAAACTCATCGCCGAGTATTGAAAACGAGAAACTTTAGTAAAAAAAAAAAAAAAAATTAACCAAAATCATACACACTATGCGCACACACGTTGCTTCGATGTGTAAGTATGTTGCGTGTGAATTATAATACGAGTCGATGTTCACAGAGCCATTGCACGATAACTCGATTATCCGAAGCGAGAATATGCTCATTTGTAGAATCCACGTCTGCATACGAGCCAGAGGATGACTCTGCGAGTATACAACAAATAAAATCTCCTGCATAGTAATTTCATCCAGAATACGAAAGTAGATGACGCGACGTGAGCTTTGGGCATGCAGGAGACGGCGGTAGGTTTTACTCGGAGTCCAAGTCCTTTACATACATAGTACCACGTTGTCGTAATGGTATGCGAACATTTGCCGTATAGGTGCGGGAAAGTCTGCAGAGAGACGAGAGAAAGCTCAAGTTGGGTTGGCGTATACGTAATGTTGGCGATGGTGTCCTATGGTAGTGGTGGTAGAGTGTAGAGAGGGTGAATTAAAAATGTAATCCAATAATAACGCATCTCTGGTGTCCGCGCGAGAACGTACAGCCAACGTATAAATACATGCATAGATGAGTCGTTCTGTTGCACATGGATAATGCACACACATACGCGCTGTAATACATGAAAGTACAGCAAAGATATATATCAGGCTATATACATATACAAGAGCTATAAGGATTTTCTGGCGCACGTAACTCCGCGCTAAGGGGTAGTGTATGGCGATGGGGGTAGTAGCGCGGCGATGCAACCATATATACCAACGTATACATAGATACGATTACGTATACTGGCACATATCTGGTTGTGCGCTCGTGAAACCCGGTTCTCCCTCATCCGCGATAACCAGCACTAGCATCAGCATTCCTCTGTAGCCTTATAGTTCACAGTATACATATATTTATTATATATATATAAGCTGCTCGCGCGGACATGCTGGTTCTTGAGGTGGCAAAAATATCACGATATCTGACTCTCTTCAACGTACGAACATCAACCCACCAAAGCGGGTTCAGAAAAATTAGCACCAGGATGCCGCATGCATGGTAGTCATAGAGGAGCCAGGTATGCCAGAAAGGTGGGATGATGGTTATAGAAAAAGCAGGACGACACCGAGTCCATTAGCAGTTCTTCGTGAGGATGTGTGCGATTACACAGCCGCGGACAATCCACTCAATAATGCATCATCCTCGACGCGCATTCCTTTCGTCTGCCAGTATAGCCATCTTCATTCGACCCAAGCACAGAGTCCAGGCTGCTCAGAGGGTGTATACGCGAGTCAGCCACACGTATGACTAGTACATTTACCAAATCCTCTTCCTCCATCTCCGTATACCCTCATTCGGTGCCGCACACAACTTGCCTATACGTTTCTCACTTTCACGAAGTCATGTATCTCTTTTCAACTCGTTTTCTCATTGCAAATGCCAACGTCGCAGCTCAACGTTTCTCTCTCTCTCTCTCTCTCTCTCTCTCTCTCTCTCTCTCTCTCTCTCTCTCTCTCTCTCTCTCTCCATCTCTCTTGCCTCTAGATTTGTGCTTCCTTGCCTCCTCGCTTGGACTGGTGCTTATTACCGCCACGCGGCTTTGATTTGTAAAGGGCGAAGTGAGGGCTTTTGCCAAGGGGCTTGGCGGGGTGTGCGAAGGCAGTGGGAAAATCGTACTGAGAGGATTTCGCTGGTAGAAAGAGAAAGCTTCGAGCGAAAAAGAGAAAACGAGATACCGTCGGAAGATAGAAAGCAGTGAAAGCTTCGGCTATATCTTCCAAAGAGTGAGCTCACTCGCGGCGTGCTTTCATTATACATACGGATAGTCGAGCGCGCAAAACTTCATCGCGATATGTATATATGCTGTAAACGTATACATACTGGCCAGAAACGTTCGTCGGAAAAGACTTTTTCGTATAACCGGGTATCAGACTAGTAGGCGTGGGTGTGGGTTTTCCACTATGTGGAAGAGGGTTGACTGGAGAAGCAGCCGTCGCCGTCGGGACGTGGCTGCGGGAGATACAGCGATATACATTTTCTGCCGGTTGAAAGAGTGCAGAGCCGAGCGGTCATCCTCTGTACTGGTAATCTTTGACGGTCGAACCACTTCGTTCGCGACCAACCCTCCACAGTATACACCCATGCACGCAGGACCATTGTATGCTTCGTTCCTCTTCTGCGAACCTTCATGCAGTAGCAGCGCGATAGATATATATATATATATATATATATATATGTACAGGTATTATACGAAATGTATGAGCTCTCCCGAAAGCATTTCAAAGCACACGGTATGAAGCTGAAATAATACTTGATATAGGTACCTGGAGAAAATCGACTATTCCTCTCATCCTCGTGCGCTCTTCTATCATCTTCTCTGTTTGTTCATCGTTTTCATAACGAGCACCGGCCACTCCATACATCCCTCAGACTCCTTCGTTCTCGTTTGCACGATTCATCGTCACCGTCCTATTTCTCTCTCGCTCAAGGATTAACAGATTATCGTTGCGAAAACGTGAAGAACAGCTAGGAGAAAAGCGGAAATGCTGAATACTAATCTCTCGATTCGCGATCCACGGATAATGCTCCTGCTGATTTTATACGGATATTATTCCGCCAATTAATTTCTTTGCTTTACCAATATGCTTGCTTAAGACTGATGCGCGGGTTTTGCTTTTGTGTCTTTTTATACTGTGATTAATATCGCATGAATTGTATGCCGTCTCACGTGTTATTACCGTAGGATCTTTGTTGCATTAATTTTATTAAAAATTCCGAAAAAGATAGTAAGCTCTAAAAGAAATCTCAATGCGAAAAAACAATATCGTATGTATTTGTTTTTTTTTTCTGATCACTATTTTATATAACCTCTAATCTTTTTTCGTAACTTTCCGGTTGTCAAAAATCACGACGATACGTTTTCCCCAATCGAAAATTCACGAAAAAAACGTTTGATGTGAAAATATTTTTAAAAATTCCACGATTTTTATTTTGGCAAAATGCAAGGGTGCGAGACATCCGAGCTACGGTAGCCTACTAGTGGTATATGAAGTCGATCACCCGACTCAATCGAGTGTCGAGTATTACTTGACTTTACTGGTCATATTTTTTCTTTAACATTTATGTTTTTGTTACCCAATATTTTTGATGAGATATATGCCGTACTGTATGATCTATCGGCTTGAAAAAGGCTCTTACATTGGCCCCATGATACAAATAACTCTCTCATTTCTCAGGCTCCCGTCCGGATAAGAGCAACACATTTTCGTTATTACCCTCCCCAACGAGCCTGTGTGACGGTGTCCAAGAGTTGTCGCCTTTTGTCTTTCATCTCTCGACGCTGGTGTGCCCGTGGTATATGCTATTTCCCCTAATATTCAATCGATCCCGACAACAGAGGGAACAGAGACAGAGAGCTGGCAGTAGAATCAGGCAAGCGACACCATAGCCAACACCTCGTGACTTATAATCGCATTTTCTCACCACTCGGCTCCGTCGCCGATATGAGAGACAAAGAGAAAGAGACACTATGGAGCCTCGAGGTTTGAGCACGCATGCATACATACATGCATGCATGTTACACCCACACGAGAGAGAGAGAGAGAGAGAGAGAGAGAGAGAGAGAGAAAAGCTGCGAGGAAGTGAGACGAATAAAGCAACGAACCCTCCCCGTTAATGGCCACTGGGAAAGCTTTTAGCTAACCGAGTCTCGTTCGCCCGTCTCTGATCTATTCCTCAGCTAATCTGTTGATTATACGCGACCGTCCAGCCATCCGTTATTGGAAACGACGCGTCTCCTCCAACCCCATCCACCCCCCTTGGTTTTCTCTTCCTTTCCCATCTCCGAGGACCCGTCGTTCTCTTTCACCCCTGGAAGTGGATCCTTTGCTTCGCAATTGGGTATATAGTACACCCAAACGCGTATACGTCTCGGAGCTTTCGTACAGGAGAAACGGAAAAGACACCGAGGCTGTACGAGCTCAGGAGTTCCTAAGAAAATCTGTTTTCAGTAGAGAACAGCCAAGACGTTTAACCAGACTTCCCGCGCACCAGTGTTATACCGTATCTCCTTCGAGTCTATCCTTCTGCTTTCCCTTTCTCGTTTTCGACGTCAAGGACCAATGAGGCGACAAATTAAATTGCCTCGGGGAGAAAGTGAAAGAGCAAGAAGAGTAGAAGCACCGAGGAGTGTAATCGCTTGAGCGCGTTTGAGTTATCGATTATATGGCGAAGGGATGAAGCATTTCGGGGATTCGAAGGATTCGAGTATGTTTGTGAAGAACTTAACGGTCGTTGAAACAAAATATTTTTGCCATAAAATCAAATCGTCTCTTCCGTAGTTAATGATCATTTTCCTAATTGCTCTTTGTCTTTGCATTAACAAGGAAAAAAAAAGTGGACTATAAATTTCAATTCGTCACAGCAATCTGTTGTTTTATTTAGTTTTTTTGGTGTTATTAGTTATTCACACGTATCGCTTGCGCTTGAATGATTGCTATCCGTGGATCGGAAATTTGCGTATGAAGCATTGACAAACAAAGTTTTATCGCTGCATATACCTTGCCATATTATATGTTACCTGACGCTTGATATCGTAGGTATAGATTAGACGAGACGCAAAACAATTACCTGACAGATATTATCGTCTGAAGTCAACGTACCATCACTTTGGTTTATTGCGAGTTGAATTTTCAGCACGTGAGAATTCTGTGTAGCCAAGTAAATTGATTCTTATACACCCAAAATATTATATATACGAGGTTTTCATATGGTTTTGATTTATAATCATTGGAGCTATGTCAAAAACAGGGCATTATTAAGGAAATTTCATGCTTACGCACCATGGATTTGTAATAAATTCAATAGTTATACGTCTAATAATCAAAATCGATATTGAACAATATAAGATTGCTGAAACATATTTTTCATGCACCGATAAGGTACTTGTAATTTTAAATTGATTAATAGTTTTTTTTTTTTACTGAAATCTAAATATTTTTAACATGCAATGTCCAAAGCACAGACAACCGTCCGAGACATAGCGGATCTCATCTACTACAAGATAGCGCAGCATTTCACACTATATACTGAAACTTGTAACATACGATTCAGATACATGCGTACATGTATGACTCGTTGCGCGAGGAGCAAATTGCTCAATGATCGTCCGATAGTGGATTTCAGATCGGCGGAAACCCACTTTTCCATAAATGCCTCGGGCCTCCCTACTAATTAGACGAGCCGGGAATATATGCTACACTGCTACGGTATTTATATACAAATACAGAGAACAGACAGCGTGTATCATCGAGAAAGGTGAGTCCTGTATAAGTGTGGTAGGTAAAACTGCCAGGCTTCAGCTGCGACTAATTGCGATGACGGGAAGCGCTGAATCTTATACGAAACCTCGACGGTACTTCACGCGCTTATCCGAATCTTTCCTAATCACTGAGTCAAATATTTCACAGCCGGTCTGAGAGTAGAATAGGTGCCTCGTGCGATAACGATCAACTCACGGTATAATGAGCAGAACAGGATATGATTGCGATACAGAGTGTCAGACTACAATACTGTACGTTTGTCAAAATGGAAAGGATGGGTTTTGTACGATTTTATAATTGAAAAAAAAAAAAAATCTAGTGAAGCTAGAAGTCTAACCATTTCGAAATTTAACCGTTCATCGTATATTTCCGGTCGAAATACTCTCAACGGATCATAATTGCGAGAACTTTACGATTCAGTAGCAACATTTTTTCTTGAAAAACGCGCAGAAGTCGTACTGATATCGGGATGAATGGTTTCGAGCAGAATTTTTTATTTCATAGTGCTGGTGCGCAAAGTGAAAATGCCATATCATTTGTTTCGTTTATCCATAGTTTCCGATTGCCCGCTGATACCAACGGTCTCAGCGACTCCGCACAATCGTGACTTTACTGTACAGTAAATCATCAACGAGTATCATAAATGGGGATGGTAAACTTTTTTACGATTGCCGCAAAATTATTTCATAGTTTTTTGCATAATAATATATATATGAGGATTCTTAGTCAGCCTGCACAAAATGAAAGTTAGGATTCGTGCCAGTCTCAATCGATACGTCAAGGCACGCAACATTTATCGGAAAAACGGAGCGCATATGGTGTTTGTGTTTATTTGTATCTCTGAAAGGCGAACGTTGAATCGTTGCCGCACACGCTATGTATACCCGTATAGATGCACTAGAACGATCCATATTCATGAAGTTTGCGAGCAATAAGCCGAGCAACTAAACCACTCGTTAGTTATACCGAGTGATAATTTATTTATCTTTCTGGAACACTGCAGTCCCGGGAGTCCGTTCGAGCAATCCGTTCAAATCGTTATGCCGACACCAGCTCCAAGACTCCCCTGACTGCCTTCTATCTCATTCTTTCTCTCTCATTATTGTTATAATTCGCCGTGTGTTCGCCGTATAATTATGGAAAAATATAGCAGTTGTGTATTATAGCACAATGATTCTCCGACCGATTCCCGAACGAGTTCGGCCATAACATCGTAGCATTATAGCGAAACCATTAGCGGTTTCTTCACGCATCCTCGTACACGCATTTTCTAGTTCGAAGAATCGAACGTCTGTGCGGCGATAATAATGATGCCGATGCCCCCTCGATGAGAAACTTTCCCTCCGACGCGCTTCCATGAAGATCCGCATAATACCATTAGGCTTACCGTCTAGGCAGCATGTCTAGTATACTTTGCGAACAGGTAAATTAATTGCCCTAGCAAACAATTGAATTAACAGGGTGTATGAAGTTAATGCGAAGAATTTATACTGAAAGAAATGTAATTGAAATAAGTCACACATTTAGCCTTTATCAGGTGGTCGGATGTAGCTTTTACTCATTGTGATTGGGTCCACGCAAAAATTTTCTCACATTAATGACAATAATTAATTCAATCATGATTATTGCAGATGCATGAAAAAATTGAAATGGACGCAACGACTTACAAAACGAAATTGATCATGAAATTTATTACCAATTATAATCCGTATGGGATATACTGCAGGCTCTCCAATTCTGGTCATCTCCAAAATACGACAACCCATGAAGATTAATTGCAGTATGAAACAACATAGCGGGAAATTGCATTAACTTATGCATGCACTTGTATCCTGAAGTGTAGAAACGGCTTTCATCAGGCAGTGAACCAAAGAAAGCAAGAGAAGCAACCGCAACGTATATGCAATCTAATAATCACAAAAAAAAAAAAAAATTGTCTACAACAAAATGGTAAAACAATAGGTAGACAGCGGAGCGTGAGAAAAGGCCTTCCAGTTCTTGCGCGAAACACAATCCTACGCCGTAAAGTACAATTCGTGTTCGGGATCGAGGGTGAAATCGATCTTAATTAATCACTTGGATAACCGGTCTCTCGACTTTGTAGCCCGTGGGCCTTACGTCATTCCTGGCTCAGTAAAACTTATTATGTGTGTGCGTGTGTCCGTTGTGTTCGGATATAACCAACGAGCAGCATGATATTCCGTGAGTCCAACGCGCTTGCGAATTCTGATTAATCAGCAATTAGCATACAATGCGCGGTGAGCGAGTAACGACGACGTTCTGTGTACGTGATTTTACCAACATTGCGCGGGTATACATATACAATCTGCACACCGATACATTGGACATGTGAGCAGCAAAAAAGTGGAAGCAAGGCTTGTATACCAGAGTTCTAAGAACGTATAAGAGAGGCAACGAGAATCAACAGGAACAGAGCACCCATCACTTCTCCCATTCTCGCTGGTATCAATCGCCACGATCAACATCAAAGTCCCCAGGGCACATACACCATACAGCTTGACTTCTTGATGCTGATCCACTCCTACTACCATAATCATCCGCTCTCACCTTTATACCCCCCCCCCCCTTCATCCTTTAAGCTCCCCGCTCCTCCCTGTACTACTCGCGCCCTGGTTGTAACTTCCCTCCCCCGTAACTAACCGTCCGGCCGTTTGACTTAATCAGTAATCGCTAATTGCCCGGCTGACGCACTGCGACTAACGGACGAGGAAACGTATGCAAATCGCGAGAGGCGTGTATTATCTACCCCGGACAATTACAGGAGAGTATTCCTAAGCTCTCTCGCGAGCGCCGTCGTATAATTCCACTTCCGGCTTCGTATTAGGATACCACGTGTATTTCCATCGTGTCCCCGTGCGAGCGCTAATACGATGCTTCTGTAATGTTCGATGCTACGACGTTTTGATGTTGTTTTAAAAATAATTACGGGATCGTGAGTGAGAAAAATAGTTGAAGAAGCTTTGATTGAGGATCGAGAAAAATATCAGCTCAATGCTAGTATTTTAAATTTATGGCTTTATTTGGTGCTCGAAAGTTGACCAAAGTTTGCCGAAAGTTAAAAAACCTCGGAGTTTCGACGGATTTTGCTAAAATTTTGGTTAAGTTTGGAATACTTTAAAGACTGTTCTTGATTCATCAAATTCAATAAAAAAAATTTAGCTCCGATTGACTTTTGGAAGAGTTTTGGTGCACGATGTTATTCGCCAGTTAGTAAATTCCCGAAAGGAAAAATTGTTAGACTGATGTCCTAGATAGCTGGGTTCACTTTTAATAATTATTGGTAAAGGTTCTCGTTATAGCTGTGGAGTGATAAGAGTAGAGAGAAAGAGAGAGAGAAAGGGATGACTATGTGAGTTGATGGTTTTCGTGCACTTTTAGTTGCAACAATGGGGGCATGTAAGAGAGATCTCGTCGTTGTCTCCGGTACGATATTATAAGTCCGGAAAAATAATCGTAAATGTTGCTCCCTTATTAGCATGCTCTATATCGTCCTATCGGAGGCTTTAACAAGAGCCCAGCGGACTTGTTAAGAAGAAGAGAGATATCGAGGGTGTACACACAATATATACATATACCATGGATCATTATAAATGTTATCTGCTCCTGTTTCACAAACCGGGGTTCTCATTGGGCAATATTGTTGAAAAAATAAATTTTACTCAAGATACACGTGACACGTTCGAGAGGAAAACTATTTTTGCAATGCGCGTTCTTCACTGTATAATGAGCATCGCTATGAGACACCGAATATTTTCGTCAAACGAACTACCAGTTTCCTAATATACATATATATATATATATATATATATATATGCATATCGTACGAGTTTCATTTTGAATTATAATCGGCCCGGCGTGTCTCTGAATTTCTGATTCAGCCGGCGAGTGGCTCATGGTTGATTGCCACTGACGTCCAATGGCAAGAGCTCTCACGACAGTGGTGCAAAAGCATGAATATTCATTCCCCTTCCTTGGAGGAAAAGACTCGGCGTTCGCGCAACCCTTGCGACGCGAGGAACGACCGGAGAGGCGAGGGAGGCAAAGGCAATGGACGACAGCAGCCAAAAGCAGTAGCAGCGGAAAAAGGGTTGCTGCCGGTTGAAGAGTGAGGACGGGGAGCAACGACGGCACCTCCGTCCTCGCCACCCTTGCAATAACGAGAGAGAGATTGATAACGGATACGGAGAGGCGAACGAGCGCGACGCGCTGCTCTCTCTCTCTCTCTCGCTCTATCTTTCTCTTTGGCTTTTTCACGATGTTTACCTTCGACGGGCCGGACGAGGCGATAAGCGAACGAGAGGGGTTGGCAGCGGAGAGTAAAAAAAAAACGTAGAAACGAAAGGGTTCACCCACCACTCGAACGTCACGTTTTTAATTATGCATAACGCCTTGTACAGTCAAAGCGGCGCGCGGGTGGCAACCCTACCCTTCCATGTTCACACGGGATAATCGATCCGATGTGCGACGAGAGAGGAGCTTTGTTTTTTTCAAGGATCCTTAAATATCGTTGGGGAAAATATTGGTTGATGGATCATGGAAAATTATGGTTACCGTGAAATTACAATAACATATTGAGTTTAAGGTGACAATTCAAGAGCACCTGACGCAAGGGAAGAAAATATAGGGCTAACGGACCACCGTACTGATCGTAACGAGCAGCCTCGCATGAGCCTAAGGGAAAATTTTAGTTGCGTTTGACGCACCAGACTCAAAAATAAAAGAGACCTGGAGCCATTTCGTAGTTAAATCATCGTAAAATACAAATAAATAAATAAGTTTGTTGTCAATCCCAGACCTCTATATCACTCTAAAGTTAAGTTTTTTCGAACTCTTCTTTGGAAATCTTCCATCATGCACTAATCTGAAAAACGACAATTTCTCTCAGCACCAATAAAAACCACCTGAATTAACAATCAACGATGAAGGATTTTCTTTATCTCAAAGCAGCCCAGACTGTGTGCTCATTATGCCGGGAAAGTGTTGGGCTTTTTCTTATATTCTACTTGGCAGTTGAGAAATAAGAACCCCTCCGGAAAAACGTCCATACATGTAACTGCACTGTTGCACGAATTATACGGCTATCTACATTGTACCTGATAATACATTACGTACATATATGGTAATGATAATTGCTCCTATAATCAGCGATATCAATCGCTGCGAGCGCGTTCAGCGGATATCGCAGCGACGCCGCAACCGTACTCCTTATAACCATCTTCCCCATATTGAATAATTATACACGTGACGTGACTTCAAAGATGTGTTCTACCGATAGACGAGCGAGAAAACTGAGGTGGAGCACCCGTTATACATATGCCCGATCATCAAGCAAAACGACGTTCGCGTTTTTGCACAAAGAATTATACAATGTGCGTGCATATACATGTCTATATAGCTCAATGGCTTGAGTCAATGAATATTATCGCACTATCCATGCACACACGTAAATATGCACATTACCATGTTGAACATTAAATAATTAATCTAGATTGATATTATTTGCAGCGTATTGCGGTTTGCGAGAGGAAAATTTTTTGTTAAAGACGTGCGGTGTGAGGGGTGAGAATCTTTGGACATGGATGAGAGGCTCGTTTTATGCAAATACGAAATACATAAGTGAGGAGAGATCTACGACTTCACGCGAACAGCCCCGTATATCGAGATACACCACAGTGACGAGCCAAGGGTTATTTGCTTGAGAAAGTTGACGGATGAGCGAGCTTTTGTGCGTACACGCAGAGCTCGTTTCTATGTATTACCGTAAAAGTGTATAATATCCTCCTATCCTCTTTGCCGCCATAATTATTGCTTTGGCGCTGTTATAAGTGGCTACTTAACCATACTACTAAGAAGGTCATTAGAAGCCGTGGTATATTTCTTACGAGCCGTCGATTGGCGTGCGGAAACACACGAAATTGCCATGCTCATGGACAGGAAGATCGTTGCGTTTTAAAGCATCTACAGAGTTTGAGATACGCGTGGCCTAAATTTACACCCCTGGCATTTGGACGCGATCTCGGATTTATTGGCTAAAAATCGGCTGAACTTAAAGGAACATAACTCTGATCAAAATGGATTGCGTGTCTGCTTGTAATAAATATTTATGAGCGAGAATACATCGAAACAAAAATGGGGATTCGAATTTTCATCAACTCTTCTATGAGTTGATGTATGATCCGAAGGGAGGCTCAAAAGAAAAAATCGTCGCATACACACATAACTGCGGAGTTCCAAAAATCGTCGGTGCTCCATCATGATAAAAACGAAAATCGAGCGAATCCTACTGTTGCAGCGGAGGAAAAAAAAAATGTTATACAAAACGCTGCTAGCTGGAATTTCCTGCGATGCATGGAATTCCAACTCACGTAGAGAGCGTGTATAAAACGCGAAAACGTTCGAGGGCTTGTGCCACTTCGAGTGGAACAACGTTCGTTAAATTCCACATGCTTATCGGCTTGTTGAATCGCTCATGAGGGGAGCGATTTCCTTGTTGCTGCGAGAATGAGAATAAACGAAATGAGTCGAACGAGGAAGCGTTCGTGATAAGAGATCGAGAATTGAGCAGCAGGGAGGCGAATCAAGTTGAAAGAAACTTACGTTCCGTGTGGATATCAAAGAGACGCGGTAGCTTCTCAACGTCGAGTATTTACATTTATACAACAGATGTATAAGGTGCGGTAATTGCGAGTATCAAAGATCCTAGGAAGAAGAATTAAATCAGTGAAAAAATATCACCAATGTTATTCCCCGCGAAGCAATGGGATGTACGGATTTTCGTACGAATTTTTTCGAACAGTTTGTGATATTTTAGGTGATTACTTTCGTAGATCGAGATCTTTTATAGTCGTCGTTTGTTGTTCGGCCACTAAGTGCATATTGTTTCGCATGATGTTGGTTCTAATCGATTCGTTGATCTGTGAATATAAAAGTTTACCCCGTGGATTTCCTTCACATTATGAGACGATGTGTAGCGATGCGCGCGCACAACTGTTACCCGCGCACGGTCGAAGGTGCGCGTTTCGGTTTCGCGAGACGAGACGAAGATATGGCTGATTTCTGTCGGCGCAAAATGTAGTCGGTCGCTATGGCGTTGGTGGAAGGCTAGCATTAAAATACAATGGCTGACACAGTGTGAGCGAGCTTGACTCGTAAATAAGCTTAATCGGGATCGCTAATTACAGATTACGTACGGCGTGCGCTCGTGTGTGTGTGTGTGTGTGTGTGTGTGTGTGTGTGTGTGTGTGTGTGTGTGTGTGTGCCGCTGTTCCCCTTCTGCTGTTCGATGTACTCATACATGTAATGTTGTAGCCGTGTTAGACAGTCTTAAGATGGAAGGATTGACATTGAGACACGAGTTAGCTGAGAACACGTATACGCTTCTACGATACATACACTATTTCGACATTTTATTTGTTATTCACCGTACAATATGATGTATATATGGTATTATATACCTATTCAAAGAGGATTGAACGCCGTTTATATATGAAAGCGCGGGCGCCTTGCCGACCAACAGTGCCTTCATCCGGTCGTCCCCTTGCCCCTTTCCACTGCTCCCAGCAACGATGCCTTACCGTAGATAGGGAAATTAATTACAATAAATTTAACGGTAACGAGAGCGGGAAGTGTACGAGCTCGCGTATCGCCGTGCCCCGTGTGTATACGGAGTTGCTGCCTCGGGCGATTCAAGGATGAACTCGACGACGAAACGACTGGATCTCCAACGAAACGAGTTCGTTAGCCGTAGTGGAGAAATGGATGACGAGGTTTTTTCTAATCATGTGATTCGATCGAAGGGTAGTTTCGAATATTCAAGTAATCTCGAAAGACACTTCCCGAGTGCTGGGAGATCGGTATAAGAAAGGAAAAAACTATATGCACTTTGTGAACGTGAAACAAAATTCAAGAAAATATGTATCGTTTAGCAGAGATTATACGGTGCAAGTTATTTTTTTATTTTTGTAACTATTGCAAAAAAAAAAAATACCAAACAAACATTACATCAAATAATGCAGGCCATATAATCAACGTGAAATTTTAATGACGTTTCTCCCTGTATGTTCTAGAGTCTTCAAACCCTCAATAGGTGTATTGTAGCCCAGAAATATTCTAGACTGAGAGATCAAAGTGGGCATTCGCTCGATGTCCCCTCGAGTGTAGAACCCAACCCCGATATATGCACATAAATACATGTATACATATACATATATACATATACCACCTACTGCTATATCGCTTCAATAAAAGAGAATAGAGAAACCCGAGAGCATCGTGCATGTGCATACAGTGCTATTCTCTAGCTGGCGGGTTAATGAGAACGGTTTCAAGCCCCGTTATACCGAGACGAGGCTGGCTCTCGTTCACCGTACACATATGCCCTATATATATATATAAAACTAAAGTACCAGCCTCGTATTAGAAGTGCGGCAGTCCATGAGCAAGGTGAATCGAGCGATGCATCTCGCAATGACTGCAGTTTCGCCAGAAACCCAGACAGCTGCATCAGTATAGGTTACACAATTATGCCTAAACAAAGTATGACATATAATACAATACTACCACCACTCACTACGCATATATGTGCATATTATGAAAGAGCGAGTGTAGTATGATACATATAGGACGCGATAAATGATTGCAGAATCCCGATGCTTGTGGCTCTAGCAACCAACATCAATTTACGTATGATAATGGCACAGTACAGCAGGCGAACGTACTTTCCCTCGTTCTCTCCACATTTTCTATGAAAAGTCGAGTGGAAATTGCTGGCGATAGCTGCTGCTGATGCCGCATATGCTGTGAAGATGAGCATACGCGAGTCTCGTTTACGAAAATGAGACGACCAAGTCTCGGAGCCTGTATCCGGGTGTGGCTGGACGAGATAATGCCACGATAGTTGGCTCTGACGCGAGACGAACGAAGGGTCTCTTTTTGAACTTCCAGGGCTTCGAAAAGTGCAATGAATATGCCATGAATAATTCCGAGAACGCTTAATTGCCTTGATGCAATCGAATAATACATGAGCGTCTTTTCATCGGTCGTTTTGCCGATGTCAAGTTGTGCGATACGTGATACGCGATGACATCAAGCGCCTGTGCGCGATTGTAGGATATCTTCTTTTAAAGTAGTTTCACTGCTGGACCATCATTTGGATAATCACGCTTAGACCGATGCTGCGGTTACGTGGTCCGAGCGCTATTCTACTGTCCACCTTTGTGGATTTTCGGTATTTTAGATTCTATATAAGCTTTTCAAAGTATGCCCGAGGATCACAGTGCTGAATTAGCTCCGGTAACTTCCACGCATTCCATCCTATCATCGTTGAAATACATGGATATACACAGTTGCAATGTGGATGGAAATAAAGCTATACCTGACTCGATGGGGTATTCACGTAGACATTAAAGACCTCGATTGAGGTACCCGTCTGTGTTACCGCAGAATTTCGAAATCAATTCAGCTATCGGCCCAAACACTTCGCAAAGACCCTTCCTTCCTCGTTTCTGAATAAGGCGCGTTACCACTAAGGTGCAAGGGATGAGTTGATGAGTTGATCCTGTAGTGGTGGGTGCGAATTCCGCGGCAAGCCGATCGTTTGATAGGGAACACCCTCTTTCCGGTTGCTCAGCTACCAACACACATGGGGAACATGACAGGGAGTCACAGCCTACAGATGCTTCTATGGTCGGTCTGTATTACCAGCACATCAACAAGAATTTCGTACGTAGGAAAGGGCGAAGTGGTTCTAGGATTTCAGAAAAGAACGGGAATAAATCTCTCCTGGACCATCTTTGTTTCTTCTTCCTTGATATATATATATAATATATATGTATATACACCACATACGTTTGTTTCATAAATTTATGTCATCATGGGAATGGAAAGTTTGTAATTAAAAAAATTGCAAGAAGATCACTGTGAGCTTGGGACGTCTGGACTATTTTTACTTCGCAGCGAGACTAAAATTATGCGTATGCGGTCAAAAAGCGTACAGACGACACATGGAAAATCTGCACATTTCATAAATCCAATTTGTCTATAAGTTTCCATTTGATATCGGAGCTGTGATGTCCCTTCTCCTGTTGTCATCCCATCGCTTGTCGAGAAAACATAAATATCGCGATCCTACTCAACAACGAATAGCTGTATATAAACCTTGACGGGAAGTAGCCCCAGGGAAAGCGGTCATAATGAGAGAGGAGTGGGAGGCGATAGCATGACGTAAAATAAAATGTACATACTGCAGAGAGAGAGAGAGAGAGAGGGGGTGGGTGAGCAGGAACGCAAGGCAGATGATCAGCAAATAATATAGAGAAGCATTGAAACGTTTCACAGACAGAGAGAATGGCGATAGAGAATGGTGAAGAGGAGGAGAAAAAATGACGAGAGAGAGACGTAAGAGCACGAGCTAGATGACGAAAAAACGCATCGAACAATAGTGCCCACGAGGTAAAGGCAAGCCAAGAGTTGACTACTTATCTGTAGTAGCAACATCAGAGGAGAGCTCTCCCCCTTTCTTGGTGGGTTGGTTCGCTGGGTTAATTCCTTGGTCGGTTCGTTGCTGATGATTAGATGGTTGTTTGACGCTTCTATGTTCTATATCCTCAGCGGAGAAGCAAAGAGTGCCGGGCGTGAGAAGGACGCTGAAACAGAAAAGGGGGGCCTCGAATCAAAATAATGAAGAAAAAGGGAGGCAAGAGAAGGCAATAGGGAATAAATGAAGATAAGGCAGTATGGCTAGGAGAAGCAAATGATACCTCCTTAGGCAATTTTAATTTTTCAGAAATCACTGTCCGCCTAATAAGAATAAAGGTATCGCGAGAAAAAAATCCACAGCGACAGGGAAAATATACCGTGGTGGTGCTTTACCACAGGACAACACTGGCATCAGCCACCAGCGATATTACGACTTCCTTGCCCGTTGTGATTCCCTAACTTCTCTGAAAAACGCTCGGATCCGACACTCTGCCTTGCCTTTATCTGTATGTGTGTCAGAATATAGAAATATTCAATATGTACACTCACAACACCGCTGCTCCGTGTACCGCAGTCGCAGATCCACGAGTGTTATCGCTCCGTCCTTCACCTTTTCTTTCCGCCTATTCATTATTCGTGTTCTTTATTCTGCACTGTACTCAAGCGTGCCTTCTCTTTCTCGACTTTTAGACATCTCTCTGGCTCTTTTCCTCAGTCCTTTTATTTTTTATTCCTTTTTTTTTGTGGGGAAAATTCCTCGTCCATTCGCGAGGGGCACGAGTATTAATCAACCCACGCCATTTTTCGAGTATATCACCTCTGGCGCTCCACTCTGTGCCTGAGCCCAAGTTTTTACTCGAAAACGGCTATCTCACAAAAGTAAACGATTCGCCTCCACCGGGATATTCTTCGGCAGGTTTATTCGAGACTGAATTATCCGTGAAGAAACCGTTTGATGTCACAGTAGTAGCGGCAAGACGCAGAAGAAAGTCGATGGGTGTAATGCTTATCTTCAAATTTAGGAAACAGCCGGATTCATCCATGCCAGAAAAATCATTACGACGCATTTTTTTCACAGATGCACGTTCGAGAATGGAGATTTCATGCTCGATCAGACTTCTGTGCTGTGTTTTATAGCTGAGAAGAAATGAGCAAAGGAACGAGGTTCGGGAGGAGCACGCACAGAGAGTTTTCGGCTGCATATCGAAGAGACGGAGATACAGGCACTGAGGTCGGTGTGTGGAAAACTAGGAACATCGAACACATAGCTGTGGTATAATTGACGGCGATGAAGCCAAAGCAGAAGTCTGAGCAGGCAGCAGAGGAAGGCGTGCGGAAGAGGAAGATTTTGCAAGCGTCGCGATGACGACGCGATGGCGACGACAGAGTGCGCGCGGGGGTGAATAAGCGAAAGGAGCAAGAATCGAGGCGAGAGGAAGAAGCATCAGCGTACCCCATCCACATGCGAAAAGTAGGGATACCCCCTGCCGGTACGAAGAGAGTGGGAGACATATTTATTTGACATGCGACGCGACTGCACCCGAGTTTCATTAATTGGAGATCGCGGGAATGAGCACGGCAGACAGAGAGTACCCGAGCAGCAGCGACAGCCGTAACATAGCACCGGCAGCCAGGCAACACACACACACACTACGTGCGAATACGCTGCGGCATTTCTATCTCCTTCTCAATGTACACGTGAGTATACATGTATATGTATGTAAGTGTTCGGAGAGACGGCAAATGAGGATTCGCCATTTCTGACATTCGAGCATTCAAGTTCGTCTCGATCTAGGCCACACAAATCCCACTGTAGCCCTTTCCTCTCATTCGTATAGAATTTCGGAGGCGGAGAGAGAACCGACGACGAAGAAGACCCATATAGCATATTACTTGCGAGCGTGGTTTTGCTATATACCGATCCTGTCGTTACTGCTAGCTATATCCAGATTCTTCCAGCCCACGAAAGCTTCGAGCTTTCTTTCCATAGGGATCCGTATCCTCTTCGGATGAATTTAACGGTTGACGGCTGATGCAAGATCGTTACGAGTGCCGGTGGATAGGCTCATCTCTTCAAATTCTACTTCTCTCTGTTTCTCCTTGCTGATGCGCGGTTGTATATACACGCGATGTTGATTCCTTTTTTACTCACTTTGAGCATATTGCTCTCTTTCTATATATCTTCCCCTCTTTTTGCATGTTGCTTTCACGTTCAGTCTTCACCACACCTCCTCGCGTGGCTGAAATCTTCCACTCTAACCGTCATTCCTAGGCCCTCATATCTCCTCTCGTTGTTCTTTTTCCCGTGAATATCCACCGTGAAAATCGCATCGCTGATTCCCATTTCAGAAAATCAAAATCCACAGCTGCGCTAAGCTTCTCGTTCACATTTGCTTCGGTTGGAACGGGCATTGTATGCTCGAAGAATCGAATTAACGTCATTCGTTGAAGAATATACGGTCGGTCAATACAGTGGACATTACACAAGGTGTATTTTATCGGGGGATGCGATTGGGATACTAAGTATTCTCTCAAAATTCGACTCTTAGCAGGCAGATCATTTACTTGCCTGAGACTATTTCGACTAGTTTCACATAGAAAAAACCAAGCCGAGAGGATTTCGCCATTCGACATACGTGTTCTTTTTCTTCTGTTTAGCGAGAAATGGACTTTGATTAAAGTCAAAGAGTCCGTCGTGGGTGACAGTCGCCTCCGAGATTCTCACGGGATCGCACGAGTTGATGATGGGGCGAGGGGTTTGCGGATAAGGCCATTGCCTGAGGATAGATATATATATATATATCCACTGTACACGTGGGGTGTGCGATATCGGAGATGGCGAAAATTTCATTTACCCCTCGTAGAGTTATCTAAGAGCAATACCGGGTGGCCTTAATGAAACATTCAGTCGCGAGAATAGCTCAGCAATCTCGAAGGGCTGGTCGGAGAGGATGGCGTGGGTGGTGGCGATGGTACTGGCGCTCTAGTGTCGGGGGTCGCTGTTGCTGAATACTTTCTCTCTCTCTCTCTCTCTCTCTCGTTCTCTCTCTCTCTCTCTCTTTCTATCTTCGTTCACGAGAACCCGAGAGGAATGAGTCTGATTCCTGGCAATGCAATTGCTACACGTTTAAAATGGCATCTCCCGGTTATTTCGCCTGT
The DNA here is from genome assembly GCA_963564615.1 of Rhorus exstirpatorius. Lineage (NCBI taxonomy): Eukaryota > Metazoa > Arthropoda > Insecta > Hymenoptera > Ichneumonidae > Rhorus > Rhorus exstirpatorius. The sequence goes on from OY751320.1 coordinate 15,626,537, forward strand.
TCAGCTTAAACTTCCCCTTCCTTCAGACGCACGCAAGCCCGGCCTCTCATTCCATTCTCAACTTGCCAGGCATGTTTCTCATTCGTACTTAATGTTTCATCTAGAATCTCCGGGAATCAAAGAATTCGATGAGTGCAAGATGTCAGGTAAATTATGTCCGTGCAAGAAGAATCTTTCTGGTTCATGTTCAAGAGACTGTATAAACGTTCACTTAAGAATTGTCATCTTACAGTCCCAAGTCTCGTTGAAATTGGATTTTTTATTTTGCTTTTCAAAAGACTCCCGTATTCTCCAATGCGAATAAAAGTCACCAGTGGCGTACAGAGCTCAATCCGAATTAAAATAATTTTGAATGATACTACGCGCAACCGTTTATTAAGTCGCGCTACAATATGCGAATACAATTATTTGCGCGGAAATAAGACAATGCTCACGCCTCAATAATTATTTCATCGTAATGTAGGTCGCACACCGATGAACTCTCAAGGAAATTAGAGAATGAGTGAGCGCCCGGAGAGAATCATTTACTATACGCTGGGTGGAGGAACGCGCCAAGTATAAGAGAACGAGAGAGAGAGAGAGAGAGGAAGGATTTCATGCGCGCACGGTGCGATCTGCACAACTTTATACCGTTTTATCTCTCAATTCACATTCCACGAGAGTCGACGAACATTTAAACTACATCACACACGCCGAGACGAGAGGCGATGGGACCCAAAAGTGAGAAGGAGGAAAAGCGCAGATATAGAGCACAAGAGTATAGAGTGTCGGAGACGAGAAAGGCCTACAGGCAAGCCCAGGTCTCCTGTGATTAAAACACCCTGCCCCCCTCCTCCCCATTCCTGCGCCGCACCTCTATATCTCTTGGTCGCTAAAATCTATCGAGCGAACCAAGAGCAACCTCCTCCCGCTAGCGTCCACGACATGCCAATGTAATAATTGCTCCGACACACGTTACCCGGAGACAGGTATAGTATAGTGATGGTAGCAAATACCCTGGCAAGCTCTCGTTCTCTCTGTCTATCTTTATCTCTCTTTACGTTTCTCCGTCGGTCGCGACGTCACACATTTTGCCCTCGAGCCAGAATTGAAGAGCAGCGTCGCTCAGAATTCATTCGTCGGACGAGACCAAACTTCGGGAATCTCCAATTAGAAGTGTACGCTGCTTATGTAGCTGCTGTTGATGCGCGTATAACGCTCAAGGGACACGAGGGTACATATAGAGACTATGTAACGTTGTGAATGCCGATGGCTCATGATTCGAAAAGAGTAGGAGGTGCCAAATGATAATGAATTCCCCATCATATAATTTACGTAATGAGAAGTTTCAATGAACTGAATTTTGGGAATTTTAATGGATAAAAATTAATCCTCTGAGCGGAAGAAATGAAAAAAGTGCGCAAAATGAAGGAGCTATGGTTATAGCCAATCGTTGAGGATAGATCTGCTGAAAAGGAAGCAGAAACATCTGAGTTAGATATTCGTAAGAAATGTAACGTGTGTAGTGGTCTTTCAGTTGACTTCCCAATAGTTGCATTAGATCATTATAAATTTAATTTTTGAATGCAGAGCTTCCAAGCACCAGGACTACGTATTCCCATACTTGGCATCAGTAATATATAATGAAATTGACGTAATTTTTACAAAGAATGTATATAATTACCTATTTTCTGGTAACGTGTGTGTGTGTGTGTATGTGTGTGTGTGTGTGCGTGCGTAATTCGCGAAAATCTCAGAAAATCTCGACGAGAATGTTAAACGATTCGTACATCATTCATTTATTACAAATACCAACATTTTTCTACCTCGAACAAAATCGTTATTTTCAATTAAGCATGTAAAATCTTTTGCGATAAAAAAAAAATGGCTCGATCAAAATGATACCGATCAACCATTATTTCTCAATGAAACGTTCTTTCATGTGTCTTGTGCGTATTTTGCAGCCAGCGAGGGTACAAGGGGAAAAAGAACAGAGAAAGTTTTAGACAGATATGACGAGAGAGAAGATCCGAAAATGTTCTGTTGATCGTTCCACAGCACCGATCATCATCGTTCGTATATACACAAATTGTAAAGTAGAGTGCACAACGTGTGCTGGGGCGTGTGGCTATTCGAGTCTCGCTTCGGTTGTCGCATTCTTGTTCCCGATGCAAATTAACTCGTTTACATGAAATCCTGTATCTTTCTTTCCCACATCTCCTTGACTTTTTTTTCTCATCATCCAGATCTCTAACACACTCCAACGCGGCAATGGCTTCTCCGTTTTTTTCTGTTCTTCCGTCGTTCTTGATTCTTTGGGATGTTTATTTTTCTTTATTAATGAAAAGAGATGGAAAAACAGATAGGGAAAAATAGAGAAAAGTGCACGGAACACGCGACGGACAAGGATGAAATCTTTCTCAGCTTTGATGTACACTTTCGCTGTTCCATTCCTTTCCCTTTTTCATGTTACATGCTGTAGCTGCGCTGCTGGCCTAGACGGAGAAAAGTGAGATCGAGACTTTTGGTGCAGGTGCGGTGAGAAAATGACAGAGAAAATTACACTTCAATTCGGAAACTGCGCTCTGGCGATGCTCCACTCCAACTTCACCTTCAAACCTCCCTCCAACCATCACGATTATACCGGGCTTTACCGCGAGTGTGGCCATTACTTCTTTGATATAATGACACGACTCTCGAGCTCGTGATATCATAATCATAATGATAATCAACCGGTGCACATTTTCCTTTAGCTAACAGAGGCTCTCCGGTGCAATTTGCTGTGTTCGAACGAGTCCGAATGAGAGGTGGGGCGAGAATTCAGCAGAGTATCATATCCAGGGTGAGTCTATTTGCTGTCTACATGAAACGTACATCGCCCGGGGTGATTTGCGTGGTTGGATGGAAGTTTAAAAAAAAGGATCCACCGCACAACGCATACATTGCATTGTTTATGTGTATATATTAGGTCCCCTAATGATGCATCTAAAAAGTCCACATTGATATGCTATGCTGATTGTCAAACCGATTAACCCGATATTCAACTAAAATGACTCCTGCATGCAAGAAACACTTTCAAGACCTGTTCGACCGTCAAACTATAATTGATGCGTACACTCTAATAATAAAATGGCGAATATAAGCGAATCTATTCGTGCACGTGTATTATTCGCGATTTAAATGTCAGCTGGGAAAAATTTTCTCGTGAAACTCAGCGAGTAAGGTTTTCAGCAAGATCTTTGAAATATTTAGGAGGATGGGTACGTATTTACCGGTGTTTCAGTCTCTGGTGTTCACGCTCCTCTATATATGATACTAATATCAGGTCAGTCGCGAACGTTATACAACCTGGAGGGGGTGTACATACCGAAAGTAAAGACACCCTCGAGAAATCGAGCTGGGTCTTCAAATCACCCGACTATTTCGAAATTCCTTCTCATTCTCCTCCTGCCCACTTGCACTGGGAACGAAGAGAAAACGACTAGAGATATACACAACTGTTTTGCCAAATGCATGCAGTGTAGTCATACGGGGCATTCCATGTTAACTGAATGAAGCTGTGACCCTCGTCGATTTTAATGTTTCAGTCCTTCGAGTTTGTTGCAAAGTGACGCAATAAAGCACGCCACTCTGATCCTCAGATTGGAAAAGAGAAAAATATCCGATAGTAAGAGCTGACAATCTTTCGAAAGAAGACAAAGAGTTCAAATTACTAATTGATCTTTTTCTCTTATTGCAAGCTACAATCGGTTCTAATAAAGATTGCCAGAAAGCCGCTATTGAGCAAAAACAAAAAATATTGGCTAATCGAGCTAACATGGGCCGAACTCCCGATTTAAAGTTGCAGGCAGTTACGTAAAATTATGAGAACCGTTTTATTGTTTCATTACATTTCTCTTATGATTCGATCGATTAAAAATAAAAAGAATATGTCCTCTCTATGTCGAATATTTCATAATTTAGGAATATTAGGATCACAGCTGAGTCGATTTGACATGGGTTTCTCCTATATTCGAGAATATATGCAACATATGTTCGCATCAGCACACACGAGAGTAACAGGGCGAACGGGCCAGAGAAGAGAGAGAGAGAGAGAGAGAGAGAGAGAGAGAGAGAGAGAGAGAGAGAGAGAGAGAGAGAAAGAGACAGAAAGAGAGATGGAGAGGGACTGAAATCGCTTCAGAATTATTAATACGCGTTTGCGAGATACCGGGGACGTCTCCCATTGCGACGCTTTAGCCGTTGCAGGAAGACACAATGTGCCGCCGAGAAGAAAAGTCTTGTTCCGTAGGTATATAATGAACACGTAGAATGTACACGGGACACGAAGAGGGAGGAAGAAGGTTGGCTTTGACTCTTTCTGTTTTTATTAATCCAGCCCGAATAGCCAGACTTTTTTCCATTAGGTAGTAAAGTAGAGTTTAGCGACTTATACTCTCTCTCTCTTTCTCTCTCTTCGTCATCCGGAATTCCCCTTTTTTTACCCCACCAAACTGGTACCTATAGATATGATATTTATGTGCGTGTGCATTTTGGAATTTAGCAATGAATTTTTTTTCAAAAGCCATCGCTATATCCTCATTCGCACGACAATAAAGATTTAGAGTAGAGAGAGAGAGGGAGAGAGCGAGAGAGAGAATGAGAAGGAGAGAGAGAGAGAGACAATGGAGTTATTATAGAGCAATGCGGAAATGGACGTGTGGGCTTATGTTTAATAAAAACAAGCCGTCTACGATGTTGAGTGTGTGCGCCAAGCAATGCACATATCATACGAACAACCCCCTTAGTTCTGCAGAGAGCCCAGACGTCGGCGACAACGACGAAGAAAAATGATGCACAGTGAGCATGTTAGCCTCTTGTACATATGAATATATACGTATACAAACTTGCGTCCAACCCTCAGAAAACGGTATATAGAAGTTCACAATTGACGACTCTTTAAAAGAATGCCCATACGAGTTGGATATTCTCACCCTCTCAGAAACTCTTTTTTTTTTCCATCCGACACCCTCTCTCATCCCCGTTCCTCGCACTCTGCACCGAGGGGACAAAAAACACCGAATCTCAATTCTACCGTGTGTACCGACACACCACTGTGCGATCTCTCTCTGTCTCTCTCTCTCTCTCTCTCAGCCATATGCACGTTTACATAATCCTTTCCCATACTACATTTTTCTTTTTTTTTTCTTTTTACGCATTCTTCGTCACTCACTCTCGTTTCACTCGTATTTACTCCCATATTCATCTCACACTCGCGATACATATGCATGTGTACAGTCCGTATCTCGCGCCTTCGCCTAAAGCAGCATGCAATTTGCGATCGCAATTTTCAATTTTTGCCGACTTTTCAATTAGACTAAGAGGCGCCTGCTTGCTACGAAGCGAAAGCTCTTGATGATGTGTATAGTATATCTGATATTACGAATACCTCTTATACGATGAGTATACATGTATACAGTTTAGCGTAGGTTAGATACGTATATATATATATATATATATAATATATATGTGTGTGTGTGTGTGTGTGTATGCGTGTATATGTAATATACTATATGTATAGAGAAAGCGAAGCACTCTTGTAGCTCCGACAGGAGACGAACGAAAGCTCAACGGTGTCGGTAGCGGCGCGGATTCTTTTTCTTCCCGCGAAAGAGTCGCGTACTTCCAGCCCGTTCTACTTTCCAACCCTCCCGCACATTTCCCGCCTCGCCTGAGCCAGGCATCGCGTCGTTGGACTGATTCCATACCCCCTTTCCCTTCCACCCTAGAGATGTGAGAAAGAAAGAGAAAGAGAGAGAGAGAGAGAGAGAGAGAGAGAGGATGATCACCCTGGCTCTATCCCGAAGAGTTGCGCCAGCGTGCGATATCTCAAATTGAAGCGACACCGCCGGCTAGCTCTAGCTCTCGTCTCTCCGGAAGATTCTCGGGTTTCTTCTCACATTGACGAAGCTGAAGCAGAAAGAGGAAGAGAGAGAGAGAGAGAGAGAGAGAGAGAGAGAGAGAGAGGGAGAGAGAACGAAAGAGATCCCGGTTATATGCCAGGTCCTTACTCCTCGACGTCGATGTCACTCCGGTTAAATCTTCAGCTCCAGGAGTCTCTCTCGTTCCTCCAGCCAACACACCATGTCCTACGTCCCTTCGCCAAGAGCTCTGCTCTAAAGACGGTATAGGGCCATTGTATGTGTCAGATAGACATGTAATGTATCACGTAAGAAGTCAAGGTCTTTTCCCATACTTCTATTTTATTTCGCTCTCCTTGCTGATGCTGTGCAGCATTGAACTTATCCGAACGTGAAAAGCATAAAATGAGAGTTTTCTATCGTCGATGTATACTGGACAATACAGTTGAAACCCGACTATTTTCCTTATCTCGGATTTTCGTTCTCGTTTCTTTAAATGATCCCTAAAAAATTTTCACCCAACAACACAATTGTTCGTCTCATCGTATCTGGTTATCAACAGCAGAGCATGTGAGAATTGATCCCATAAGATTTCGACATTGAGGGCTCAGCAGCGTCAGCTTACATCGAGTTGTCTCATTCTGAAGAGTGAACTGGCTCGTTTCAACTGTATGCACTAACGTAAAATCAATCGTATCTCGGAAATTTAGAGTCTATGATCTCCCGGTGATGATAATTGTATGATTTTCGTCGAGCCCTAGGACTGGGGCGAGAGAGGCAGGTGGAGGATTGGAGGGGATAAAATGGAAGAAACAGCAGATAGCATCGTGGAAAATTTAATTCCTCTTCTCCGATCGATTTTCCGTAAATTATAAGAGACGAGTGAATGCTGAATATGATGGCTACGCAGAGACGAGAGAGAGTGAGCGACAGAGAGAGAGAGAGACAGAGAGAGAGAGGGAGAGCGAGAGAGATAGAGAGAAAGAGAGAGAGAGTGTATCGATTACTGAAGACAGAGTGATGGGAGAGAGATGGAAGGGACATTAACTGAGAATGAGAGCGAGAGGTATATTCAGGGAAGAGAGCTGCTATGCTCCTCTCCTGTCGAGTTCGGGGGTTTCGCCTCTCATTGCCGTTATACAGCCGACGTAGGACAGGGAAGTAATAGATAGGTTTGTAATCCATCGAGAGCTCGAGGCGTTTGGGAATGAGATATTTTGGAATGACGAGTTTGGGTATGAGAAGACCGAACCACGAGATATCGGCAGTCTGCGAATGAAACGGCGCGTCTCTCTCTCTCTCTCTCTTTCTCTTTCTCTCTCCATCGGGTATTGTATACCACGTGCATGCAGTGAAACCCCATGCAATATTCTAACTATCTCTTTCTCTCTTTCTCACTTGGGTGATAGCGCGTACCCCGCCGGGTATCAGGGACACCGCCAAATCGGACCGCAAAATTCAAGCCTTTCGTGACGACCCGAACCCTCGTGAACATTTCACCGTGCGAACTTGTCAATTCGAAGACGTCTCCTCTGATGCCACTCTGACAATTAATTCGTCAGTATCTTGCTGATGAAAACTTTATATGATTGAGCATCGTGAAATATTTCTACGGCTTCTCTATATATTCACTAGCTCGATATTCCTGAGACATCGTGAATACATTAAACATCGCGGAAATATAAACATTTAGCGCAATGGAAAATGAATTAGTTATTAGGCTGGAGATGGATAAATATCTATAAGGAAGTATACGTACAAGACCTATATTTTGCATATAAGTTTTTCCTCACGGGCTAACTCGATTTCATGAGAAACCGCGACGACATTGCTAAGCCCCGCGATCGTAAAAAGTTTGCCGTTATGATAACGGCAGCAGTGTCAAGAGGAGAAAATGGGAAAAATCAACGTAACGAGAAAAGACACAAGACAGCTGAAGCGGTTTGAGCCCTGAAGCGAATTGAACCGCAAGTGAGCGAGACAGGGCGAGCGAATGTACGGGAATGAAATGGAATGCTCGAAGGTCCGATATCGCTCGTCTCTTCTCTCGTGATGCTTTCCCGTACACGAATGACAACAATGACGATCAGACAGCCGGGCGTTCATAGCTCCGCGGCATATTCCCCGTCTCGTAGTTACGATTCACCCGAGGGCAAAATGAAGAACCGAGTTGGATGGAAATCACTCCCTCCGCGCTCCAACATCTATTCTTCATCGTCGTTTTCCATCCGTCTATCTTGTTCTCATTTCGCGATATCCCGACGGTGTTTCTTGTTCATCGCCAGATATCTCGATAATCGATATTATGAATAAACGATAACACACTTGGCGTTTCTCTCCGTCACTTTTTTCTCTTCAAGATAAACCAGCGGAAAAATTGCTGAGAGAAAAACTTTTGATAACTTGGAAAAATTTACGCACCAAGAAAAACATCTGTGAGTCGAAGAGACGAAGAATCGTCCTGTCGGTTGCTGAGGATTAGAGATAAAAATCCTGTAGAGTCGCGGATGTGTATTATGTACATATATATATATATATATATATATAGGGGTGGTACAACCCGGGCGAAGCATTAGCAATTCCAATATGGCCGGAGGCGACTTTTCCGTGAAACAATGTCGAAGATTACTGGCCTGGGTTGGAGATAGACACATACAGTTATATAGATAATGGACCAGATCCGGGACAAACTCTGTAGAACGGCGGAAGGATCATGACAGAAAAAAAAGAGGATATAGAGAAAATAGTAAAGAGAGGATGACGTACACAGAGAGAGAGAGAGAGAGAGAGAGAGAGAGAGAGAGAGAGAGAGAGAGAGAGAGAGAGAGAGAGAGAGAGAGAGAGAGAGAGAGAGAGAGAGGAAGAGAGAGAGAGAATGAGCAAGAGACAGAAGAAAAGAAAGAGAGCGAGAGACCAGAATAAAAGTGGATGAAGAGCAAAAAGGCAGAGTACAAAAGAAGGGATAGATTGTTAGGGCATACATCGCTCTGGCGGGAGGGTGAAAAGCTCGGGCATTGAGGACGATCATTGTTCGACACAATAATATTTGTCACCGAAAATAACGCTCAAAACCGCGAATAAGGAATAAAGAGGTTGAGAGGCGGCGGGTTATGCGCTGCTGTTTGCGGGAGGATGGTACACGGATACTCTTCGCTATGGTGCAGTGAAGGGAAGGATGGGATATATCCATTCAAACGCAGACAATGCGAGAGATTCATCTGGCTGGTGTGCTACACTGACTGGTTCGTCGGTCGTTTCTCTCAGGCTTGAGGAAACCTAGACGACATATACGTATACATACTATTCCTGCAAACCCCATTTTCTGTCTCGCTCTTCTCTCTCTCTCTCTCTCTCTCTCTCTCTCTCTCTCTCTCTCTCTCTCTCTCACTCACTCACTCACTCACTCACCCTGACTCTTTGCCTCTTGCCAGCTCGACGCGATCTGGTGTTCCGGTCACTCCCAGTCTTTTTCAGCCACCCCCTTTCTCCTTCTTCCCGCCTGTAGTAACCTGTCACGAGACACGCGCCAAATTAAAAACTCGGTTTCTGTTCCGTTGCTCCTTTTAACGGAGATAGACAGGCAAAACCAGGGGAGCAACCATCGGGCAACGGTGCACACCAGGGAGCTATCGGATATCGAAAAGTTTTATTGCGAGTGAGCGCTTTCTATCTCTCTTGAATTTGGGCATATACGCAAAGAGTCCTCGATACACGCTTTTTCGCTGTGGTAGACGATCCAGAGGCCTCGCGATTGCGAATGAAGGCAAAAGTTTCTACGCTCGACCTATTCATCGGTGGAGGAAACGAACACGGGAGAGATAGAGAGAGAGAGAGAGAGAGAGAGAGAGAGGATAGGCGGAAAAGCCCCGATCAGATTTCATCGATTCGCGTAATTCGTTTTATCGCAAACTTCGTGCGCGAAAAGCATAGCATCTCGTTGAATTTTCGAGAGAATCGATTGCACGCGCGAGTGCTCTCGCAGCTATCTGCCCTAGTTTTGCACGGTACTCGATGAAATTACAACGAGTTTCGAGGTTGAAGATTTATTTTTTAACATGCAGTTTATTTTTCATCGAAACAGGAGTGAAATTTTCGATCGATTGTTCGTATTTATGATTCGAATTATCGATTTTACTTCAATTGTCGGTAAGTTGCAAGTGCATTCAAATTTCGAGCCTCATCCCTTGCTGAGAAACATTTATTTTCAACTAATATATTTGCGTATTAGTTGATACGGATACTGCCTCAGTCTTTTCGGTGAATACTTGTCAGGCCAAATCGTTGAAACGCAACAATCCAGTTTCGACATTGCGTTTATGATTTTCATTCGCACGGTGTCCATTAAATTATTCCAACCTTTTCAATACCTCACACTTCTTTGAGTCAAGAATTTTTTTCAAGTTTTCATTTTTATTTCATTACAAGCCTTTCAAATTCATTCGTTACAACTCACTTGATTCACTAATAACAAATTTTCACCGTCACAGTTCAGCCCGTTCGAACCGAGACTATTTGCATTTGTTATTCTTTTTATTTTTCATTTTTTTCTCACTGCGATTTGAGAGCAAGGTTATGTGAGAATGAAACGAACTAATCATTTATCTACTTGCTGTCAATTATCCTGAGCATGAATATATTCAAATTATAATGACAGTTCGAATTTGCACCAAATCGTCTCGCGTAATAGGGGACCATGATTTCCTGGATTCGCTTCTGAAATATATTTTTGTACAGTGATTGATGGAAAAATCAACGAGAGTTTTAAATCTTCCATTCTCATTTTCGCGATGGATTGTATACGTACTTTTTTTTTGTATTATTATTACTGATAGAGTGCATACACGACAGAAGAATGTAATGTGCCGAGCGCAGCAGCTGGAGCGTCATATCGGGTCTCTCGCACTTAGCGAAATGATCAGCGAAAGAACAGAGGGCAATATCGGAATTATTGTGATTCCTGCTGCTCGTTCAGCTTCTGTTACTGCTGCTGGCAATACGTATATCAATATATACCACATATATATATATATACACGAGTACCTGTACGTATTACAGTGAGAGTAAGAGTTGGATGCCTCAGGGCGAACAATCTATAGCGAGAAGAGACGCGCAGGCTTTACTCCATCGAGCTCCGCTCGCGCTGCATGGATTTGAATATTGCGGTAGCAATATCGCTCGAGGCTCTAATACTTACGCTCGCGTTCTTGAAACATGGGCAACACATTCCCTCGGAATATCTGTACCTGGGAATATGCACGAATGGATACGTCTATATATAGGGCTCAGCTCGAAGACGTATTAGTTGTATCTATAACGATAATATACATATCTCCGGTTATACGAGAGTCGATGAGAAACATATATGGGATGATCCACGTGAACCTAAATACCCCGTGTACATCCATCTATATGAATAATTGATCGTAGGAATTTTTCCAGTACCATTCAATGTGAAATAAAAAGAAAAGAGACGCCCGAAAATATTAATTTAAAAGCCATTTATCCCCCTGCGAGCACAAAATCTTTTTCCTTCATTTCGAAGGCCCCATACCTTTTTCAAAATACCTCTACGATGAGTACAGTGATTTTTTTCTCGTGCCAGCAAACACCGTAAAAATCGTTGTTACATTTTTATTCAGAGAAAACCTCCGATGAGTGACGTATGCCGATGTGAAATACGATTAATAATTAGGCAATCGTAAATATGAACTTTTCCCCCTGGAAACTATATGAAGTGCGCAAACGGAAATTAAAGAGAATATGAAAGAAAGAGTAACGGGCATATGTAGACGGAAGAAACAAAAAAAAAAAATCTTGTCCCTGATCCACCTTATCTTCGTTCAGCGTCCATTAGGCCTTTCAACGTTTGGCAAATAAAATAAATACGACAGAACTCTCGTAGTCAATTTTGTCGTTTTACCGTTGGGACGGCGCGAAGTATCCATGAGATTCGTGAGGTGAATTTTATGATCAATTTTATTGCTTTTGTCCGGAGATTACGGATATCTCGGATAAATTGCCGAGAAAGACGTCAAAGATGGAAACACAAAAAAATACTGTGCTGTTACTTTAATTTCGTCACAAAACAGACGGGACGGAATTGTTCCGTCAAAAACAGAGTGGTCAGTATAGTTTTGATTGAATTTTATCTTTAGCGATCTGACCTGGAGCTCGGGAATTTCAAGGCTACTCGAATCTACGCTGTGCTTATTGAAAGTTTGTTAATTCGCGTATGACCCACAAATCCGTAAAATAAAAACAGCGGAAAACAGAAAAATGGCATTTCCGATCCATTCCATTAATTTACGCGATATTGCGACTCGCTCTTTCTCTTTCTCGCGAGACTAGTATAGGAATGATGGAATCTTTCTTTTTCCGTACTTTGACTTGACGATTTCCGGAGAGGCTACGAATGGCTCCTCGGGTGATCCGAGAATATGGAGACCCTCCTCGGTACAAGATGTATATGTATAGTGCACATCCCTAAAGGGGGCACGTGTCTGATTGAGATGGAATCGGCGAATAAAAGAGTTGTAAATAAGAGATAAAAGAAGCTAGTAAGAACGTACGCGGGTTGTGATGGTTATACGAGTGGAGTGGAGAGGAGAGATAGTGAAAGAAGATAGAGGAGAAGCCACAGTAATAGAGAGGGAGAAAAGAAGAAACGGGACGAAGTGACTGGCCGTGTCTAGCCGGAACAAAGTGTGGTTTTATTGGGGGCGTAAGAGGGACCGCGATGGCACTGACGACTGACTTCGTGGCTCAATAATCCCCCCCCCCCCCTCTCATTTATAGCTTATAAATGATTTTAACCCCCGTAAAAATGCATTAGCCGAGAGTCGTTGACTGTTCGAGATGTGTATGTGTACTCAGAAGAGAAATTTCATGATGCGGGTGTGTGAAATTTCGTGTCGAGAAGAAGATGCGAACGAGAGACGACGGTATTAGTAAAGTATATGGGGTATTTCAGGTCTAATTGACGATATTTGGCTTCTGGTTTTTGATGCACAATTTTTTGTAATTTTTTTTCAACCCAAGAAAGTATCCACTATTATTTTCAGATTTTTTAACCAGCTGCTGCTTAAGGATGTGTCGGACGTACCTTCCCAACCAAAAGTGACTTTCGTCGACAATATTGCATACTCCATGATAAGATCAATATCGGAAAAAAATCAACCAAAATATAAAGACGAAAAGAAGATTACTTTTGAATAATAATAATGCCCAAAAATTACCAATGAATTGTTTAAACAAAACATTGTTTAACGAATTTTTAGGGAATGTTTTTCTTTGTCATGTGAAATTGATTCGTTGATTTTTTTAGCTACACGTGAATTTTTTTTAAATTTTCTTATCATTTTGAAATTTCGGTTTTCGGAAATTTGTAAAGGTTACATATATTTACGAAACTATTCGTTCAATGCCCTGGAAACTTCTTAATTGTAATATACAACGTTTTTACGAAAACATCCACAATTCACGATTTTTCCTTCATTTTTCAAAATTAAAAAATTTTCGAAAACCGAAATTTCAAAATGAAAGAAATTTTTTAAAAAATTCACGTGTAGTCAGAAAAATCAATGAATCTATTGTACGCGCCGAAAAAACATTTTTCCTAAAAATTTGTTAAACGATGTTTTGTTTAAACAATTTATTGATAACTTTTTGGCATCATTATTATTTAAAATTAATCTTCTTATCATCTTTATTGTGGTTGAATTTTTTTCGATTTTTATCTTATCATAAAGTATGCAATACTGTCGACGAAAGTCACTTTTGGTTGGGAAGGTACATACGTCCGATACATCCTTAATAATGATCCTCGAAAAAAAGAATCATATGAAACCGAAGGCTATTTGTGGAAAATCTGAAAAAAAAATACAAAAATCTTCCAGTAGATTGTAATTGTTTTTGTCCCGAAATTTTTCTTTTTAGAAATATTTATTATTTATTCATGTGCCATATTGCTGACTGTTATTATCCTACAGTTGGAGCAATAACAGTTATCACAACATCTGTGAAATCTAAAAAATATACAGTATAGGGATACGACATAAAAAAAAGTTCGTTTCTAATTGAAATATACGAATACATTGCTCAATTACCGGTTACTATATACCGCACTCAAATACAAAATCAACGTTTTAGTAGTGAGAAACGAGAATGTTTGTATCGATTGGTTGAAAGGAAGACTAATTACTGTCACGCCTCGCACACTACGAACGATCTATTAATAACAGTAATAATGAGAATGATGATCATGATAATTTAATACTCGAACGTCTTGTGAGCAAAACAATTTCTTACGCGGTGAAAAGAGTGCATGAGCTCAAGAGCATCACCAGTGGACCAATCAGTCGTAGCTGTTATCTACCTCGACGTCATAAAGACGTGCACTCTTCGATCGTAAAAATGTTACGAGCGCCTTGTTCCCCGCTGGTGCGCTCATGCGCGCAGATATCCTAGAAATATACGTATATGCGCGTAAGAGCGAGATAAATGACGGGCAATCCTTCCCGGGTGTTGTGAGCGCGTGAGAATGGTAAGAACCGGAAATAAGCGGTCTGCGGAAGTGGCCGCAGAGGGGTATCATATAGTTTCAATTTTCTTTCTTCCTCGCTCTCTCTCTCTCTCTCTCGCTCTCTTTCCATTGACTTTCTCGCTTGCATACTCCGAGGGAACGAGACCATTATTCAATTGTTCGACGTTTTTTATTTTTATAAATATATATCCTGTTCGTGTGCATGTCGAGCAACAGCAGTTCTGCGTACTCTACTGTTCGATCGTCGTGGTTAATTGCATATAATTGCATTGCCAGACATTGCAATTAACGAGCAATTCCACCGGCTCGCTATTCTCGGTTAATCATAGATATTTTGATCGAAATACACTTAATTCACGATGTTTCTCAATTTACCGTAACACTTTCCCACAACTTCGTAGACCTTTTTTTTTTTTTTCTTTTTACTGAAACTTGTGCTCACGAAAACGCAGCTACGAGGCACAGAATACAATTCATAGTGGTAACAAAGAGTGCATTTAGCGACGTTAGCAGCGATGTTGACGATGTACCTAAAAGTCTCAGGCTCTTAGCGACTGCATACTACATTTCGTGTTTGTCCATGTATATGGAATGTTATGTATGTATTATTCTTGGGATAACATTACAGCGGGAAGGAAATTCCCCATAAAGTCTTATCGCGAACGAGCCAACAATTTCCTGTGGTAAAGTGAATGATATTCGTGGGCAGACCCAGGTAATAACCGAAATGCACACATTCCATGATTTGTTGGCGTTCTGTCTCGGGTTTCGTGGTAATAATACGTTGACCGGAAGAACGGCAATTACAATGCAATCGAGCTCAAAAGCTGAGCAGAGAAAACGATAACGTACGAAATTTGAATATAAATTTTTGTTGTCTCTGACCCACTGAATTAATATGCCTTTCATGAATATCAAATCATTAAAAAAATTACGTCATAAGAACCGTAACTAGAGCCATTTTCAATAACTTCTGTACTCACATGATTTAAAGACACCTCTTTCTTTTATTGATATTAATTTTTTACAAACCGTAATGTCTCTTTCTCGAATACTGCTTAACATTTGAGATCACAGAAACCGAACGCACCCACCGCGCGCGCCTCCACTGCTGTCAGTAGTTCGTTCCGGTATAAATAAAATATCGAAACCGCTGGGAATAACTCGCGACGTTAAACTTATGAAATCTGGCAGTGACGCGTTCACATACCCTCGGGTTAACCAACAAAAAGTCGTCCATGATTGCGTGCCGCAATACGTGAAATCGCGTGTATTATAAAAAAAAGATTGAAAAAAAAAAAAAAACGTAAAAACAGCAAAAGAACCACGAGATTCGCGTCCTATGGAGCAGTCCGTGTTCTCTGTATGTCCTGCATGGTCGAGGCTTGTCCCCGAAAGAAAAAGAACAATTCAAATTAGCGTTCCAGTAGAGTGTGTAGCCAACGGGGTAGGAATGCGAGCGGATCGCGGGACATCGTCGCCGTTACGTTACTTCCGGTCCCGCGGCTCGTTGTGACGAGCCGCCGGGCTCGGAACGTTTCAGCCTCGCGTAAACGGTGGAGGATCCAGAGACAGAAACACCAGAAGCAAAAGCGATATGCGTGCGTTGGGTAACGCGGGTATGAATATAGTTTTGTGAAAGGGGTGGCATCGCGTCGTGGTCGACGTCAACATTATATGCACACACACACACACACACAACACACAAAACGTACTACGTAAATATTCGTATCGTGTGTATATGTGCATACGTAGTTACGTTGGTACAACGACGATGATAACCCAAAAGCGGTGGTTGGCAGGACAGGGGAACGTGTCACGCGATCCGTGAGTAATTCGCGCCCGAGCTGAGAGAGCAAGAGTGAGAGAGAAGAGTCGAGGTCGAGGCCTGACTGCCTCATGCTTGGCAAATCCGCCTTCTCCTCTGCCTTGCCTGCCTGTTTAACAGAGTGTTATAATCTATTTACGTTAACATTACCAACGTTTAACGTGGTTGCTCGAACTACCGGGGTCAGAGAGAAAGGGGTGAGCAAGCGGTGCCCGTGCGAGAGTCTGTTGTATGCTCTCTCCTACTCATCTATCCTTCTCTCTCTCTCTCTCTCTCTCTCTCTCTCTCTCTGTGCACAGGGTGCTGCCTAGATGGCTTCTCCTCGGTACACGTTATACCGAGAGCGTCTCTCGCTCGGCCTGCACCAGACAGCACTCAAGAATTGTCGCGGGCACGTTAGGACGGCTTTTGGCGTAACAGAGAGCGTTAATTCGGGAATCTGCACGGTCTTCCTGTTCTCATACTCTCGGTCTCGCTCTTGCTATTGCGTATGGATTATTACGCATCGAAAGACGCTTGGGTGCACTTTCGGCTCCAACACATCTCCGTATAAACATGCAATCTTGTAGCTGGATCCAGGATATAAGGTACCTGCGGGTATTAAGGCCTAGTAAAATATCCAATTTCATCAACAAAAATCGTATTTAAAATAAGCGCTCTCGCTCATGGCGACACTATCAGACGCCTATTGCACGAAGATGTACTCAAATAATGATTATTATTAAAACCTGTCGATAAAATTGAATATTTTACTAGGCCTTATTACACGCAGGTACCTTTATTTAATCCTATATTGCACATGACTTATTGGACTATATTTTTGCAGAGTTCGTGCAAAAGAAACATTTCCTTCTGATTTCATTCATTGGTGAGTGACGGAGGAAAATGAATGAAAATCATAGAATCTCATATTAGCCGGATAAGACGACGATGACATGACGAGGTAAATTTTCTCGAAGCTCATGGCTCAGTTCAAAAGGTCTTGTCATCCAAGCGTGTTTGCATTCAGTTGCCTGTATGCAACGACAATACGGGTTTAAATGCTCGCGGAGAACCCGAAATGAGGACCAAGCATCGTCCATTGGTTCTCTCTCTCTCTCTCTCTCTCTCTCTCTTGTTCTCACTCGGCCAACTAACTGCTCAGCACAACGAGAGGACATACACTGTACAACGACTAGAAACAGTCTACCGAAACTTTGGACGTGATTATCTGTGGGGGGTTATGTCGTAACAATTATGAGGCTGCCACTCCGCAGAATCAGGAGTCGGGCTAACTTGTTTGTTCTCACTCTCTCTCTCTCTCTCTCTCTCTCTTCGTTCTCACCAACCAAGAGAAAGAGAGAGAGAGAGAGAGAGAGAGAGAGAGAGAGAGAGAGAGAGAGAGAGAGAGAGAGAGAGTGAGAGATATGCATGTATACATATACGTATATACCGAGCATGTTATACGTGCCTATTGTCCCTTTGCAGCAAATAATTTCGTCGACTGAGGATAATGGACACCTCTTACCCTTTGCGAGGAGATCAACTGTTACGTGTGCGATGTACTTTACTTTCAAGCTGGTTACGACCTGCGAGACTTTATCCCTTCTAGCCACTTAACCCTGTTGAACACAAACGCGCAAACTCGTACAGACACATACGTACAAAATACCTGTGAGAACTTTTCACCTAGCTCTCGGACCCCCCGCGTGCCTTCTGCGTCTATAGTTACTCCATACAGATACGCGTCTGTTACTTTCGTCGAAAATAGTCATGTTGAGAGACTCCGTGTGACGTTTTTCAGGTGGAAAATTTTTGGAAAATTTCATTGTAAAATTTCCGAATAGTCCGTTTAAATGCATATATACGACTTCTTCGATACTTATACTTGCACGTTACATTCGATGCTAAAAAAAAAAATAAAAATAATAAAAATATAAAAATACAACCTCAGGCACATGCGCTCACGTGCGATTGTAAAAGTTTATGGAGCCTCGAGAAACGAAGATGCTATCACCAAAGTCGAAATCTCCGTTATCGGTGGCTTATATATAGTGCGTGTATGAGAAAAGCGAGAGAGTTGGAAGGACCATCAAAAATCTTGCAACGGCAAAGAAGGAGCACACGAGAAGGTATAATAATAATGTTTGATTTTTTATTAAAAAGATCTCTCGAAGTGGAGGATCGAGGTAAAAAAAAGTAGGAACAAACGTGGGCACTCTCGATGTGTGGCGAGCCGTTCGGTGTTTTATAGTAATATATATACATTATCACCGATAAGGGACTGCCGTGCTCCTCGCGCAGCAGGCTCGACAAATAAAATCCGAACAACCTGCTTCGTTGTTTGCCGAAGGATATCCGACATGTACAAATGCCGGTGCAGGGCGACATATTAGTGCGAGAGAAAAAAAAAAGAAGCTTGATATACAAGCATATAGTATACATACTGTGTAGATATTAGATGTATATATATATATATATGGCACAAGTTATAAATATGTATGCGCCCCCGTACGTGAACGATAACGAAATAACTGGTCTCGTTGTGTCAGCAATTTTTTTTTCCTCTTATCCTATCGTCGTGACATAAATTGAAAAAAAAAGATTCTTTCATCAGCCGAATGAAAAAAAAAAAAAAAAAAAACAAGACTTCCAGATCGAAGCTACTTCTTCATGCTTCAAAATAATGAACACTTCCTTGCTATACCAATTTTGTAATCGATTTAATGTTCACTATTTTATATAAACATTTTAATTCATATTTTTTTTTTACCCGAAAACCGCAGGGGTCCCTGAGTTTGCTAAATAATTAATCTATTTAGATACTGTAAAATGAAAAATATTTCATTTCGATATTTGCGGGTGGCGTCGAAAAAAATTCGAATCAATGTAGAATAAATGGGATTTTTATTAGAATTATATCTTTGCATGATCAGTTCAGTTTATCGAAGGCAATTAGTGAAAATTTTAAAAAACCCCGGAGGGTGTGATGAGTCTATAAATGTAATTTTGAAGTTTTCGAGGGAAGGTAAAAAAATCCTAAATTAAGGTAAAAAAATCCTAAATATTGCTTGCGTAAATGAAAAAAAAAAAATTTATTCCGTTTGAATGACAAATCTAGCAAAATATTTACTCTCTTGAGACTGACCGTTGACGGGATTAATAAGAGATTTTCATATTTTTTTCTTTTGGCAAAAAAATAATTTCACGAAACGTGCGAATAAAATAATAACATTTTTTTGGTCCACGTCTCTGGTTTTTCCTCCACCCCTCTCGTTTCTTCGCGCAGTATTATATCACGTTGCGAGATCGGGGATATTCTACAGGCTACTCTTTACTTTCACGATATGAGCAGCACGTGCGTTGCCACCCCCCTCCCTCCCCACCCCCCTCGTTTTTCGGTCCATGCCGTTCTTGCGGCGCACATAACGTGGGTTACCCCGAGGTAATGTACGAGGCAAATGCACACGGGACGAAGGAAGATTTTCCTCTCGACCCAGGGACAAAAATTACTCCCAAGTCGGGAACACCGAAATTATACGATCCACCTGGTTCCTATTTTACGACGTTTATATTACACAAGTATAAGCTTGGCAAAAAAAAAAAACAGAAGTTCTTTTCTTTTCTCGTGGACTTCTTCGGTCGTTTTCTTTGCTTCTTCGGTATAGTTTTCGTGCGAGCTCTTTACCCACACACACTTTTTCCTATTATTTCGCGTTGCCGCAGACCACGAAGCATATCATAGTGAAGCTACGCTAAAAGGCATTTCATGAAAAATATCTCTGTCGGATAGTCCGCGCGACATCATATGCGGAGTCCTTTTTCTTTCGGCTGCGACCCGTTTAAAGACGCGTTACGAAAAAGAAATCAACCGGACGCCCTGGACAATTTCGGATATTTATTTTACCGAAAAATTAAACTTTATGGATAGAAGGAAAGACAAATCTTCGACAGCTGCCAGACACGTTAACCTACACACACACACACACACACACACACACACGTCTTTCTGACAAGCCGTGTGTCACGCCCATGTAGAATCACCAGACTCATCTGTTTGTCCAAAGTGAAGAATATGTATATATATATATATATATATATATATATATATATGTATGTATCTTCCGAGTAATGCCCGCAGTTGCGGAGCTAGCCGTATGTTTAGTTTATGAAAGAGCGGTTCGAGAGCAGGCCCGCATTTGGGTTTATTTAGAAAGGGGAAACTTCGAGATCCTTCCTGAAGGAGATGGTTTGAGGAGAACCAGAAGGAAAAAAAAAATATTATTAGGAAAATTATAGAGGTCTATTGTCAAAGTGCATCGAGGATAACGAATCTAACGAATTTAAGTATAATGTCTATTCCAAAATCGAACAATATTTTTTAAGGGTTTTTAATTTAATAATTCCTGGATGAATCTCATGAAATTCATTTTTTTTTTTCAAAGAATTCGACCCTTTTTATAAATAATTTTGAATAAAATTTGTAACAGATAAACTGCGTTTTCTTTGTGTGACTTTAACGAGAATTACAGCAAAAATTATTATTTTTAGCTCGGATAAATTCTATTTCATCTGATAATTGGTATACCGGTTTATCGAAAATAAAATTTATAATCTCAAATGGTTGAATAAAATTTCCAAAATTGCTCTTCTCTTCGCAACCGCACATATAACTTACACTCAGAAAAAAACGATATTTCTAGCTATTTTATTCCTTCAACGCGCGGTTAATTCGAGAGAAAATGCCTCTTTTAATTTATTTTTCGCAAATGCGTTTGCCATTTTCTCGCGAAGAAAAGTTCAGCACACTTTCTCGTTACGAGACGTCCTCTCGTGCGTCGCTAAATGAAGCAAACTTCCAGCTGCGACTGTAATTGATTTTTTCGCGGTGTCGTAGCTGACGGGTAGAGAAATAACGAGAAAAAAAATATATAGTACGAAAAGAATTAAGAATTAAAAAAAAACTCTGCTCTATCCCGTACACGGTGTTAGGGCGATGTGGAAAGGCGCCTCTGCGTTTTGCGTGTGCCCACAAAGAATCGCCTGGACGCGTCCTTAAATTAAAACTGTAGTCAGTGCCAGCAGCCTCTGCCTCATTTTTCTTTTTTTTTTTTAATTGTTTCTATTCTTTAACTACCGAGAAAACGAAATAAGAGTAATCTTAACGGTGCAAGCCATTCGGTGCGAGTCCAGAAGAGGGGTGTTCATCGCCGTAGCGCACACCCGGGAGAATTAAAAACGTCGGGGTGTCGCGCTAGAGAAAAGTTTCAACGAAAACCACCGTCATTGGATTAGACTGTCGCGGAAAAAAGGGGTTTTCAACCAAAACCTCACGTACACAGAAACATAATCTTATTACTTGAAATAATTCATATTTTAAAAAAATAATAAGATTCCTACATGAATGGCTTCTTTGTGATTAAAAAAAATTTTATTGCAGTCATATCGAAGCTCGTGTGATTTTGTTGAAAATTATGTAGCTAAATTTATTTATATCATAAAAATTATTAATTATTAGTAGCTGAATATTCCCAATAAAATTCATATTTCGTAAAATTTATCATGAAACAATTTTTGAAACGCCATATCTCTATGATCATTTCTCGATGTTGTAGTGCATAAGAAGACACTATTGTACTATCCCTAAATAGAGACAATAAGGAATAGCACAGTGAAAAAGCATGATATAAATTTCCCAGCAGCTAAAATATATATATTAATGATAAATTCGTTCACGGCGGAGGGCGTTCAGCCTCGATTTATTCGCTCTTTCTCCTCCATTTTCGGCTAATGCATTAAAGCGTAGTAGTTGTATAGATCGTTGTTAATGGTAGTTATAAGGGCGCATTAGCCTGATAAATAGTAATGGGTTTTATTGGCGGAAAATCAGAAGATATGAGGATTCGAGTGAACGGGGAATCCCCCTTTTCTTGCTCGTTCTCCAAGCACTCGCGCCAGTATATATAGTCATAGAGTCACGGTGTACTCCTGTTTTTGACCCACACACACTCACACATACAAATATATATATATATAAATCGGTCATCGTTTTTCTTTCGGGAGTGTTTCTATACGATCTCGGACCACCACCCAGAAGCAGCCGTTACCGACCATAATCGCCGAGACATGGATCTCGAGTTTATTATATTTGCCACACCATAAGGATGCTTCATCGGCCATTTCTATGAGATATACCATATTTGCGCCTTATTCTTCATTTCTTTGGATCATTTACCCTCGTATATGATACGACGTTTTTTCTCATACACAGCAATAGAAACCCAGGCGCGTATCAAGCCTGCGTAACTTTTTCATCGCGTTCGCCTCATTTCTCATCGCTAATAACCGAACGAATACGAAGACGAAGAAGTCTAATAAGATGACGATACGACAGTTTTCTGGATTCTCGCTTCACTAGATTCTCCAGCTTGATCTTCCTTTTTGGCTTAGCGCCGCGTCGATCTCGGCTTATCATCAGTAACGACGCGATCATAAAATTCGGTATGGTTGGAAATATAGATTGCAACGAAAATTTCACTTTTTTAATTTAGACATTGGTACGGTCGTTATCTTCAAGTGTGTTATATTAAAATTGTTGGACTGGATAAAGTGAGAGAGAGAGAGAGAGAGAGAGTTACTTATCACAACACGGCAGGTTTGCATTGCACCATAAAATGCACAGCGTTATAAAATTCGTAGATTAGAGATGTGATAGAGTGTAACGCTCGTGTCATATGGTGTTTTCACCGGCGCCTATAAATTATAGCCCACTTATTTAAAAAATGCATACACCGCAAGTGCATCACGCGGACTCTTATCGCCAAGTGATAAAAAAATGGTCTCCTCGTATCCTCGTGATTCTTCGAGTATACATTATATTTCATCAAGTCTCTCGGGATACATAATGCCGTGTTTCGTCACTATGAGGTGGGAAGAAAAAAGTATTTATATCGAGTTTCGTTACGAAATAGGTTGGATAAACTTTATTCTCCTCATCGTGGATCAATTATTTGACGAAAATTTATTCAGGACCTCCGGGAGTGTACAAACAGCGGAGGTAAAAGGATCGAAGTGACGAGAATTTGGTGAAAAAAAAACAATCGTTTTTTGCTACGTTGAACACTGGAGTTGTTCAACGTAACGCTGGAAATTAAAAACACGTGTCGTACACTTTTCCTATGTCACGTTCGCTCTTGTAGTGTTTGCTCTGCGCAACCGATACGAGGCAGGGAGGCAGTAGCAGAGGGACAAGCACCAGGCCTGAGGGCTGGTCGTGCGACGAAAAGGGAGAGAAGGAAAAGCGACACGATCGCGTTTCCCTTAACGAGAAGGGTGGATTCGACCACTCGCGATGTTCACTTGTACATTTATACGTAAATACATACATATAAATAGAGGGTGATTCAGAATAGGTAGCAAAGCGGATATTCAGTGATACAGAGTAACATTTTGAGAATAACTATATATACTTACCCGTTTTGTTTAATTCGACATAGTTGTTAAATTAAAGCACCCATAAATCTTGATAAATCGATCAATCACAATACCGGATCTTTCTAAGTTGAGAGTTGTTAGTGGGAGTCAATTTTGTGGTAATAAGGTAAACGTCCAATACCCGACCAGTTAAGACGACACGGACATATCAACGCTTTTATCTCCTATAAAAAGAAATATAAAGAAAAAGTGGCTTAGACTAGTGCTTAGCTTGAGATTTCTAGTTTCCAAAACCCATACTATGTTTGCATTTATAATCAATAGTTTATTTATGATGATCAAACATAAGGAGAAATATTAATGTATACTAGTATCCGAACAGCGATAATTTTATGTGACCGAATATCCAACCGCAACACGGCCCGATTACCAACCGGTGATGGATGTGAATGGTTTTTGAGAAAAAAAGATATTAAGTGTATTGAATATATGCGTCAAATCGACTTCTTTATTGCTTGTCGTAACATTTATATGTTATATACATTTTTTTATATTTATTTGAATATAATATATACTATATTTTAGAAGATAAGTTTTATATTTTCGAATATGAATTTTAAATAATCATTATTTAATCAGTTTTTTTTCTCAATTTCCTTCTTTATTTCTTCAAAATTTCCCGGTTTGAAGCGTATGGAAAGCTTGAAAAAACTATTCACAAAATATTTGCAGATTATTAAATTATAGCCTCAAGTTTATTTTTTTGATAAAAAAAACTAGTGACTGCTTTATAATTGCAAGATTCCATAAGAGAAGTGCAAATAGTTGTGAGCGATTTAGGTCAAGTATATTTTAAAAGCATCAGAACACAGAAGAAAGAAATGAGTTGTGAAAAATTATTATTTAATGAGATTACTATATCTCCAATATGCAATAACAGTACTTACCTACCGAAAAATTCTTCTAATAACAACCGTAGAAATCCTTAGATGATTATCATTGAACGTTTTGACTTTAAATTTTTGAGATTGTGAAGGAGTAACTTCCTGTCCGATTACTAGGTCTAACTAGAGTCGCGTACAAGTACCGATACTCGCACACATGGTCGGTTATCGGTTCAAGATGTATTTCATGTATACCATTAAATAAACATCGAAAATATTAATGTTAAATTCGTTTTTTGCTCATTTGGACAAGAGGTCGAAATTCTCTGCATTTTTCGTAACAAAACAGCTATTGCTCGCTTCAGAAATAATGAAAACCAATTTGATACAGAGAAAATAATAAATCGAAATTTCTTCGTTTTACAGTAAGATATACGCTTTGCTGGTGTGAGTCGTGCGTGTGCATATTTATGCAAAATAAAGTTAGAAGCGATTTTTTAAGTACTTAGAGCAATTTCATATTCATAGATTATGAATCACAGATTCTTATTCAATCGTTGTTTTTCTTATTTAGTTGAGCAAACTCTTAATAGAAGAGAATATTTGAGAAAGTGGTTGGAAACTGAGACGCGGCCAGCCATAGGGACGTCATTACGTTGGCTACAGTGCAAGGTAACCGATTCTAACGCCATCTTCGATCGAGGCTCGCGAGTTTTCCGAACAAACTGACAGCAGATAGAGGTTATGTTTATTCCGTAAATCTAAAATGTATTGTTTAATATATTTCTCGATGTCTTGCTACATGTCTTGCTCGATATTCTGATGGGTGTCTTCCTGAACAACATTATAATTTTTTTTTTCTCTTGATCGAACGAGATATCGAGAAAGACACTCTGTAAGACAACGTGCAAGATACTGAGAAAGATATTCCAAAATACAGCGAGGAAGATATTGAGAAAGATAACGAGACAGATATCGAGGAAGATTATCCATATAGCAAAAGACATCGAGCAAAGTATTGAATTTCTAGATCTAGATCCTAGATTTTCAGAATAAAAATAACTTCAGTCTACTGTCAGTTTGTTCGGAAAACCCTCCATCTGAGATAGCCTCAGAAATGTCCAAGCTCCGAGCAGATCCAAACGAGCCTGAATTTCACGATCTTTGAAATATTTTACTTTTCTCCCGTTTTAAGGCCGAATCCTCCTTCATTCGATAGGCATATAATCGGCACCTGAATAATTTTTCGGGGCTATAGTTCTCCAGCACATATATTTATATATATAAACGCACCCTGCTCTTGTACTTCATTCCCCCTTAACGAACGTTAACTACCCTTTGTCTTCGAGGGTTAGAAAGCATAAAGAGAGTACCGAGCAGTCGTTCGGTGTTCCGCCGAGAGAAGGAAAGCAGCTATGCATATAAGGGGAGGTATGAAAAGAGAGGAAAAAGGAACCATTGGCCGTTTTAACCCCTTATTCTCGAGAGACATAAATAATGATCGTCGCTAATTTGGCTCGCTCGGGCAGCAGCAGCAGCCCTTGTCCACGGTGGTGAACGTAAACCGCGCAATTATAATGCCGCCACATTAGAATTTATTCCAGACCTTGTGCCACCAACCAACCCCCATACCGGACTCCTCCTTCGTAACCTTTTTCTAAAGCTTATATCCTTAATCCGTTTCACATATAATATATATACATTTTTTTCTCGCCCTGAAACAGCAATAGTATCGGCGTACACGCGATCACGGATTTTCGTCGTTGTATGACTTAAGTACTCTAATTAAGTCAACACGAAAGATACATACTTGCCTATCGTAAGGAATATTGGGCATAATTTTTATCGCTCGTGAAAATTTGGGCACAAAAATAAAACAATCGTGCAGCTAATCTCGATCATTATGAAAAAAAGGTCCCGTTGCGTTTTACAAAATTTTTTACATCTAAAATTTATTTTTTGTCAGTAGAAAATTTTTTTCATGTCTAGGATATGTGAAAGCTTCGCATCATGTATATCTGTATGAAATATTTCATTTATAATTATATTCATGAGATATTATTTCCGTGAAATAAATTCGAACTGATGGCAAAATGCTGGATCAATTTCTCCGTTAAAGATTTATGTCACGAATATTTTATCATTTAGGGTGCAGTCAATAATGCTCTTGTCCCTTGTTAAATTTGTCATTAATTTTTTTATTCGGATCTTCAAAATTTCACCTGGGTCTTTCCCTGAAAACTCCGTATAGATGAAGAGACAAGAAAATTTGTGCTCGAGATCCCGCGGAAATTCGGTGGAGAAAAACCACATGGCCCTGTTTCATGCATCTCCACATCTTCAACCTTAATGTGGTACATGAGGAAAATCTCTTTAGAAGAAATAAAGCGAAGAAAAAAAAGCGTTCGAACGTAATTTCGAAACGGGAGAGTCAAATTTAAACAACGAGACTATAGCGTAGAATGGTTGTAAAACTTATTTTGCTACTATGGTTAAAGACGGTGATTATAATCCGACGATCAGTCTCTCGTGTCCTAAAACGAAAATCTTTGATACGTTTGTTTTTCTCCATACTTTCATCATTTGTTCTTCTGTTAAAGCATAACTGGACGGATCGTTGGGAAAAAATGTAGTCAAAAATAGGCGAATCGTGGATTTACGAGTCTACATCATGTCGTACATGATCTTACAAATAGTTAAACTGCAATAGTTAAATTACAAATAGTTAAACTGATAATAAATTAACACTTAGGAATTTTAATTTTCCACTTTTAATAATAATTGAAGTCAAATTTGACGACATTGGCGTGCGCTTGACTGAGGTTTCGACTGTAATTGTACAACTGTTTCAACTGTCCAACAAAAAAATTTCTTAATTTTCAAATATAATTAATGTATACGTTCAGATAATATTATTATTATCAATGATTACCTAAAAACTCAATATATATATATATATATTAATTTTTTCAATGATTAATGATTAATTCATCGTTAATAGTATATTATGCGACAAGCGCGTAAAGTGACTGTTTTCGAGCGAGGTTATGTTTTTAGAACGAGCCGTTGGCTCACCAGGCAAAGCCAATGGAGAATTCTAAAAACATCACCTCGCTTTAACAGTCACTTTACGCGCAGGCCGCATACCATATTTTTTTCGGCACAGGCATTGAAAAGCTACGTTTCGACGCCTGTTATCGATACGTGAAGTAGTACTTGTCGTGGCTAGCTTCGCAGCTGACACGAAAATTTTTTCATGGCAGTCCTGAGACTCGTGCCCGTACTGCGCATGACAAGTGCCACGAAAAGACTTTTTATGGCACTTGTCATGCGCAGTACGGGGCACGACTCTCAGAACTGCCATAAAAAAAAATTTTCGTGTCAGTTGCGAAGGTAGCCACGAAAAGTGCTACTTTACGGATCGATAATATGCGTTGAAAAATGGCTTTTCAATGCCTGTGCCGTAAAATAGTACATTTCGATACGAGTACGCAAAGGCTTTTTTGACGAAACGAGAGGATTACGGCACGAACCGAAGGCGAGTGCTGTAACGAGATTCGTCAAAAAGCCTTTTCGTACGAGTATCGAACATTATTTTTCCTCATGAGAGCCGAGAAATCGCAACGAAGTTGCGATTTCGAGGTTAGAATGAGGAAAAAAAATTTTTTTACTATTTTATAAATTGGCTGCTAAACGCGACAACGCAGCAGTCTGAAATGTTTTTTATCGATGGTAGCACTGCTCGACCTGTTGACGCATGCGTTGTGCTCTCCGCGTTGACGGTACTTCATACGTAGCAGTGAGTAAGTCTAATCTCAAAATAGCGTGGGCAAGCGTGAGTTCAGTGCGTGTCTACAGCTTTTGAGAAAAAATATCTAAACAAGTTTATCGGTGGAAAGAAAAAATTATGACGAAAAAATTGTACGATGAACAAATTAGAAGACATGATGATGTGTGTCATCATATCGTTTAATTTTTTCTGTTTTCCACCTCCCGATTGTGTTTTAAAAAGTTGAATGGAACAAAATGTAACTATTTATGATTTTTAAAAAACAAAAAACCATTGACGACATTAATTAAACAGCAATCTTATTTATTAAAAATAAAATTGGAAGCTAGAGAAAATCTATGAGTCCAACTCATGCCTGGTTTCCTTAACCACGGATAAGTTACGAATAAAGTTATCCGGCAGATAAACAATGCTAGTGGTATAGGATATCATGCGGATAGCTTCATCGAGAGGTGATGAAACTGGTCATTAGCATGGTGTTGCAAAGTGTTTCTACTATACCGACAGAATAATTACCAGATTACTCTACAACGTTGCCACGTCTACCCAGCGCAATTCATAAAAAAGCGATACACCTCGTTACTTTAATCAATTTCTCGACAGTCACTCAGTCGATTCATTTGATACTCAGCATAATCAATCGCTTGATTCTAAATCTTGATGATATAATATTTTCAGAATTTGCGGTGATTCAGTTCCATTCGTTTTGCAACCAGTAACGTCTGCAGAAGCTGTTTATCTCGTAAGCAACCGTGTTAAATTCATAAATTTATAACTACTAAATTATTTAGTTAAAAATTTTGAACCAATTCATGTCTTATTATTCTATTAAGAACTACTATTTCTCAAATTTTCAAGAACTTTCGTGATTTTTTAATAACCATCCAGTTATACCTTAATAGCCTGCAGTATGGAACTCAAAAGGAAATTTAACTTCTCCGAATACCTTCTCAGAAATTAGAAAAACAATAATAATGAGTGGATTAATCGAAAATCAGTTCAAGCTGATGAAAGCTCAAAGCTTGAAAATGAAATGTATCTTTCCCCAAATTTTTGTACATGATTGTACGGCCTTAATTCAACTCAATCAAGTGGCATTCGAATCAACCTAAATTAATTCAAATCAACCAAACTTTGTGAATCTGTCAATTGTGCAGTTATATAATTCCACAAAATTTATTTAAAATCCAACGGATTGTGTTCGATTCAAGAAAGCAAAATTCATTTACGCTAATGAAAGTGATTCAATTGTTCTTCGTGTGAAAATAATAAGTGTTTTCTTAATGATGTCGAAATTTTACGATCTGCGTCCAAGTACCTATTTCCTAAATAATTTTCTCAAGCCCTCCATCGCAGACTGCATACATATCTATTTAAGCTCCGATAACGCGGATAACACTATGGGAATATATTACATAATGGACCGAAGAGCGAGAGAAGACCCAGGCAACACAGTTTCGTAACAAATACATTTCAATTATGTTACACTCGGTTCCTTAAATGTAACAAGTATGTCGTATGTAACGTGAATGTGGCAGTCCAGACACTCTAAAATGTCCGCCACATATGAAGCTACAGTTACGTAACAATCGCGTTGAATGGCTGCATGCCAGTTACGTTGCTGATGCATAAATTTTACAGAACAGAGAAGTCACAATGTTACATTGAGGATACGTAGCAATCATGCATCACTCCGAAATCGGAATTACATGGCCTCCATGTCGCTAGGATGTTTCAGGTACCCCGAGTCGAAATTTCAGCCCTCCTTAAAACCTTTTTTAAGCCTCCAATTTTCTCCGAGAGTTGATCAAATTTTGGGAGTATGGAGGGTCAAAAGAGAAAAAAAATATAACAAGAAAAAAAAACTTATATTTCGATGTTTACCAGTTACACAATTTCTGCTTGAGCCGGGATTCGAACCGCCTACCTACAAGTTTCCTACCTAATGTTTGCTTACTAACCCGGGACGCTACCTATTGCGCTATGACTACCATTGAAGTTGGTTTCATCAAATTCTGACACCAGGCTGAAAGGCTGAAGTGACGTGAATACCGGTGATACCGGTGTATCTTGAAAAAATTTATATCCTTATATAAATATTTTTATGGTCCTGTGTTATTAGAATAATTGCGTTCCGTTTTCTCTTTTTGGGGCAGAAATGGTGAAAAAAAATGAATTATATACTTATATGTGCGCCTTCATAGTGGTATCGTTCCCCGATCAAGAGGTTACGTTAGTGTATTTCGAAATTAATACTGATTAAACAGCTATTAAATAGTGTTTAGAGTATGAATAAAAGAAAATTGTGTTTTTTTCCACGATATAACATTTTTTTTATCAAAAACGAAAAGTCGTCAAATTAATATTGTGTTTTTTTCCCCGTATGGCTCCCCGATCAAGAGGTTATGTTAGTGTGTTTCGAAAGAAATATTGATTGAACAGCTATTAAATAGTGTTTAGAGTATATGAATGGAAGAGAATTGTGTTTTTTCCCATGATATAGCTTTTTTTTAAATCAAAAACGAAAATTTGTCAAATAAATATTATGTTTTTTTTTCACAATTCATCATTTTTTGTCGAAAAATAAAAATCGTCTAATTAATACGAAATACTGATTAAACAGCTATCAAATAGTGTTGAGAGTATATCAATAGAAGAGAATTGTTTTTTTTATACGATTCATCATTTTTTCGTTAAAACAAAATAAATTGTGAAATTCTGTAGTATTGTTTTTTCCACGATTCAGCATTTTTTAAAATCAAAATACCTATTTACGACTTTTTTTCAACACCTTGTGATTTGAATTTTGACATACCAACTTTGGCACATGTTTTAGATTATTCATTTTTTAGTATTTTTTCGATCCCGATCGGACTGATAGTTTTCACATTTGAAACTTGGCAGGGTAAATTTTACCCGTGTGTGACCAATAAGTTATTCTACAGAGATGTGACCACAAAGGGTTAAAAGTGACAGCATGTAAACATAACCTCGAACATAATCCTGCTGCCCGCAAGTTCCTATAAGTGAAGCATACAGCATTATGCTCACGTGTCGTGTGTTTTATTTATGATTTCAATACCAATTTCAAATTATACGTATATTAGGTAAGTTGATATCTTTTTTATTCAAGCCCAGAGTCGTCAGCTTAACTATTATGACTCGGTCAAAGGAGTGAATTTGTATAAAAATAACGACAAATTTAAGAAACCGAAAATCTCGACAAGAATAAGTTTTATTGTAAGTGATAATTTCGATAATTATGCTTCCGTGCTGTCATATTTGAGGAAGGCACAAGAATAGTTACGCTGCAACATGGATACGATGGATTACGGTTACAGCATGCATTGCGTTATGTTAGTTACACGTCACACTTCAATCCGCAAATATTATGTAAAGTATATATCACACTGCTCCATACACGTTATGTTACACTGCTCCATACACGTTATGTTGCACTGCTCCATACACGTTATATTACACTGCTCCATACACGTTACATATATGTTACACTGCTCCATACACGTTACGTATATGTTACACTGCTCCATACACGTTACGTTAAGTATATGTTGCACTGCTCCATACACGTTACGTACAAATGGTTCCGTATCGCTTACATCATTTCTATGGACAGCATTATCACAGTGACACCATAGCATATACTTTACGTAACAAGCTTACATGGCTGTGACAAGTTATCGTTACATGGAGGTTACGTTTCAGAGACGTTAGTTCCATCTTTATTACGTAACGATTACGTTCACAGATGAACGTATTAGAATCATCACAGTATAGACGTCACATTTATGTCAAAAGATTAAATTGTTACCTGGGGAGGAGCTTTTCAGCGAGAATCGTGTGTGTTCGATGCAACGAGTAATTGGATGCCCCGCGTTACCGCGAGAGTTTTGCGATATTTAATAGTGTGTAACGTGCGGCAATGCGATCAAACGTTAAATCAAATCCAATTCGCGTATGTACACATCCTATACATGCATACGATTGCCATGTATATCGTCTGCTGACAATCGAAAGGGCGTATGTGACATGTGACTTTATGCGTAAAATATATTGAGTGTTACGACGTTTTGATTCTTAGCCACCTGTATAGTATACACATTAGTGCATTATATACCGCAATTCTATATAGCATTACAGCTTATATCGCGTCGTATATAGAGTTGAGCGCCTGGCTGCTCCGGCATGGAGTGGCACCTGACAAACTCATTGGTCTGACAAATTGAATCATTCGCCGTTCAATTGCTTCGTACGGCGATATACGCGTCGAATCTGCTATCCGTTATTTGCCACCACCCCTCCTGACTTCCACGCACATGCTATCATCCCCCAACCCTCCCGCCCCTCATCGTAACTTGACTCGTGGCTAACTCTGTATATATCTGGCTCGAATGCAAAATTTGACTGCATATGTGTCTTGTGTATATACACCATATGCACCGGTGGCACAGCAGCATACGATGCACATCGAATCCGCAATCCGTGCCTCGCAAATACCCTCTTCTCACATCCGCAGTATCCGCACTCACCCCTTTCCTCATCATCCCCCTTCCCTAGCTCTACGGCGCCCTATACAACGGTACAATACGCGTTTCGCGTTAAACTTAACGCCTCTGCGATCCCCGGTTATCTGCGTGTCATACCGCGATATACACGCACTCTGTGTGTGTGTGTGTGTGTGTGTATGTGTGTGTGTGTGTGTGCGTGTAGATTCGTGTGTGTATATACATATAATTCAGGCTCCCTCCGCTCACGCTGTTTCATTTGCTATCGGATAATAACCCTTCGTGCAATTTTCAAGAGCCCAGCGCACACTCAATTGACGCTGATACACACTTAGCCTTTCTGCCAATGAATATTTATATGAATCTCGGTGTGCTTTTGTAAATAGTTCATTATCAAAGTAAATGTCAACGGGATAAATATTCGTGCTGTGTTTCAATTATTCTTGTGGAAGTTAATTTTTTTATTCATTAAAATTTTATTACGATTGCGCGAAAGGGTGTAGGAAACTTTTATACTGTTATCGTATTTTTTTTCTTGTGTAATTTGCGAGAAATACATCATACTTTTGGAAACGTTAAAATGTTCTATTGAAAAGTTTTTTAAAAAATCTGGAAAATATCGAAACTGCAGAAAATTTTATCATGCTGCTACGGGATTTTCTGATACCTTTTTTATTATCGCGAAGATAATTTTTTTTTTTTTAAACTAAATTCAGAGCTCTATTTTTGCGACATAAAATCTTTAGCACGCTCCTCCGTATTATCTATGGTTCTTAGAGATAAGTGACTTTAGATCTCTTCGGTTGCCAGACTTTTAGATACTAAAAAAAGGAACAAAAAAGTCTTGAGATACTTAAATGTCTGAGAGCTATTAACAATAGGGAGCAGCATGCTAATGTTTTTAAAAACAGAGCTTAGAATTTAGTTTAAAAAAAGGATCGTCTTCGAGATAATCAAGAAATGAACAAAAAAGTTCTGGGACGGGTATCTTTTAGATAATACCGAGCAGGGCGCTGCAGTCTTAGAGTCGCAAAATGGAGCTTGAAATTTATTTTAAAAAAATCGACTTCTAGATAAACAAAAAAGGAACAACAACGTCTTCAGACTTTTCTCTCTCACGGCTGTAGTCAAAGTGCTGTAGTGGTCAGAAGTTCATTTTTACAAAATTGCAAATATGCGCACATATTATCTTCAGGGTCATATTGCCTATTTGTTCAGCAATGCAGAAAGATATAGCTCCAACTTTTACGACAAATTTCTCTGAAATTCTCAATATATTTGGGGTCCTGTCGTGCACAAATTCTTAATTAAAAAAAAAAATTATCTAACGAAACAACCGAGATATCGCAACTGCGTCGAGTAAGTCTCATCGTTCATGCAATAATTTGACGAATTGCGCTGTACCGTACAGATTTTCTGGAACGTAAAACAGGAATCGACGTACCAGCAGATATATTGCAACATATTCGACGAGGATTTATCGGATATACATATGCCTATCTATAAACATGCAGCATCGTGTTTAAACGGTAGTGGCAAATGCTTCGAGATCCGTTCAGCTCGAAAATCGAATCGTCCTACGCGTTATAGAGAATGCTCATCATGGTGGTGCGTGGGGCAAACCATCGCGATACAGAGAGAGCGAGAGAGAGAGAGAGAGAGAGAGGGAAAATGGATTGGTATGTATGCGTTTTGGATGATGCGGTGTGAGACATTGCGATGTGAAACCAAAGAGAGAGAGAGAGAGAAAGAGAGAGAGAGAGAGAGAGAGAAGGATATCGTAGGCCAGCCATGTGACGTGATCACACGGTGTGTGATGTGTGAAATGGAGTACGATAGCTGGTAATTATATGTATCCTGTATCGCTATCTCTCAACTCTATATAGACATATGTGTCGCGCGTACATGGGAGCGAGAGACTACACCGAGGTTTAACTGCACTATGTGCATCTCTCCCGTATATATGCGGATCGATGGAATACTGCAACAACGGACTTTCGAACAGAGAAACAGAGAGAGAGAGAGAGAGAGAGAGAGAGAGAGAGAGAGAGAATGGTGGACATATCAGTATGTCGGCGAGAATACTGTATAATGTTTCGCACATCGAGAAATCAACCCCGATGGAGCCACATGCGTGTGCCTTTACTGATTCACCGCACCGATGCACGACCTACCTCATGTACATTGGTCTATCTGCATACAAGTATGCGTATGAATACATATATAGCTTTTCCGCATCATTGTCCACCGCGGTGTTGCTCACTGTACAGATCGCCAGTTGTCCGGCAATCGGAGTGACCGTTGACGTTCGACTACCGTGCAATCGACCCCGTCCAATCGTCCCGTCAGCATTCAACGATTCTATCACTCCCACAACCCTTCTACACCCACACACACACACGAGTATAACGTCTGATGAGAAGGAAAAATACATAACTCACACCGCTTGACCGATAAAGTAATCATTTCGCTCCGAAAATCTAATACTTTATCGAAAGCACCGAGAAATTCAAAGCAGCGATCTTCTGTAGGATTTATCATCAATATCGATTAATAATTAAACATAAAATCATCGATCGATACCAATTGTCATGATTAAGCATCCAACTTGCGCCTAACTTGATCAAACCGAAGCAGAGTTATGAGCGTTTAAAATTTTGATACTTCTAGGTTTCCGGAAGAGTGGGCGAAAAAGTAAAAGAAGAACAAAAAAATAAGTTTTTTCAGCAGCATTTTTTTATCCAATCGGGAATTTTTAATTTATTGTAAATCAAAAATTGAAAAATATTTTGCGATTTTTTCATGAGGGAAAAGAAGAACAATAATGCGTAGAGCTCGAATCACAATGATCCGCGATTAATATTGTATTATCATTTTTGGCTGACTGTCGTCAATCTCGACATATAATATGAGGAGATAGAAACAAGCGCAGCGTGCTTTCCAGGCGAAGCGATTTCATAGCATGAAATGGTGTATATATATGTACTATGTAATATATCCATACCAACATACAGATCCCCAAAAGCGCGGGTGTGACTGCACGGCGCCGGCTGCGCTTGCAATAGCTGTAACAAACACTGCAGCCCTCATGTCTCTATATCTCTCTATATCTCTCTCTCTCTCTTTCCCATGAACGAGAGTCGTCTATTGCACAAATCACACGCATTATTGACTGCTATTGTATCTCTGCCGCGTCGACGAGCGTGTTCGCATTGTCTCGTGCCGCGTGCGCGAAAATTGAACGCACGAATGAAACACACAAACACACATGTGTGGATTATTATTCGCATGTTTTGGGATTATATCGGCTGCTGATGCACACTCGCCATATCATCGTAGTCTGTTATAGTCTTTATATTTGTTCGTCATTATTTCCTGTGCCTCGTAATTTCGATAATTGCGAACACTTCCAAATTTATAGGTATAAACTTAAAAAATGTATACTTTAAAGCGTTTCCGCCTCCACCTGAGCAGAGATTTTTCACTGGTGTTTACTTTTTGAAATAAATAATTTCCCCAACGAGAGTATCCTTGCGAAAATTCAGTTTCATTTTTTCAAATCCTGTGACTGCCGGCGTCGGCCAAATAAAAAGAAAAACGAGATTGTTATCGTTGATAACAATCCATATGGAATCGTTATCTTCATTATGATAATCAGAAACTTTAATTTTATAATTTATTCGTGTGAATTTATTAATATCAAGAACTTCTGTGTCTTGCCAACACACTCTGGAACGGTTGAAGCTTCTCCGAAAAAATCTCTCAAAGTCCAAACTCGTGAGAAATCGAGTCACTCGATATAACGTTCGAGACTCACGCTTATATATACACGTAACACTCGAGAGATATTACAAGCTACTGCGGTACTTGAGATACAAACCAGTTACGAGAGACCTCTGGTCTATAACGTTACAAGCTAGGGAAACGACTATCGGCCCTGTAAAAGCCCCTTTGCCGTCCCTTCCGTCCGCGTTGGTAAGCGCAACGTCTGCGAGACAAAACGGTCGAAGCAAAGTCCCTCGACACCGTGGCACAGACGTGCACATCAGTACAGGCATCTTGGCGACGATGAGGTCGACGAGACGCCACTGCGGAGTCTGGCAAATTGGGATTAGGGGCTTTGCTCCGAGAAACCAAGGCCAGTAGGGCACTGGACCACCCTTCGTCTTTAATCTGCAATCCCTCTTTGCCAGATTCCCCTTGTCACGACGAGAAATCACGTGCGCTTATTATAGGGTATACGTCAAGAATGGTCACTACTCGGATGTGGAAAATTATTCAAAAATAAACAAATATTTCAACTAAATAATTACAAACATTCGAGCAACAGTTAATACTCGTGAATTACATTTACATGAACGATAAATATTCATCATAAAAGCATCATAATTGTTTGAAATTAGTCTTCATTATCCGGATTATATTATTTTTAAATAAACATTTCAAAATCGTAATTATGACGTCATTTTTTCCAAACTCCCCCCAATTAGTGAATTAATATCGTTCAAGTAAACGACTTTGCTCCAAATGTCAGTAAATTATTCCGAGCTTTGGTATTATGAAAAACGAAAATTCAAAGTCAGTAGGATACGATGGGATGGGAACTTTTAAGATCACCCCGATACACCAATGTCAAGTGGAATTTATGTCCTGACCTGGGACAAAAAGAGATCTCTCGAGAATCCATCGGCAGACATTAGACTCTGGTGTTTTCAAGTAGTTTCCATCGTGATACATTAATTCGTGTTTACAGGAGTCAAGATCTTTTGTATATACATCATGTTTCCGTCGTATTTACAGGATCGAGTCTTGAGAAATGAGATGACACAGTAGTGTATTTATTTGGAAACAGACGGAATAGAATAAACAAAGACCAAGAAAATCCGGAAGCTATCTAGTTCGATGATAATCAACGTTTTTTTTATGTCTAAAATAATTTTTTAATCTTCTGATCTTCCAAGCGTTAGACTTATAATCAACGGAAAATTTGGTGCGTAACTTTCATTGTTTACGAGTCCAAAATTCCATCGAACCGACATTCGAGAAATGAGATTTAAAAAAAAGTTCAACTTTAATATCGTTGTTATCGATGTGAAATATACTCTGCAGTTTAAAAATTTTTGTATCTACTTTTCATTCAACATAACGAGTTGTTTGTCATAATAAGGGTATCGAATTGAATAATTTCTCGTATATGAGAAACGGACGAATGCGACAAGTGCTATGTGCGATGTGAAGCCCGGAAACGGTCTGGCCAGAAGGTTTCCCCGCAACATTTTCTTCTTTTTTTAACGTTTTTGCATCAGCATAAAGTCCACGTTTCCCTTGCAAGAATTCATCTACATATGTATATAGACGTGCCAGATATTATACATATATGCAGCTAACTCGTTTGCCCCGATTCGCACTAAACTGTATCCTGTAATTCGTAGGAATTATAAGTGCCCCGAGTGCTATATAGCCGAAAAATTCTAATTTTTCTGTCCTCTCTCTCTCTCTCTCTCTCTCTCTCTTGCTAATAAACTAAATACGGCATCGGAAATGACCAGACCAAGTATTATTTATACTCTGCATATGAGCGTTGAGCGGTTTTAATACGCTACGCGGTATATGTATACACTAGGCGAGTTTATACAACGCAATAACGTTATTAGGTGGCTGGCATCCGGTATAAATTTCGTTACCACCATGGACCATCACCGCACACATATACATACATTTCCTATATAGCTCGAGCCAGCTTCTCTCTCTCTCTCTCTCTGTCTCTCTCTCTCTCTCTCTCTCTCTCTCTTCCAGTCTGGTGACCTGTATCTCTCTACTCGCGTACAGAAACCATCCCCGCCCAGCAATTCCAAACGCGTGCATACTCCCACCAATTTCAATGCATACTGTGGTACAGGGTGATACAGAAGTCTCGAAAATTTTTCCGTAACGCCTTCTCGTGTCTCACGAAACACCGGGATCTTTTATTTCATTAAAAAGTTTATCAATAAACAAAATTCTATGAACAAATAAATTAATGAATAAAACGTCAGCTATATTGACGTAAAATGTTCATATACTTGTGGTGAGAAAATAAGTTACTATAATTACATAAGTTTATGTATAATACACAGTGAATGCTTTATTTTGTGAATGAGTTACATGCAAAACGATTTGTCATTTAATTTTAAAATGAAGCAAACTTTTAATGGATTCCTACGATAAAATATGTTGCTACGGGATCACAGACCAATTTTTCATTTTTTTGTTAACCATCCTATATATTATAGTGCATTATCTGTACATATTTAACACACAGCATCCGAGTTTATTTCCGCGGGTCAACGCGACTGCGCCCCGAGTACTTGATAATAATTATTGCTCCACCTCTGCGTATGCGTTCGAGGACCAAAGGGTCGTGCCGGCCGGTGGCAACGTATCCATGTAAATAAAGGAAACCCCCGTCTCTCTCTTTCTCTCCCTCTCTCTCTCTCTCTCGCGATCTCGTTTTGCCTCGTTAATAAATATAATTCGGGAAGCCCTTGAGAGAACTTGAAATTTTTTTGCAAAAATAAAAAAATAAATATCCTCACAAAGAGCGGAAGAGGTCAGTGTGAGAGAGAGAGAGAGAGAGAGAGAGAGAGAGAGAGAGAGAGAGAGAGAGAGAGAGAGAGAGAGATGCTCAACTAAAATCTGAATGTTACGGATACTTTAAGAAAAACATAAGGGACCAGTCAGTTTGTGTATTTATCATATATATTCATGCTAGATATTTATTTTTAATGCCTTGCACATCATGAATTGTTTGTGGTATCATAAAATAGGCGCTGGAAACAAAAAAAATGTCGTTCTCTATGAAATTTTGAAACAAATTTAATCCGCGGAATTTTGAAAATAACAACAATATTGCGTTTTAATAAAAAGTAGAGAATAATATTAATTTTTTCGGCTAATACGTCACGTTCGATTCCGCTACAATTTTGGAGAATGTTCTCTCGAAAATTTTGGAAAAAAAATTAACACGATTCTTTTATGAATAATGGCAAATTTTCGCAAAGTTAGACGTTTTTTTCGAATAGATCGAGCTTTTTGGGGTTTGCAACCCCGTGGAAAAATCCATATGTGTATATATATTTATTGTCGGCTGTATAATGTATCGGCGTGATGTGTATATATTGCAGCAGTCGTTGCAGCCGACATACTGCGAATTATTGATAATCGCATCAATATTCGAGCGATTGTCAGTCGTTCTAGTGCACCCGCCGGAACTCACCGGCCCTCGCTCATTCCGATAATTTATGCATGAATTGCAACGAGTGTATCGATGCAGCGCCGTCACAACGATGGCTACGAATTGCGCGCCACGTGTACGGATTCAGCGCCACTGCCCGCGATTAATAACGACGATAAGTAATAATGTAACAAGTCACCGAGTCGACGGTGCGTAGGAATAATTTTGCGAGCGTCAACTCGACCCGCGACGATTCGTTTAAAAATATATTTTTCAATGGCAGCATAAGGGATACGTATGTTGTACTAGGGCTGAAAATTAGGGAGGGGGTTTCAATGATAAATCACGTTTAATCGAGACCACATCGAGACAAATAGTATTGTCCGATTTAAATAATTGTTATTCGAGTCGAGCAAAACTGAATAGACATTGAAAAAAAAGCTTTTTTTTAACTATAAATCAATTCGATTCAAATAAAATTTGTCAGGG
The DNA here is from genome assembly GCA_963564615.1 of Rhorus exstirpatorius. Classification (NCBI taxonomy): domain Eukaryota; kingdom Metazoa; phylum Arthropoda; class Insecta; order Hymenoptera; family Ichneumonidae; genus Rhorus; species Rhorus exstirpatorius. Next base: position 15,667,101 of record OY751320.1, read on the forward strand.
CTCTATTTAGAAAATGCGCAAATAATTGCCTGAACAGAATTTCTTTAGAAAGAATAAACCGGTTTTAAGGAGGTTCTTAACCCAGAGAAAAACGGTAAGAATGATTCTAAAATTTGAGAGGAAGTTTGCGCTGGTACTAGGAATACACCGTAATTATTTCAGATTTTTTGACCGCGTAGTTGAGGAGAAAAAAAAACATTAAATATGCCGCTTATACGTGGGCTCTTATGGGAGAAGTATTCGAAGTTATGATTGGAGAATATTTTAGGAGTGAAAAAACGGTAACATTTCCCCGAAGAATGGCTTAAACGACAGATTAGACCTTCATAGATATAATTTGCCCATAAAGAAAGTTTTTCACCGTTCCGATTGTGAAATATACTTGTAAACAGAATTGAGCGTGAGTAATGGCTTGCGGTGAAACAAATGCCGAACGCAACCTGCCCCGCACGTCGCCCGCGCCACGCCTTCACGTTCCCCTTGTCGCACCAAATTGATGTTAAGAACCTCCTTAAAATAAAGGGAAAAAAAAACATTATGAATATTTTTTCAAATTTTCCAAAAGTTCCGAAAGACTGAATAAAAAAGAAACGACAATTAAAACTGTTAGTCACATTTTCGGGATCATCACAGTGTGACCGCCCGAATTAGCTCATCCTATCCACCTAAAAAAAATATTTTTTTTTAGGTGGATAGGATGAGCTAATCGGTCTAATTTTTTTTTACAAATTAAAGCACCGATAAAGAATACGAAATGAATTTTTTAAAATTTCTTTATCCATTGTTTAACATTGTTTTTATTTGCGTAAAATTGCGTGGAAAAAAATGGTGTCCCATGGTGGCCAGGATTGCGGCCGCAAATTTCATGTGAAACGAAAAATTCAAAATGACTATTAATCTGTACGAAAGACATGTTCCCATAGAGATTTTTTTTTTTAAGTGAAATTTGAAAAAATGGCGGTGGTTTGAACAAAAAGTATCAAATTGAGCTTTTTTCGACAGTTTTTCGTAAAAAAAGATAGGAAGATTTCAAAAAAAAAAGCTTCCATAGAAGCATAAGGAATGATGTGAAGAATGTTGTGTTAAAATTTCAAACGGATAGCTTGAAAACTCTTCCTTTGAGAGTGGCAACCGTTTTGAAAAACACCACCACTCCGAGAAAAACGCGTTTAATGTTAAACAATGAATAAAGACATTTGAAAAAATTCATTTTGTATTCTTTATCGGTGCTTCAATGTGTAAAAAAAAATTAGACCGATTAGCTCATCCTATCCACCCAAAAAAAAATCGGCTATTTTTCGGGCGGTCACACTGTGATGATCCCTTAAATCTTTTGCCCTTGCAGCATTAAATTCTTTGTAAGAAAAAAAAAATGGTTCAGGCCAATGCGTAGATGGGAGCTGCTGAAAAAAATATTTGAAAATTCGAAATAATGTATGACACTGCATGGAATATCCTATAATATGGCGACATAAGTTGGCAAGAAAAATATCACACGCTCAGAAAAATTTCTACGATCTACATCGTCGAATAAAGGGATAGAAATATTTTATGGTCACGGAAACTATTTGGACCGTTCCGTTTACCTTTTTTATGGTTCAAACAGTCAAATTATTGCTCGCATAACCAAAATAATTGTTGCCGAATTCATAAACTTATTTCTATCACTTTTTTCACTATACGATTTTCTCTCTGTGCAGAATGCAACATTCTCCCTTGGAAATCCCGGATTAATGAACACCAATTAAATCAATGCGAGTGACAGAGGGGAAGAAGCTATACATTGAGAAGATCCAGAGTGTGTCTCTCGGCATCAATACCACGAGATCATTATTTCGATCGAGGGAATAATATTCATCGTTCTGCTCACTTCACTTCTTGCTTCAGACCGTCTGCTATACAATACTTAAGAAATCGTTCGTATCACGAGTGCGCGGGTGCTCTGGCTCGAGGTCGTGGGACCGCGCGTGGGAGTTCTCTTTTCTTCGGCGTTGAAGCCAAAAGAGACGCAGGGGATGAAGCAGAAGAGCAACGCGATTTCGAGGGTCTCGGGGCATATATGGGGTATTCCGTTTCATCACAATTTTGCTCAAACAGGGTTTCTTAAAATTCAGGCTGTATCGTGAAATCATCAATTTTTTGAATCACAATGACGAATTTCACAATTTTTTTAGCCACTCTACTGAGAATTTCTGTGACTTCTAAATTTACTAAAATAACATTCCGAGCTATCCAGGCGTGAGAAAACTCTCATCATCAGAATGAAATTCCAAATCCTTTGACTCAAACTTTTCATAGAAAACATCAAATCAATTGTTCAATAATATCTAAAAAAAAATGTATCTACACTACTTGGCTTTCACGTCATGCACCACACAGTTTTAGGGGGGAATTGCGAGACTCTTAGTAAGGTCGCGATGTGATGGAGTACCCCATATATGTTCAATGCTCTCTGCTCGGTACAACACAGGGATAGGCAAGTTCTTCCTTCGTACAGGCAAGTGCAATCAGTCGTTATTGAGAGATGGATGATGAGAGAAGCGAATATCAAATGCGAAAGACAGAGAGAGAGAGAGAGAGAGAGAGAGAGAGAGAGAGAGAGAGAGAGAGAGAGAGAGTAGGAGAAAAAAAGAAGAGCATGGGGGTGTTGGTGCATGCAGCAAAATGCTCATCTCTGCAGGGAAAAGGCCAGTACTCTCGGTGCGGTGACATCGAGAAATATGTATAGGAGAGTAATGGGGGTTGGCGGTGGAAACGATGAGAGAGGAAGGATTTCGCGATACACTTCTATTGAAACATTGCTTCATTATGTCCGTGCTGAATGCCTCAACGCTCACAGACTGCGGCTTATAAGGTAAATTTTAATGAACCAGGCTGTGTATACGCATAGTGTAGCGTCTACAGTAAAAAAAAAATGTAAGAGTGACGGAGGGTAAGGCAGAGGGGATGTGTGAGAATCAAGCGGGCACGAATTGAGCGACACGAGGCCTCGTTGACTCTCTCTCTCTCTCTATCCCTCTCTCTTACGTGGTTTGAGCGTGAAGCATTAAATACGTCATTAGTCAGTATTGCGAAATGGGGTTGTTGGGAGGGTCGGGTGGACCTCTGGCCTCTCACCCAACCCTCCTTTTTAATCCGGTTCTTTGTTTGTGTTTATTAATTCAGGCAGAGGATTGAACGTATCATTTACATGTATGCACGTATTAATGAAAACGCGGACCACGGTGAATTAGTAATGCACTCTGGCGCGATTCAACGGTTACGGAGATATATGCGCGGTCGAATGTCGTAAATTATATGTGTATTTTTTTTTTTTTTTTTTTTTTTTTTTTTCATAGCCACTTCAACGACAAGCCTCACACCTCGTGATAATACAGTTGGTACTTAGATTTTATAAAAATATGTGGAACGTTTCATGCAAAGTTGACCGACGTCTGATCTTGTCCAGATCATACTTAATGTATTAGTTTCACATACTTTGTTGGTTTTCCACCTCTAAAGTGGATCCTTATTATAAAATGAAAAGTATTTAGCCAATAGTTTCTTTCTCAATTAATTATAGAACTTGAAACGTAACCGCCCAATCATATTTTTGGGAAACAATTCATGAATTGTTAGATTTGAAATGTTGTTTATTATTTGAGTAACAATAATATTATACTATTTTTATTCCCGGAACGTACTTACTTATACGCTAATGTCGAGAAAGTTTAGGAATTTTAATGCAAATATGATTTTCAAAGGAATCAACGAATAAAAATCAAGCAGTTAACAATGAGTTATCGAAATTTTAATAAAAATCGTTCTGTCTGCGTGACATAATTTTTAATCACTCTCGCAAGTGATTCGTACATTTCATAATAATACTATTACAAAAGGCCCATGCAGTTTATTGTTTTAAAAAAAAAAAAGTAATTTCAAAGGTCCCAGATCGAGAGCTGTCTTGAGGCAATTATTTAATCATTCAAACTTCAAATTTTGCCAAAAAATTTCGTTTACTGCTTGAGGTATAATTTCCACTCACGAAATCGGTTCAACTGCTTCTTTAAAATGAAACTAATTCGCAATTAATGAATAGGAAATTCATTTTTAATGATAAATATACGCTAAAGAGCGTATACCTGAATGTAATTAGTTTATTTCAGACATGGATCTGTTTTTATAATTAAATATAATGAATCAAGTTCACGATGTTGCAGTACAGTTTTTGGTCAAGTTGACACGGAATGCCCCGTATAAATGTGTGTAAAGGTATCGTACGTAGCCATCGTACGGAGTTGAACTGCGGCGGGTGCGAGACGTAACCCCCATCGCGTGTGCCTCGCCAGGGGTGTAAACATCTCCATCCACCGCATTCACGGTGTATTTCAACGGTAGGATATACAGGACACTCCAGCTGTCGTCTAATTGGAGACGCGTTGACTAATTTCTCCAAAATACAGAGCTTGATAATTTATACCACGAAAGACTCTGTATATGTATACATATATCATGAATGCTGCGTCGAATCATTCGCTCATAAGTTAAAAGAGACGGACGTACTGGATAATATCAAGTTTTTAATTAGAGGAGTTGGTAAAAAATTCAGACGACCATTTGAATTTCTGTAAATTCGTGCGCAAAGCAAAATTTACTGCAAGTAGACAAATGAATTATATTTGTTTTTTTTTTCAGATACATGTAAAAATAGCAGAGTTTTACATGCCTACATCTCACGCGAAGCCTATTGTATATGCTGATAAATTTGCGATCGTGCTGAAAGCAGCATGTATAACGCACCTCAGATCTCAGATTTAACGATGGGAAAAATGTTTGGTGCAGTTAGCTAAATTATAACTGCCGACAGATGAATGTGAAAATTATTTGATTAAAGGAAATCGTTGTGAAAGTAATGAGAGAATGACTATAATTCATATATAATTATAACTATATATTTAAACTATAACTATATATTTAACTGTAACTGTAGATTTAATATACTTATATTAATTTATATCAAACTATAACTATATATTTAGGTATAACTATATATTTAAAATTTATTCAGCCAACCAATTAGATGCGGTTGAACAACGATATTTATTATCAAAAATCGTTGACTATACTTTAATTGATGCTCGAATGATTTTTTTTTTTCATTGTAAGAAAATCAAGTGAATCAAGTTTATCGCCTCTGATGTGCTAAAAATACGTAAATGATCCTTTGTTTACATCGAAAAGTAATTTTTTTTTTTCAACGAAAATCGAGAACGTGATGTTATGGTGTTGCGATCTTTTGCTTTATGCACAGAATTTTCATTATTTACGTGCAATTTATACAAAACAATGCGTTCGACGTGAACCAATCGACCTCAGGTTGATGACACTTTGTCCTGCACTCAACGAGAACATGTCCATATACATACACATATATCTATGCGTGACAAGTATACGAGCGCGCATTTTCGTACTTTCGGCAGTTAACGCGGATAAATCAAAAGTGCGAAGTGCATCAGGCAGGAATTTCGGCATATTTATGACGGCAATCCAATGATACACATTCCCGGTCACGTTAATAGTCGATATTTCCATCAGAAGCATACCTACAACTCACGCCCACGACCAACAGCATCAGCAACGATGCCCGCAGTATGTGCCCTCCCCCCCTGCCCCGCTCCCCAAAGTGTGCAGGATAGAACGATATCCGTGACAAACGTATACCGAGCTTTTGGATGAACAAACGGGGACGTATGGATACAAGTACGTAAACGTACGAATGAATGAACGTTCTATAACGGCGCCGTTGCAAACCAACGGGTACTTTATGAGAGTTCAGGGGGTATTTGACAGCTCGGCCGACCAGTTGTTGCTATTTATTCCCGCATTACATTACTCCGTTACCGAGTTGAGTGTGTCAGCGGCTAATTTGCATTATAAGTGCATACCGCCAACCCCCGTGCGCGTTCGTTTCTCTCTCTCTCTCTCTCTCTCTCGCTCCAACTCTATCTATGCTCTCGTATCCTTTTACCATCCCGGTGATGTTATCATCGCTCGCTTATACGCTATGGCGCCCCGTTGACGGATCGTACCCGTCTGACGGATCCTCGTGTCGCGCCCCGTTAATATATATAACCCCCGACCATTCCTCCACCCAACATTGCACTCTCTCTCTCTCTCTCTCTTTCTCTCTCTCTCTTTGTTCACACTTCTAGAGAGAGGAAGAAAGAGAGAAAAAGAGAGAGAGAGAGAGAGAGAGAGAGAGAGAGAGAGAGAGAGAGAGAGCCCTCGAATTTGGTATAATAACGTGTTAATGCAGCTTCCACGGTCGTGTCATATGAGAACTATTGAGACTACGTGGTATGTCAATTTCACAAAATAGGTACTCGATTCAACTTATAAACTGTTGGTACAAAATCTAGACTCGTCGTTCGTCGTTTCGGGATTGTTATCAGCGTTCACAGACTCCCGCTCTGTGCGTATATTAGGTACGAATGCTTGTGTCATCGAGAATGTATGATATAGGACTTGTCATAATTACTGCTAAATAATTTGCATCGCGACAAGTGTCGCTCAGTGGCATGAGCAACCAGTGAGGCCCGGTTCTCCGCACTTTCCTATGAATTTACCACGAGCATTTGGCGTCTGCGTAGTCTGCGTCATGAGAAATAGCCGCGGTCTGGCATCGTTTTCGAGAGTAGATTTTAGTTAAGCACGCGATAGAGTTCTTGGATTAATGAGAATTTATTCCGAGTATCGGTGAACAATTTGCCGGGACACATTGACGTCGCACGGATCATGGCCATGAAGCGTGTATATAGATTTGAAAAATCACGATTTCACAGTGTACATTTATATAAAATATAAAAACTTTCTCACTGATTTACAATTTCATGATTAGTTGCAAAAATTAGTTTTTTTTATTTATCAAACTCGCGTTGTTATTCAATCGATTATTATTGAAACAGCATGCATTCATATCAAACGAAACTCAGCCGTATATCACAAAAAAAAAACACAGTGGATCAAAGTGCTGATGGGGCAATTAAAATCATATTTTATTTTAATTCACAGAAATGTCATTTCATTGAAATGAAATGTAACGAAATTTTATGAATGAATTTTTCGCCGGAGTGCTATAAAACTTTATCATTGCTCGAAATGCAGCCCTCGCAATCGCCTCATCGATTAGTCGGGCGAGCTTTCGAGGGAAAAAAAAAACGGATAAAACGCATACGCATATACGGGTACTCTCGACTTTATAGAAACATCGAGTTTGAGCATCGTGATACGATTTCAAGAACGCTAATTACCAAGTTGAACGGGAGAAAAGCTTCAATCGTGGTTGCGTCGATTAAGGGAGAAAAAAAGCAGGGCAAACCTGTGTATGATCCACTCATATCGCTCTTCGTATGCACTTCCGATGAATCATATTGAATTATGCGGCATATGTGCTCACGAATTTATGTACGCAAAATTTCCGGCTCGCGTGGCTGAGTGACGAGAAGAAAAAAAAAAAGAAGAAATTCCTTGAAAATATTTCAGCGATCGTTCAAATTTTTACTGCTGGATGCGATTGCCTGAAAACTCTTCGTATACATATATATACTGTACCAGTTTTTATGGTAGTTTTTTTTTTCTTCGGGGCCCCCATCAAATTTACAAAAGCCCGAAATGTATCCATATACGAGCGATATTCTGTGTATGATCTATGAGGTCGAGACGCGAAAATAATTCATTTGGAGATCCGAAGTAACGGCGAGCAATGTCGTCGATAGCAGAGACCGACTACGGTGAAACCCACTTCAGCAACGACGCGTGTAAAACAACACGGCTGTGCCGGCTTCGGTGCTCCTATTATATATATACATATATACACATGGGATGCCATACGTGCTATCACAATATTTCGGTAGAGAACTTGAACATCGTTAACCCTCTCTCGTTCTCTGGCGGCGTGTGGCGAGAGCCCATCATCGTCCTCTCGCACACTCGGGAGATCCCCTTAAGCCCCCGTTGCCGTGCCTCGTATATACTCTTGCCCGATGATGCTGCGCGTTTCAGCACTCGTCGCTCCTCTTCATAAGCCCCCGTTATACGCTGCATACTCTGCGCTTGTGCTATACACACAAACACGATGCATCGACTGCCGGTGAACGCAAAGACGTAAACGACGCAACTTTATGAATGAAAACCTTCGAGTCAAGCCTTTTAGTTTGTCAGCAATCGATGGATACATACGAGCAGGTGTATTTGTGCGCATGAACGAAACGAGCAAGCCGAGAGTCACGCCCTGGGACACTCTCGACACCCTTCGCAATTTCTATGTCAATCTTTCTCGCTTCTGTACTCTCATTCGCGAATTCACGATCTCGTTCGCACTTACGTTTTCCCCTGGCCCGTCGCATACTATGCAGCCATACTGGCAAGTGACACCAAACAAATCTGCACTCGCATCCACTCTCGCAGGTAGTCGTAGACGACAATATACGCATACATTGTTTTTCTAGTTACTAGGATACATATATATATATTGGGTATTATTGATGAATCGCTGGAAAAGTACATGAATAATCGAAATAGATTTTTCACATTTAATTTACTAGTAAAAAAATTCACTTCGATTGCTCAGTACTGTATATGCAGTATTCCAAGCCAAACCAGCCAGGGGGTGACCGTCACCAATAAAAAAAATTTTTTTTTTGTTCGATTGTCCCACCTAGGAAAACGTGAAAACAATTTTTTTTTTCAATTTTTTGGTCACCATGCTGAGTATCAATGGGGGTACAGCTGAAAATTGAAAAAAAAATACTCGCAAATTTGAAATTTTGAAAATAATTTTAAAATTTCGTATTTTATTTTATATTAGTATTCGATTTTTGGCTATACTATATCGTGAAATTTTCGATGTGAAACTGCGTTACGGGTTATTGTCTAGTATGGGAGTCTTAGCTATACCGTATGGTAAAATATCTCAAATCACACTTGGATATGGATTGCTATATTAGTATTCGATTTTTGGCTATACTATATCGTGAAATTTTCGATGTGAAACTGCGTTACGGGTTATTGTCTAGTATGGGAGTCTTAGCTATACCGTATAGTAAAATATCTCAAATCATACTTGTACACGAATTACCATACTCTACGTGGGCACTTGGTATATGCTGTATAGCGATAATCACTATACGACAGTTCAGCTAAACGGAATACACTACCTCGGCTCTTACTGCTATATAAGTATAGCAATTTTTGCTACACCGTATATAGTAAAACCGAGCTGGTGATATTTCCTATACTGTCTGATAGAAACAACCATATTGCAAGTATGTCCCAACATTACAATACCTTATGGCATTTTTTACTATATTTTTTTATCAGTGGTTTCTATAAAATTCTCTCAGTGCAGATTTATTTATGGAAAAAAAAATTCATGATGGTTGATTCTCTACGGTGTTTGACGGTTTTAAATATTTTTCAAGTCCTATAATAGCCATTAATCCTCCATTACTTTCAGCGTTCGTGGAAAATTATGAGACAAAACGGGATGTATCGGGATGCTAGGAAAAAAAATTTTTTGACAGAAATTTTTTTTTTCCTATTCATCAATTCTAACAGTTTATTAAAAATTCCGAACAATTTTTTTCGTTGCAAAAATTTTTTTTGCAATCGATAGATCACTCGATAGATAATGTCCGTGGAAATTGTAGAAAACAAAGTCAATTAAGCTTACATTAAAATTAGTATTATGAATGACTCACTCAATGTATATGTTAAAAATACACACGTGGTTGTAATTTAACATATATGTTAAATTACAACCACGGCAGACTCGGAAAAACAGGGTAAAAAAAATAATATAAGATGGCACAAGAAGTCATTTGTTGGTTCTGAATATCATTTTAAAACGTGGCTTAAGGATGTATCGGACGTACCTTCCCAACCAAAAGTGACTTTCCTCGACAATATTGCATATTTCATGATAAGATAAAAATCGAAAAAAATTCAACGACGATAAAGACGATAAAAAGATTAATTCTTAAGAATAATAATACCCAAAAGTTATCAATAAATTGTTTAAAAAAAAGCATTGCTTAACAAATTTTTAGGGAATGTTTTTTTTTGTCATGTGAAATTAATTCGTTGATTTTTCTGACTGCACATGAATTTTTTATAAAATTTTCTTATCATTTTAAATTTCGGTTTTCGAAAATTTTTTAATTTCGAAGAATGAAGGAAAAATCGTGAATTTCGGATATGTTTTCGTAAAAACGTTGTATATTACAATTAAAAAGTTTCCAGGACATTGAACGAATAGTTTCGTAAATACAACCTTGACAAATTTCTGAAAACCAAAATTTCAAAATGATACGAAAATTTTTAAAAAATTCATGCGTAGTCAGAAAAATCGACGAAGTCATTTCACATGACAAAAAAAACATTTCCTAAAAATTTGTTAAACAATGTTTTGTTTAAACAACTTATTGATAACTTTTTGAAATTAGTATTATTAAAATTTAATCTTCTTATCGTATTTAATGTGGTTGAATTTTTTCCGATTTTTATCGGTATTTTTTTCAATTTTGAGCTGTTCCAACCCCCATAGCTAATTAGCATGGTGGTAAAAAAATTAGAAAAAAATTGTTTTCACGTTTGCTCAAGTGGGACAATCTAAAAAAAAAAAATTTTAATGGCGAAAAAAAATTTAACTGGCTGATTTGGCGTGGAATCGCACATGTATAGATTTTTGCGTGAATATTAATAATAATTATTCTTATTCGTTGAGACATGAAAAATAATTTTCATGAGAGTTACGATAGAAGTATTAATACATGATTCAATCTTCTACTACTAATACAGACGAGGATTTAATAGAATTTCTTTGGAGCTAATTAAGGTTGTTGGTGAGATGAGTGATGCATTTATATTGAATAACCAGACGAAAAGAGTGTTTTTTACATCCGATATGAAACGATTCCTGAAAAATTTCTGATCCCTTCGAGACATGAGAAAAAATTGCGTAAATGCTTGTACGAGAATAAGACCTTTTATCGCTGCCATTGATAAGCTAAGGAACTGAAATGCCAGACGATTATACACAAGGGACTATACCATACAGTGAAGTGTAGCAGAGAGAGAGAGAGAGAGAGAGAGAGAGAGAGAGAGAAAGAGAGAGAAAGAGAGAGAGAGAGAGAGAGAGAGAGAGATAGAGAGATAGAGAGACAGGGCACCACCCCAGCATCCAGCTTAATTCAATAATCCTGGTTGTGGGTCGAGCAAGGGGCCAGATGGATGCAGTTGTAACCGCAAAACTTACAGCTGGTGCAACGCGATCACTCCGTCACCACTTCCCTTGTGTCCCCCTTCGCCGCGAAATTTTTTGTCTTTACTGCACAAACGGATCACACCGCATCGTACAGAGCAGAGATAACTTACGATGAATAGTAGATTTACAGGGAACTTATGGTAGAAAGTGCCGCTTTTGCTCTCGGACATCTCGTTGTCCTCTGCTTGCGCACGAGATATGAGAGAGCGAGGAAAAGTGATCGCGGTGATTTATCGCTGTTTGAGAAGTTTGCACAATTACCGGCTCTCTCAGCGCACTCCCGACGACACATCCTCGCTTCTTCGTCTCAAAAAGCCGTTGAGAAAAATAAGAAAATTTTACTCTGTCGTCACAAGAAATCGCGGTCAATTTAATACCTTAAATTGTATAATAGACAAAATCGTCTGGGTCCCCTGATAATTACGCACTGGTTTTCACGTTTTATTATTCGATTTTACCAAGCCAATAAGAAAAGTATCAAATCTGAATTTCAAAAACTAATCAATAATTAGTCAAATGATAAAATTTCGATGGATCTCCATAAGACATCCACCATAGATATGGAGCTCCCATAGATCTGTGGATCTAGTATGGACCTCTAATGGATGTCGTGTTCCGTGTGGGACCTGATGACAAAAACTTTCCTTCTCCACGTAAAATGTCCCCTATTTGTTCTGAGTGACTAATTACTCGTCGATAATCATAATCATCTATGATGGTCAATTCTCATTTTTCCTGGACGAGCACAACGATTCATTTTTCTTCGTCGAGTGATCCTGCTCGGCTCGTTCGATCCAGTATCGAGAAAAGATATCGCGCTATAAGTCTCATAGCGGGCAACAGAGAGGCGCGGCTCACAAGATCTTCGGATCCGTCTCGCTCGCTCGCAACTTGCATCAATTTAAGTTTTTTTTTTCTTCTTTTTTTTTCTACATACACGCGGAGAGTCGCGCGGGCGCGATCTCGGTTATACGCACACTGTATGTGCGTAAAAACCAAGCATGATCTTATGATTGTGCGGGCACAAAGCGCCGACGTGCCACTGAAAACGCTGCGCGAACCACACAGCCTCTCTATCACTCTCTTTTTCCTCGTTTTCGTTCTTTCTCTCCCTTTTTCTCGTATTCTCACTCTCTCTCTCTCACTCTCTCTCTCTCTCTCTCTCTCTCTCTCTCTCTCTCTCTCTATCTTTCTTCTCTCACACATCGAATCATCCGACTCATCAACGCACTCTCTCTCTCTCTCTCTCTCTCTCTCTCTCTCTTTCTTGCAGTCGTTCTCTTATGCCTCTGTCGCAACTTGCCTCAATTTTCTCTCGTTCCCTCTTCCCCTCCCTTCTGCCCCTTGACGTTTGATGTTTCACGTTTACGCCGGTCCCTCTGGTTTCTTTCATTCTCCCGGCAAAAAGTGCATTATAGACCGTAAATGCTAGTACCAGATGCTGCGAACGCGTCGGCGGTGATGCCCGTACGACACTCGACTATACAATACTATACATTCATGCTGTACATACAAATTTTGCGTCGATTAGAACGTAGGCTGAGATTGGGTTCTTTTTTTTAAAGTATTTTCCGAACAACGAGAATTGAAAAAAAAAGAAGCAAGCACCGGTAAATTACGCGATATAACTTGGAAATTTCGATACCTCACAGGGAATTTTTGAGATTTTATTTATATTTTTTGAATTTCAGCTATATAAGATCTTCACGAGTATGGAAACCATGGAAAGATAAAGAACGATAGCGAAGGATAAAAATACGAAAAATCACTAAAAAGCTGCGGCAATAACTGACTTTGGATTTAGGAATAAAACGCGATAGACTTTACTAAGAAAGAGAGAGAGAAAGAGAACGAGAGAAAGAGAAAGAGATATCGGAAATGACCGTATTACCAAGAGACATATATAGCAAAAGTAGGAAATGTACATGTATACCCATATACAGTAATGATCCCACGATCGGTGCTTTTTTTTTTTTTATTGAAGAGTACTTTTCCACGGTATACATGCTCGGGTACTTAACACGACGTCGATGCGCCACGTTTCAACGGACGCGAAACCCCTGTTAATTTACGAATATGCACGGAGCAAAAATATATGACCTGATGCATGTTACGGCGCAAAGCAACGGTATGAATATTCACGCGAGTGCAGATAATATATCCTTGGCTATCTTCGGGTCATAATATAAGTGCATCAATGCGCAAATAATGACACGAACGGAGCACGGAATAAAGCCGTCTTACCGTCGTTTGCAGTCTTTGTACTGTGTTTAAACATTCTACTAGCTATATATGTATAATCAATGGAAGAAAGAGATGGAACGAATGACCGACGAGAACTTAATTACTCGGCCCTTTCCACACACGCGATCTTACTCATCAGTCCGGAAATTATATGAAGTTATATATATTTATATAAGTATGTATGGTGTATATGAGATGATGGGATAGCTATGACTCTCTCTCTCTCTCTCTCTCTCTCTCTCTGTTTTTTTCCAGCTCTTTGCTCATAGCAAAGTAAGAAAAATAAAGAGGGATCGACGGGACGGAAGGAGAGAAAAGGAACACGCAGCCAAGTTGCCGGATTCTTGGAATCGGTGGAGATCAAAGTTCCCCAACGCCCGACTATACGGCACAATTATCATTAACCCTTCAGTGATTGAGACGATTGCAATATTGACCGATTCATAAAATTGGCGGGAAAATTTGAACTGAAGTTTTGTAGATCGAAGGACTCGCGGTGTGAATCAAAAATTCATCGATCCGTTACGATTTGAATTAGAAAATATTTAAAATGATTTTTACCACATATTTATTGGCGAAAATTTTGAAATAATTATTAATGTTTAATAAATACTAATATTTTTGAAAAATTATTATTCGCGGTCGTTTCAGGGAGCTGTTTATAATTTTTCATTTCAGCGGCGCTTGAATTGCCGCAATTGTCACGAAAAATTTCGTTCATGCTGCGGCTAAATTGATACGTGATTTGCTTGAAAGTTTCTCCAATTGTGTTCAAAGGTTTTATTCTAATTTCGGTATGAACAACCATATTTTTGGACATCCAGTAATATTATTTTCGCTGTAGGATTGCATTAGTTGGCTAATGTAAAGTTAGGTCGTCAGAAAGTACGAAAAGCATAAGAATGTGTTTCGCCATGCCTCGATGTTTCGTATCTGTAATATCGATTGGGAACGGGAAAAAAAAAATCCATCAAATCCATCATATCGCACGGCAGTCGTAAACTTACGAGAAGATGAAGAATCACCAGAGGGAATATATGTGGGTAGTAGTTTGCGGTTTATTATCGTGGAATTTCAGGTCAATTGCTAAATTGATCGACAATTTTCATTCCAGGAATTGAAATCTTTATCTCGAGAGCTTATGTGCTCGCGCGAGCCAAGAGTACACACATATAAACGCGCACACGCATATGGAGACGCGCGTCCATACTCACGCGCTCGACTGAGACTCCCGCGGGGTCGTTACTCGAAAGTGCAAGATCCGAGACAGCCTCGTAAAAACGACGGCAATTATCGGCGTCTGCTATTTTATTACGGCTCCTCCGTTTGTCGGCCCTAAGAACTGACGCTCTCGCCGTGAATTTCTTCTCGTTCTTCTCCCTTGTATCACGCATGCGTCTCTCATCAAAGCTATCCTCCCCCTCTTGGTGTATATCGAAATCACGCTATTCCACAAAAGTGCGAATTGCCCGGCCATTTCACTCCTGCCCCGATTAGTAATCCAACGCCTGTATCAACATTACCGTATTTTATCGATATTGCAATTCCGTCGACTAATCATCGGACTTACAGTACGATAGCTGGTGATGACGATAGCGAGAAAACGATTAATGTTGATTACATCTTGAAAAAAAAAAATCCTCAGGTGCCAAAACTCACATAGAATTCGGGTCATTTTGGCCAACTATATTGAGTTCACTATGCTGAATTATCTTTTTTGATTCCAGAGAAAACAAGTCGTACGGTGGAAAGTATATAATGAAAAGGTACGTCCTTTTTCATCGTTAAATTCGTTCATTTTTAACATTTACATTTTCCATGAAATGTCAGAAACACTTTTTCGCTTTCAATTCAAAGTTCAAGCTTGAAATCCGTAGCATTTAATTGATGATAAAAAATATTCGAAGTGCATACCGAAGTGTGGCGAAATCATGCGACCAGTTCGGTATGCCATTGCGTCGTATGCCAACGCGGTTTTGGTTACCAAATCGAGGGTGATTTTATTATAGCCGAGTGATGGCGAGTGAACCAGCTCGGCCGTATGTCTCGCCATAGGAAAATTAGAGACCCAGTTTCGAATTTAAGGATGATTGCCGAACACATGCATCCAGGCACACATTGCAATGTTTCTCGAAGTACAGAATGACAGAGAGTTTGAGTTTGAGTTTATTTATTGCCACGCTCTGGGGGTTGGCCCATGGAGCTTATACATCAGTACATTAACATGTTGAGATCAGAAAAATTAGCTTATAATTATTTAATAAAAAGAGAGAGAATTATTTAATAAAAGAGAGAGAGAGAGAGAGAGAGAGAGAAAGAGAGAAAAAGAGAGAGGGGTGAGAGAGAGAGAGAGAGAGAGAGAGCTAAATAAATGAAAACGAGAGATGGATAGAGGGATTCGCAAAGTTAGCGGGGAATGAACAAATAAAACGAAATGAAATAGTCCCGCGTAGTTCACAATTGAGATGAGAGAGAACGAGGCATATGGTTGAATACTACGAAGGAAGTAATAGGAGAAGGATTGTTTGTCGTTTCACCCTTCTATCCGTTTGCGCGACTCATTCGTTTCACCACTCTACACATAGCATATATGTTCCCATCAAGTTAGACTGCTTATTTGCCTAATTGAGGCCAGCTTCCCCGATAAATTTTGACAAATCGTCGCTTTGTTTTGCAAATTCTCGACAACTTTTCCCCGTCTACCACGCTCTCTTTTACACCGTCGGAGTTTGGCCTCTGTGCACCAACTCCGGAAGGTTGAAATTTTGGGCTCACACACAAACTAGCCTAAAACAAAGGGAAAATAGTTTTTTTTTTGTACCGTTGAATTCAATAAGTTGAAAGTTTGAATGGACAAAATAGCCTAAATTTTGCAGATCGCAATGGTCATACGGTTTTCCAATAACTGATGCGAAATTGAACAAAAGGAAATAGGAAAAAAGGTAAGTGGTTAATATTTGGAGTGATTAGCAATTTTTTTTTCAAGTTCCGGCCATCTCTTTCAAAAGATTCTCTAATCATCAGAATGGAAAATGTTTTTTTTTTTGAGATTACACATTTTGGCCTCTCAAGATTGGCGAAAGAAATATTTTTTTATTCAAATGACTCGAGGGCGGGGGGGGGGGGGAGTGGAAAACCTCGATCTAACTGCACGCCAAATTTCAAGTTGATAGATCAAATGATTTGGGAGTTGGCAACCGAGTCCCAACACAAGGGCCCCGTGCATTTTTCGGTTAAGGAACCCTAACAGTAAGTTTTCGACCTACCTTTTTTTTCCTTAGTTCGGATTATAACAATGTGTACATATAATAAAATAAGGGTTTTGCCCTGCCACGACGTATGCTGTAGCAAAGACGACGAAACGAGAGGAACGAAAGATTTTGAAGCGATGGGTGAACAAAAAAAAAAAATATACTTTTCTGAAGTGGACGAGTGTAGGAGTCGTCTTGTTAAAAGTAGCCTGCCTCATTGCCTCCAATATATCGTAGTATCGTGCGACTATCTATATGTATGTATATATTCAGCTTCCGATCCACCCTTCGTTTCGTGACTCGGTGCGGTATATGCGGCAAGGGCGTATACCATGAGAATTCAGCATCTCAATAGCCCTTTCAAATTGATGCTGCTGATGGCGCGTCATCTTATTACAAGACTGCAGCACATAGGATTTTACGGACACTCTACAAGCCTTCGCACACGTCTGAACTGGATTATATATGTATTAGTTATCGTACGTGCATATAACACACTCGTGTGCCCGAGAGTTTTATGCTTGATAAAATGATATACTTGGACGATCAGTATCCCCTTCCACGAATCGTTGAATCGAATCGTCGAGTACATCATCGTCGTCGTATCTCTCCTCGAACGACGTGGAAAGGAAAATAAAAAAAAAAGCCATCCTTGGCACTCGAAGTTCTGACTGCGAGTGCTTGGGTATGAAATATATACACAAACGCACAACTGCCATTTTTCCATACGAGCGATTTAACGAGGCTCGCGCTGATCGTTCCATCTTCTTTTTTCCCTTTACTAGCTCAACGCATAGCTCTCGCTCCAGAGGCTGGATTCCGCCTCTCTCTCTCTCTCTCTCTCTCTCTTTCTCATACGCGCGCGCGCACACACGCGCACGATAGATATGCCTCGGGCTACTTATTTCGCATATCAGGTCGACCAGCGTATAAAATTTCTATACACGGGGAACCGAGGGGTGTTGTACAGGCTGAAAATGGAGTAAAGAGGTAGAGGAGCGGGCAAGATCGAGTATAGCAAGGGGAGAGAGGGAGTGGAAAAAGTCACCGGTTGTGTATCTCTGTGATATACATACGGCTAGAGACGAATAAGCCGCGGCCAACACCTCAAGGCAAAAAACGGCCGGGCAATAATAAAAACGTGAAATATAAATCGCACAGGGGTTATTTTCTTATCGCGTCTCGCTCTCGGTTTTTCGTGTCTCGTGTGTCGTTTGGCCATATGTAAAAACGAATGAAATCGCGAGAGCGGTATATAAGTTGCGCCGAGGGATCTCCGGGGCAAGGATACGCAAATCGCGCGACACACTCCGCGTTGGAACACCATTGCCCGGTATACAGTCGGAGTCAACCCTCATCCCCTTACATATATAATACCGCCTGGGGCTGCATGGTAAACAATCGGTCCTCGCACTCTCTCACCGGTCCAGTGTACATTCGTATCACTCCAGCTTCTTTTCGTCTCTTATAGTCTGTGCTCTCTGTCTCGCACACGTATAAACGGGACGAGCTTGAGCGTATCGGTACTCGAAACTCCCGGGGTTTGTGCTCTCGACTTTTCAACCCTCCTGCCTCGAACCATTCGGTTTTTTTTTTGTCAGTTTGAGATGATTATACCTTGTGAATAGAGAGACAGAGAGAGAGAGAGAGAGAGAGAGAGAGAAGGATAAAGAGAGAGAGAGAGAGGATGAGAAAGCGAATTCGTTTCTGATATACGCGCGTACCGATCATTGGGGATTTAGACGGAACGTCGAGAGCCTCGAGGGTTTTTTGGTTTTTTTTTGCTTAAGTCGGCCCCGAAAGACACCGCATCGGGAAGCATATGAGACGATGCTTATTTTTTAGACGCGAAAAGTTGGGGCAAACGGCAAAATTTAATATTTTGTGATAATTTACATACATAAATAAAATGGCCTCTGAAGATTGATAGGATCTAAGCCGGTGGCACTGGCAGTATGTTGTGAAATAACGAAATGTAAGTTTAGTAATGGGAACAATGTGCAGCCCTTAGCCAAATCAATATCAATGAGGTTGGAAACGACAACCAACCGACTAATACAAGGGGAGCTTGATAGTGTATGGTTGATGAACGGTGTGTGTGTGTGTGTGTGTGTGTGCACTTTAGTCGTTGTCTTATATCGTGGCGGGAAATTGCGTAAAGGTAAAATATGCAATATAGACTCTCCGTATTTCCGCCTACGGTCTCTCCCGTTCTTCTCATCTTTCGTTCACGTTCTCGGCTAATGCCGAGCAAATTCGTATTGTTTGTATACACGATTGTGTCTCTCTGGTTTTCCTGTTTTCCGGAAATGCCTGCCTTTCATTTCCCGGGGATTGTAACGGCTCTCCACTCCACACCAGCCTCTCTCACCGTATCTACCGTCGAGTCCACGGTGTATTGCCTGCAGCCCCGACGTTTGAATTGCATTACGTATTATTGCTTATTGTTCGTTACTCGCGAACGCGAAAGCGATTCATATATATATGAATAGTACTACTGCAAGCTCTAACTCGCTTTCCTCTACTTTTCCACACGATATCTCGCCGTGGCCGACTGTTTTACTCTGTACCCCGACCCCTCTAACCCAGTATTCCACAAAACGGTATCTTTTTTCTAGCACAATTATTGGTCACCTCGTACCCCAGAGCTTTACAGCCTGTAGTGAACCGTCTTGGGTAGGAACAAGATACAAATAGGCATATATTATTATTTTTTTTTTTTTCGTATGCCACAATGGTCCGTGGCTGTATCGTTTGCCCTTTAGCCAAGCCTTTGCCCGTTACCATCCTCGAGATATTCAATAATGATTTTTTGTTAATGGTCGTTCACTGAAACAAATTCATCCGCTTTTTGTTCAAGCCGGAGAAAAGAAGCACGTTTCGACCAATGTGAATAAAATTATTTCGCGCAATTCGTTGTATAACGATCGCGTTCGTTCACTTTGTTATTATCATATAACGCATTGGATGCATAGATAAAGTACACACGAGTGATCTTTTCTCCTAAAGTAATTTCGAATTTTAACGTGACAACTATATTTTCGCTCTTAACAGCCAAATTCAAGTCAACGGAAATTTTTTTTTCTGAGAAAAATGTAAAATTTCTAAATAAAAGATTTTTAAAATTGAAGAATTATTTTTTTTTTCGTATGCCACAATGGTCCGTGGCTGTATCGTTTGCCCTTTAGCCAAGCCTTTGCCCGTTACCATCCTCGAGATATTCAATAATGATTTTTTGTTAATGGTCGTTCACTCAAACAAATTCATCCGCTTTTTGTTCAAGCCGGAGAAAAGAAGCACGTTTCGACCAACGTGAATAAAATTATTTCCCGCAATTCGTTGTATAACGATCGCGTTCGTTCACATTGTTGTTATCATATAACGCATTGGATGCATAGATAAAGTACACACGAGTGATCTTTTCTCCTAAAGTAATTTGGAATTTTAACGTGACAACTATATTTTCGCTCTTATAACAGCCAAATTCAAGTCAACGGAAATTTTTTTTTCTGAGAAAAATGTAAAATTTCCAAATAAAAGATTTTTAAAATTGAAGAATGTGATGAAAATTTTAGTATTAGGTTACTTTATGTTACATTCCTTTGAAAGAAAAAAAATATATAATCACCACCACATATATAGCGTGAAAATTTTTATTAAAACAAATGTCCCATTCTACGAAGCACAGATACTCGATAGTTCAGCTCTCGGGATATCAAATGTCACGAGGAAATGTAATCCTCGGCTGTATACCAATCGAAAGGGTTAAGGAGACAGATGTGCCCGGTTGAATGAGGGAGCGAGATGCTTTTCTTACTTCCCCTCTTTAGTCCTCAATTTCGCTCCATCGTACGGGGGAGAAGCGGGAATCGGCTAATCATGACAAATACTGATCCGGGATTCCCAAATTATAAACTAATGTCTCTCTCTCTCTCTCTCTCTCTCTCTCTTTCTCTCTCTCATCTTCTCTTTCTCTTGTTCAAACTTCAGATTGAGTTGGAGTTTATATTCCTCCTTCGCAAAATTCGTGGTTTTTCAAGCTCACTCAGCAATAACAGAGTAACGAGTATACAGTTATTGGACGGAAGAAAATAAAAGTATTTCAACCCTTATAAACACAAAACAATTGAGAAAACCATTGAGACACTGAGTCTTCCCGAAAAATTTTCAGATAACTATTGACGGAAATGATTGGTGAAGAAGTAACAATCAATGACTAATCATGAGAATCCAATAGGTCTGGTGAAAAGTCTAGCTATAGAATTATCGAATCTTTGGGTTATTGTCTTTCAGAACTATCCGTAGATTCAATCGCAAGCGGAAAAATACAAAAAGATTGTACAGACTCATAATTTGATCAGCAAAATCCCATTTTTGTCATGATGATATCAAAATTAAATAGTAACTTCTTAAGCGAATAATAACTGCCCAAATAGTTACCTTTAATCTCTGATTCCATCATTCAAGCTCAATAATAGTTATACGCAAGAAAAACTATACTGATAGTTATTATGCTTGTCTGATGGTCATAATTATTAAAATTTAAAATAATATTTTTTTTTTCTGTAAGAGGGTGATGCCATCGAAGTACACGAATAGTCGCCTTTGCTCTCGGAAAATTTTTGCCATTCATGTTCAATATCATTCATATCAATTCATTCATGTTCAATAATGACTATTGAGCACAAAAACGATCACAATGGTACTATGGGATTTGAACAATTTTTATTCGTCAGCGAATAATTTTTTTTCGCGAGCAAATATCTTGTATTTTTCTCCGCTCAAGTGGCTAATCACTGTATCGTTTACCCTATTTATCACCTGCTTCCCTCGCCAGACACCTACATACATCTGCCACGTACATTTTGCCGCTTGTATGCTGGTGAATATTCTTCCGAGTCTTATAGCAGTGTCTATATAAAGTGGAGGGCAACACTTTGCACGGCAAACGAGAATGACGGCCTACACTTTTCTCTCGTCGTTGGGTAATCGGGGCACGATATTCCACCCCCTTTCGACCTCACCCCCTGCCCCCCCCCCCACCCCGTCCCCGCTCAACGAAACACCCTTACTCTCTTACCCGTCGACGAATCGCCGGTAATAAAATAGCTCGGGCAGCTCTCGCGTAATTTTCTCGTGAATTATTTTTACTCTGCTCCATGTATATGTACTTCTTTTTTTTCTCTTCCACTTCTTCGCTCTCGCTGTTTTTTTTTTCCTTTCGTTGGCAATCTTCGAGGATCTTAACGAGTTCGTTCGTTCCATTTCTTTCCTCTCGTCCCGACGAGATCAAATGTATATCCATATATATATATATATATATATATGTATAGAAATATTTACTGCCGTACACACAAAAACGCGATTTTATTGCTGAGAAACTCTCACATTCAGAAGACTCGCGAAGAGAGAATCACTTTCTGAATTATCGCAAATTTTTTTTTAGTCAAATTCCATCAGTGTACGCGAATTTCAGTCCAAATATCGGAAAACTTTCGGTTATTTTCGAACTCAATCACACGCGGATGCATTCACAGAAATATTATTTGATTTAACTGATGTTAATTTTTCTCGGGCTCAAATTATTCAAAACTACATAATAGGGTTTATTTGAAGTTTGAAAAGATCCCTTTAACTGCAACGCGAATAGCATCACCAACGATACAATGTTTCTATAATTTGAATAAATGTCTCGGAATTTCGTTATTGCAAATAACGCGGAATTAAATAAATGTGTGTCATATTTCATTTTTATTTTTTAATGTGGATCGATGCATGCGTGCTGAGAATAAACGGGCATTAATCGAGGAAAAGCTTTGTATTGAATTAAGGAGGTACGATCATTTCTGTGGGCGGGGAAAAAGCGGAAACGTAGGCGCGAGTGAGCGCGGCGAGCGAGGGGCACGCATGAAACAAAAGAGAGTCGGAGTTCTGACCATTTTCAATCGGAAAATTGAAACTTTTCTGTGATGTAGTGCTTGAATTACACGGTGAAGTGTAATTTTTCAATTTTTTACAATATATATTATATCTGATCTATCAAATTTCAGTTTCCCAACGGGTGTAATTGGATACGTGAGTAGCAAAACCGTGATCACCGCACTTCTGGTTGACCGTCTCCATAAGACAACGTGCTTTAGTAACTAAAACTGCTCGACTTTGCAATTTTATCACGAAAAAACGAGACGGTCAATATAGCTCAAATTTTGGCAATATGCGCATAAAGTATTCGTCAAAAACATATAAAAATTTCAAGTCCGAAAATTGGATTCGTAGCAATGATCGTACCTCCTTGAGCAGTAGGAAGTACTGCTATTTTTCCGAATTTTCGTTGTCGGGCAATAGAAGTTTCGGTGGCGATGGTAGTACGATTTGAGTCGTGGTATAGTTCGTAACTACGTGTGCGAAGGAAGAAATCTGATAGAAAAGTCAGAGTGTGGTAAGGGAAGTGGAGATATGATGGCAGCGGCACCGTGCAATATATATGTATATATATATATATTTGTATATGGCGAAAAGTACGAGTGAACGACGCGGTGGCAATTCTCTGGTCGAGAGCAGCACAAGCGCGGAAAGTAGGAGAAAAGCATATCAGAAGCGGCTAAAACTCGGAGAGTACAGCGGAATAAGCCACGGGGAAGAGGAGAAAAGGAAATTGGATGATATTTCCCGCAACGATCAAATCTTATTGCCAATTGAAAGAGGAAAGTTCGCGGTACATTTGCCCGGAGAAATCACCGCGTGGTCGTCGCGCTGGTGAGGAGAGGTGAACCAGCGAAAATGGCACTCTCGCGATCTGCCATCGAGAAAACTACCCCCTACGCCGATTCTCTCAACCATCCTTGAGATGAAGTGAGAGAGAGAGAGAGAGAGAGAGAGAGAGAGAGAGAGCCATCTGAATCCTGCCCCCCACCCTTGCGTTTCGATAACGAGTCTTTTCTCCCCATGAGCTTTTGTCTGCATTATATATAGCCTCGGCAACGCCTCAAAGCCGTCGTTGATTTGATAACGCCGCGAAATAGGGACACGCGCAGCCGAAAATTGGCGAAACAGGGCATGAATAAAAAATAAATTGGAAATGAAAAAATTCCAAGTTTCCAGATTCACGATTTCGTTTCGTGATTCGATTTTTTTAATGACGAATTTTACTGTTACTCGAGATGAGCTTTCCTGGAATCAGAATATTAATTTTTATCTCGTTTATGCGCAATCATTGGTTGAAAGTTTCAAAATTATACTGTACAAGATTTGATACAATTTTTGATCCACTGACAATCAAAGCGTTGGAAAATCGCACTGTCTCACACTGTACTTCACCTTCGACGAATTGATTTCAATAAATCGGTCTTTTCCTTCCGGCCGGTTTGACAGCTGGCTGTCGAATGAACATTTAATTGGGTCAGTGTCCACTGATATTTGATCGCAAAGAGTAATCTCCGCTGGATTTTTCTTATCAGAAATACCAAGGGTTGCCAAGTGTGTTGCGTAAAATAAGAAGAAAAATGAAAACTAAACATTCATAAAGGTATCTCGTGATTTATAAAATCGCCAACATTCTTGCATAGAAAAACGCAAGAGCCCGGTGATATGCTAATTTGGAAGAACATTCCTAATATTATAATAAACGAAATAGCGCATCTTATAGCAGCCTGTGTCTTCGTTCGATCAAGGAGGTTCACCAAGTAGAGCAAAATGCACAGAAAAATCTGAATTTTTTTAAATCGGATATTCACTACTACTTACTGTAGAAATGTGCCTGAATTAGGTATTTGGGAATTTTCACCTACACTATTCACATGAAAATTTAGTCTCTGACGAGGCTCTTTTCACACGCGCTCTTATGGCGTAAGCAGAAATTGCGATTTTTTCCCCTTCATAACTCCAGAGAAAATGTAGAGAAAATTTTTAAAAAATATTATTTCAATACAGTATAGTAGGTGAATAAAGCAGCATGACAAAAATCAGATTCATTGTGTACTTAGTTTATGAATATTATTCAATAAACCCACAGAATTCATAGTTATTCGCAGTAAAGGGATGTAAAGAGGGAATAAGCATGACAATATCGCTGTAGAGCCGGAGCAGTTAGGTTAGATTGAGCGCGCAATTTTCTTGACAGCTCGACGGTTCTCTGGTGCCTGTGGCTATGACATTTGACGGTACCAACCGTAAGAAATACGCGCCTTGCTGCCAGACTTCTTTGCAAATCATGTACACTATAATATCGAATTTATTTCTTTTATATCAATGTAAAATAACCATTTATCGATCCTTAAGGGAGCTTTCCAGTGTGACAGCTCGAAAAATTGCTGTTTTTCGCGATTTTTTTTTTTAAAGAAAAAATAATCTAATCGGTCTGGTTTTTTTTTTGTATATTAATTGGGTATTGAAGAATACAAAACAATTTTTTAAAGATCGATTTATTTATTAATTAATATCTATAAAAATGATGAAACAATTGTTGCAGAAAATGCACTTGGATGTGGTGTCCACGTTGGGGGTTACAATTTTGATTTGAAACAAAAAACACAAAAAGATTATTGATCGGTATATAATTGGCTTTCGTGCTATGGAGGCTTTTTTTTTTTTTTTTTTTTGCAAAAATGGCGCCGGTTTGAACAAAAAGTATCGATTTTAGCATTTTTTTTGGCAGTTTTTTTACAAAAAAATAGGAAGATGTCAAAAAAAAAAAAAGCTTCCATAGCACGATAAACAATGACGTTAAGAATATTGTGTAAAAAATTCAACTCGATAGCTTTAAAACTCTGCCCTCCAGGTTGGACACCGTTTTAAGAAATGCTGT
The DNA here is from genome assembly GCA_963564615.1 of Rhorus exstirpatorius. NCBI lineage: Eukaryota > Metazoa > Arthropoda > Insecta > Hymenoptera > Ichneumonidae > Rhorus > Rhorus exstirpatorius. Next base: position 15,692,701 of record OY751320.1, read on the forward strand.
TTCGAGAAAAACGCGTTCAAAGTTTCAAGTGAGGAAGTGACGGCCGACGCGGCAGCTGTAGCGCTCCGTTCCCTTCTTCCAAGAAATGCTGTACAGTAACCGAAATAATCTGAATTTCGGCATGGAAATTTCAGGGAATATTCGGAAGAATGTATACTATTCGATAAAGCAAAAAAAAAAAAAATCGATTTTTTGAAAATTTCACACTGGAAAGCTCCCTTAACTGTCAAAAAGGGTTGAGTGCTCATTTATCGTTACTTTATGCATCTCAATTCCATGATTCCCCGAAGCATGATAAATTATTTTCACAGTTGGTTGCAGTGACGTCGGCCCATGTGTAAGCATAGGGTTTCCTCTGACCCTCTTCACCTCCCGCAAACCCTAGTAAACCCCCTTAAGCCGATTTTTTCAGCTTGTACAAAAAGAATTTTTTTTTTTTTTTTTGTAAGCATGAAAGAAATACCTGGAGCAAGTACTTGATTGATCTTTCGTAATTAAATATCTTTCAAGACACCGATGCACCTATACAGATAATATCACATGAATTGAATCACTTTCATCGAATAATCCAAATTTCCTCGTACAATACACGTTTCATGTCCTTTCTCGATGAATATCCGTAGATATCAGGGCCTATATCGATAATTTCCTATATAAAGGGATCGGGGAAAAAGACGCGGGAGCGCAGAGGGGATGAAAATAATGCATACAAGTTTTTCCAGAAAAGTGTGGCTAGGACCAGCGGGAAGGAGATCACGTAGAGGGCCCGGCGTGTATATATATAGGGAGGTAATGAGTCCGAGAGCGTCAGCGGCATCTAATGTCAGGAATTATAGCATATTGCCAATAAAATCCGATGGTCCAACCCTCGTGGGTATAAGTCCAAATATATATGGGTGGGTAATATGTGTGTGTGTGTGTGTGTGTGTGTGTGTGTGTGTGTGTGTGTGTGTGTGTGTGTGTGTGTGTGTGTGTGTGTGTGTGTGTGTGTGTGTGTGTGTGTGTGTGTGTGTGGGGAGCAAATAATGGGGGGGAATGACGATCAAGGGACAACGAAGGACGGTCTTACTGCGAGAAATCTGGAATGGTGATTGAAGTAGAAAGTGTTGTTTATCAGAAATATCGAAGTCAAGCCATTTATCCTGAAAATTTTGAGACTAAACGCATGGAACAGGAGCACTGAACTTTTTTTCCAAAAAAAAAAAAAAAAATCTTCACTCTGTCTTATAAACATTATGATGATTAATAATTGAGGGTCATTTGAAAAACCTCAATTATAAATAAAATTAATTATAAACGAAAAAAAGTTCAGATTTATATAGATCAGAAGGGTAATTGCCGCTAGCAGCTCATGCCAATCAACTTTTAATCATAATATTTATTAAAGCAGTAAAAATAATCCTTATCAACCTTGCAAATATTTTGATTTGCGATTACCGGAAAATTCGAAAAACAAGGGTAAACGCAACGTTCAGTTGATTCACGAAAAGAAAGTAAAACCTCGAAAAGTTAACTGGAATTTTTTTCCGATCGAGTTGTATGAATTTTTCCATAAGTGACTCCCATTGCCCCGTAATGGTCACCGCGTTTATACAGCGATATAGTCACGCTCACTGGGGATTCTGAAATTTTTCGGGGCTGGGATTGTTTGCGGCTCTGGAAAAAAGGGAGGCTTTTGTCAGCTTATACTGCAACGAAGATCAGAGAAACCACGTCTCGTCATTACGGGACTTGCCTGCCGCGCGTATCTCGCGATTAAAGCAATGAAATTATTGGTTATCGATAATCTTCCCATCCCCCGATTCATCGTAGTCCGATTTACGTTTCGTAGTCCTTACCCCAAATCGTAGGGGGAAATAACGTTTGGGCATTCTCCCTCGAGAGTCTCCGCATAAATGTAATTTGGCACGTTGTCATATTTATTTGGTTTACGAGCAATCGAATAACGAGACAATTTTATAAGCGTTAGACAGTGGATACTACGAGAATATTGCTGAATGCGCACAGCTGAATTTTTCATCACGCAAGCTTATAAAACTTCGAACGATGATGACTAATTGTTGGTAGAAAAAAAAAAGTGACCTTAAATTCAACGTAAATGGCAATGATTGTCATTGATTGGGGGAAAAAAAATGAAAATAAATTGAACGAGTTTTACTTGGAGGCGACGTGAAGTCAAATATATTGGTGAACGACAAATTTGTAATCCTCAGCACCGTTTGATAGTCAAACAAATCGAGACTTCTGTTTAATATTAAAAGAAAAAAAAAGAAATAGCGCCTAAACTACAAATTTGTAAGTATCCGAGAGTGAACGAATGAAGACTAACGACAAATATAATGCATTAACAGTGAAGCTGTAGTAGCGAAAGACATCGATGTCAATTACATGAACATTAAATCGAAAATTATCCTCGCTTTGAAAGAAAAAAAAAGTCAGTTTTTTGGTTTGCCCTCGCTCACGACACCCGAGTCACCTTTTCGCATACGAAAATGTGTTCTACCGTTCGTTCTCCGGATTTCCATCCATTCCGGGACATCATAAAAATCTGTTAATGACTCGTCGCTCGTGGATGGTATGCTAAAGGTTGCGGCGGCCTGCGAGAGTCCGTCTCTGCGTCCGCAGCCATGACACCCGACCACGTCAAGATTCAGCTCCGTCCGACTTTCTGTCTGGAACGTTCAAGCCTGTCACGAATCCATCTGTGGCTCATTGTCAATATTTCAACACGTAGCTTCATGGTTTTAGGATCGGGTGAATTTCATTTTTTTTTTCCAAATTTCTCATCTATTTTGACAAAATTTTGAGTCAAACAATTCCAGTAATTGATTTCTGTCATTAATACAAAAAATAAAAATTTAATATCCCAAGTGTTCTCATTGACGTCCACATAAAATCAACCGGAAAAATATACAAATATTTAATCAAACAATCGAGCTCTTGGAGTTTTATTCGGCTAAATATGATGAATAGGGTCGATTGTTTGTTCCACGATTATACCGATAGAAAAATGTCAATGAATTGACGCTGATCGGAAAATTTACGTAATTTTTTTTTTTTAATGACAAAAATATGTCAATTGTCACATAAAAAATTTCATTTAAATGTCTTTTTTCTTCTATTACAATGCCCTATTCTTTGCTTTACCTCAATTATCTCGTGTCCCGCACACTCATCGTCATCGTCATAGCGGAAAGGAATATTTTTACTTCCGCTCGATCGCGAGCCTTCGAGAGACGTCGATGACGCGGCCAATGCCTGCGAGCTCGAACGTTTAATGATCGTCGAACACGCGGGATAAATTCGAGAGCATCGGTGACTGCAACGATCGGACGATTGCCATCTGCGACATTTTCGTGTGTCCAAGACACCCTGAGAACTTCGAACTTTCTCCACGCTGTGACGTAGCGTGGTCTTCCATTGAAGTGACTCCGCGACGCTTCTCAATGAATCTTTCGATATCGATCTCTTCGGATATAACATCCGTAACTTCGAGGACTCGCGATTGCATCGCATCTCAGCGTCAGCTTGAAGCTTTCTTATAAGAGCCTCGTACCTTTGTTGAACGTATCGTCACGGAAAAAAAAAAAAAAAAAAAAAATAGAACGGATACGAGCTTTCTATAAGTTCGAACTTTGTCTCATTAAGTATGTTAATTATCGTTCTGTTTTCTCCTGTGAGTTTCAAAGAAATTTCACATGAAGTGAAGGAAATCTTTGAAATATTATAATTATTCGAGATCAATGAAATTTAAGAGAGAGAGAGAGAGAGAGAGAGAGAGCTTGAAAAAAAATATCCGTAAAAATAATTAAATGATGAATTAAGGATGTATCGGACGTACTTACCCAACCAAAAGTGACTTTCGTCAACAATATTGCATACCTCATGATAAGATAAAAATCGGAAAAAATTCAACCACAATAAAGACGATAAGAAGATTACTTTTTAATAATAATAATGCCCAAAAGTTATTAATAAATTGTTTAAACAAAACATTGCTCAACAAATTTTTCGAGAAAGTATTTTTTATCATTTCAAATGAATTCGTTGATATTTCTGACTACACGTGGATTTTTTTTAAATTTTCTTTTCATTTTGAAATTTCGGTTTTCAGAAATTTGTAAAGGTTGTATTTACGAAACTATTCGTTCAATGTCCTGGAAACTTTTTAATTGTAATATACAACGTTTTTACGAAAACATATCCAAAATTCACGATTTTTCCTTCATTTTTCAAAATTAAAAACTTTTCGAAAACCGAAATTTCAATATGATGAGAAAATTTTTTAAAAATTCATGCGTAGTCAGAAAAATCAACGAATTCATTTCACATGACAAAAAAAAAACTTTCTCTAAAAATTCGTTAAACAATGTTTTGTTTAAACAATTAATTGATAACTTTTTCGCATTATTGTTATTCAAAATTAATCTTCTTATCGTCTTTGTTGTGGTTGATTTTTTTCCGATTTTTATCTTATCATGAAATATGCAATATTGTCGACGAAAGTCACTCTTGGTTGGGATCATCATACGTCCGATACATCCTTAAATTCGTCCAAGATACAATTTTCACCAACCAAATGATGGATTGAATTCGTTCAAGATACGTGATTGAGCGAAAAAATGCGTGAAAGCTTTTCTATTTTTTTGCTTTTTCTGAATGAACTTTCGAGCTTTCGACGAAATTTGCAATGCACAAAATATTTGAGGTCGGATAAAGATACAAATCGTATTAGAGGATGAAAAAAAAAAAAAAAAAATTGTACACTTTTAACAAATCTCACATACCTTCGTATGGTTCTATCGTGATTCTTTTTGAACAGACACATCTCCCGTTCTTTCTCATGCAGTAGCAGCTTGAGTGTGTCCAATTCGTCCATTCGCGAGTCCTCGTTGTCCCTCATGTGAGACAGAATCGTCGCGTTCTTCTCAAAATCCGCCAGTCTGGCAATAAGATTTCCAATCTCGTGTCCGGACGATCTCTCGAGCTTTCGTCGTTCCTCCTCCGATCGCGTCATTTCATCCCTCACGCTCGCCAGTCTACCGTGAGCATTGGCCATTTCTTTGCACAAATCTCGTGCTATCCCGCTATTCTCCGTGTTCATCTTGACAACGTTACCCAAATCCGTTCTCAGCGATGAAATTTCATTCTCTCGCTCGTGCTCTTTTCCCGCGAGTCTCTTAATTTTACACTCGAGGGACGATTGCATCTCCGATCGTTCGTGCAATTCTCTTCTGAGCTCGTCCTTTTCCCTCTGATATTCGTCGAAAATTTTCCCAAAACTCGTCACTCTCTCGTTCAATTTGTAAACCCGCGACAGATCATTCTCAAATTTTGCCATTTTTCCATTCAACTCGGTGATTTGCTGACACTTGTCCGATAATTCTTTCTCCAATCTCTCGATCTTTGGCACGTGCTCGGTAAAACACTTGATCGAATTCTTATCAATTTGCCCGTGTGCCACTGACAATTGACTCTCGAGGCTCGATATTTTTTCCTGACACTCCTCGAGACTCTCGAATGCACGATCCTCATTATCTTCGCGAATTTTTAATTCATCGCGAAGCTCAACGATCTTTTCTTCGTAAGCGATCGAACGCGATTCCAATTTTCTCGTTACGTCGTCCAATCGCTTTTCCATATCGAGCTTCGATTGTCCGAGATTCGACAAGTCTCTCTCGCGCGATGCCAATTTTTCCTGATAATCAAGAATTTTACGTTCGTTCTTGCGAGTATCATCCTTGAGCTCACCTAGCGAGTACTGTATGGATTCGAGCTCACGGGACAATTCAGTAACGCGAACGGTCTCGTGAAGATGCTCGGCCTTGAGCTTCGTATAATCAATTTTCAATTGTTCCACTCGTTCTTGAATTATTTCGTTGATTCGATCGTTTTTATCAAAATTTCCGATATACGTCTGGCTCGATTTCTCCTCGGTCACCTGACTCAGGCTATTTTCCGTGCTCGATGATATCACATTTTCAATCGCTATTCCCGAATCGTCCTTCGAGTTTCCGGCCTCGACGCTCGAGCGAAAAACATCGTCGATTGTCTCCAAAAAACTAATTTGCAAATTTTTCATCGAGCCGACCTTCCGAAACGACGAGTATCTCGAGGATATCGTCGAATCAATCGTGCCGGTTATTTCCTCATCGAGAATCGAATTTTCAGCGTCGACGATGGAATATCTCGTCGAGGAGGGTAAAAAAATATGATTGCTCTCCTTTTTGAATGTCGACGAAGAAAATTTGGCATCGATCTGCTTCTCCTTGATCACGATCGATTCATCGAGAATTTTTATACCCGACGCTTCCTTGCCATCGCGAATCAGTTTGATTCTATTGGCCAATTCATTTTCCAGCTGTTCCCGTGTCAGCGACGATAAAATCGTCTCCCAAGATTGCGAGTAGTTTTTTCCTGTTTTATCAAGCGGATTTTGCGCTGCCTCGATGTCCTGACGATTCTTCTCATCTTGGAGGCATTTTTTGAGGCTCTTGATCGTTTCGTTTTTTTCAACGATCAATGATCTCAAATCTTCGATGACTCTGACATCGTCCTCATTGCGCATAACGATTTTTTCACCCCTCTCGTCGTCCAACAATTGTCGTACCTGTTTGATCACGTCCCTTGCCAACGAGAGCTCGAAGACGCACTTGTTCTTGTCGGCGCTCAGACTCTCCTGCTCGTCTTTTAATTTTTTGACGGTTTGCCGGAGTGCCACGACTTTCGCGGTTATTTCAGAATTTTCAGCCTCGAGCTCTTCGCAAAGCTCACGACCATCGTCAAGCTGATCGCCGCCGGAAGTTCGGCGTCTCTTTCGATTTGTCAGACTGTCGATTCGCTCCTTGTAAAAAATCTCTATCTGCTTGACCGACCATTTCAAAAAATCATCCTGCTCGTCCTCAACGTCCTTTGCACGTTTTTGCCAATTAGCCTCGAGATCCTTGATGATACTCGTGTAAAGATTTGCCATTTCCTGGCGTATCTCGTATTCGCGATTCAACGCGGCTTCTCGCAAAATCGTGATTTCCTTCGTAAGCGTGATATTTCGCTCTTTCAGCTGATCATCATTCGGCCCGACGGCAACGTCCGGTTTCGCGGAAGTCTCGATCAGTGCAACCGTGCTTGGTCTTTCCCGCTCCTGTGTCAATGCGTCTTTGGTAATTGAATTGATTGCCTCGGGGACGCAATATTGTTTCGCATCTCTTCCGTTCTCCATTATGATTTTTTGAGCCATCGAAGCAAAAGTCAGGACAGCCTGTGTCTCAACATAGAGCTCCGGTGACGTATCGATATTCACGAGGAGGCAAAAATTTTCCTTTCCCGAGATACCGCGCTGAAAGAGTCTCGTGAGCTTGGATTCGCGAAATGGACCGACAACATCGTTATTCTGTCGCGACATCTGAGAATCGGACACGCCCTTGAGACATCTCCCGAGCACCAATAGACTCGTATTGATGTTTTTCGCTTCCTTGAGCTCGTTACCGGATGACGAGGAAATTCGCGATCTTCCAGTTCCGGCCAGATCGCAAAATGTCATTGTCGTCATTTCGACATCTTCGGGCGCGTGTTCACGCACGTATTTCAGAAGCGTCATGGTGAAGATCGAGTGCGATCGTGAACTCGAAGGATTTATATTGGTCGAACCGATCGTTAGCCTCGATCGACCGGCCATCATAATTCGATAAGCCTCGAGACCCGTGGTCGCGCAAATTTTTCGTGAACCCTGCACGATGGGACGACCTTGTCGGTCCATGACGAGTTTCAGAGGTGTCAGCCTCGTGCGTGTCTCGTCATTCACCAAAAGATCGTAAATATTATCATTGTAAATTTCAACGAACGACACCCAAACCGAGTACATTGCTTCGCCATTTTTGCCACATTCTCTGTCCTCTTTCATCGAATTTTCCAACGTTCCCCAAGCCTCCTCGCATACATTTTTCTCCATCGTCCTCGAGGCCAACAAATTTTCTCGCGCCTCGATCTCCTTGCAGCGCCCGGCCTCGTTGAGGGCAACGACCTTCCAAACATTCGTCAGTTTGTACCAAGGCGTGAGAGTACAATTTACACCGGAAAATACGAATTCAATGCTACGTGGAATAATTCCAGGTGACTCGCGATTTCCATGAAGCGTATGGGTTTTGCCGGAATTCGTTGTGCCATAACTCATCAGAGTGAAGCTCTGTCCACCGAGAAAATCTACGATGCGCTTCTTCGTCGTTTGTTCGAACAATTCCGATTGCGAAATTTCGGGACCGAATATTCGCGTAAAATTGAACTTTCGACTTGTCACTTCCGGTGATTTTGTTTTTTTCGCACAATTCGCGCTATCCTCGAGCGAGGGAAATTTCGTCAGTAGACTCGTCGTATTGGTCATAACGTAAGTCTCATCCGGAATTTTCTTTGTTCGCTTGGATTTCGTTAAGCGTGGCTTTAATCTCAGATAGACGTTCATCGTTTGGGCTGACGCTACTGCGGAAATATTGTCGATCAGGGATTCGCGATTATCATCGTCGTCGAGGCATATTTTCATCTCGGTCATTCGAGGAATCGCCGAACTCGGCCGACGTGCCGATGATACCCGTACCGGCCTCACGATCGACGATCTCGTCGTTCTCAAGCTCATGTCCGTCAATTCGCGCATTTTTTCTTTTTCGCAACGTAATAACCGCAATGAAATGAATGAATGATTGAGTAAAAAAAATTTTTTAAATAAATATTTGCAACCTTCAAATTATTGAGACACGACTGATGTCGATAACCTCAATCGTCAACGAAATAATTAAATAATGAAATGGAAAAGGAAAAAAAAAATTATTGAATGAAATGTTTGAAAGCTCGAGAACTTTTGTTCTTACGAGTTTTAAACAACGTTGAAGAAAATTTGAAAACCAGCCGGAGCAGTATTTAACTGCACGAAGATGAATGATTTCGTTCAACTTTGACTGCCTCAATACTTTCTCCGCGTCTCTCGAGCTATCCGATATACATCCGCCCCTTCCTCGATGAAGTCGTCAAACTTGAGTCGCGATTCGCAATAGCCTCAAAACTTTGGGATCACCGTGGCATAACCGAGTCTCCGGGGCACGTGTATATAAAGAGAATCGGGAGGGAAAAGTTACAGACCCTGACGAACGAGAGAGCACAGAAGCGTCGACGATGACGACGACGACGACGACGACGACAACGGTGAAATTTCACAAGTTTGAAAATTTTGAAAGTTCGTCAGCCACGTCGACTCTCCGGCAACCGATCGTAGAACGAGAAAATCGGTCGCGAGCATCGAGAGCCTCAGCGTATTTCTTGAGATGATACGGTTCAATTCACATAATTTTTTTAACGCGATATTCCAACCGATCGACGCGAGACGAAAAAAAAAAAAGAACAAAAACGTGACGTGAAGAAATGACGGAAATTGATACGAGGTTACGGAACGCTTGCCGCTCGGTCTGCGGCACGAGCGCGAGTCATTTTTTTTTTATTTTTTCTTCTATATTCGCACGTATTATATGAAAAAGTTTATTTAACTTGTGTAAAAAGTTTATTATAAATATGGTACATCCTCAGCAAAAGATTACCCCTGTATTCGTGCACTATAGTAACATTTTTACCATCGTTCATGCATTCAATTTATTTAATAATAAATTCAACTTTTATTGAATTAATTGTTTTTTTTTTCAATTAAAAAATTTATAAATTTCGTCATTAAATATTATCGTACAGCAGAGTTCGATGAATGAAAAGTTGGCGCCTACCATAAAAATCTGCGATTCATCGACTGGACAAAATTGTGGCTTATTTTGAACGAAAAAAGAATCAACTAGAATTTTTTAACAAATTCGTTTATTCAAATTTTTCTCAATCATAAATTAAAAACTAAAATACGTAGATTTTTGTAAAAACTAAAATACGTAGATTTTTGTAAAAACTAACCACGTTTTTTGTGTGCGAAAATCATTTTTTGAACAAAATGTTAAAAAAAATCGCCAAAAAACCGAATCCCAATTTTTCTTTACTGCAACACGGAAAATCTTCAAGTGTGGTCTCACGATTTCGATAATATTTTATACGCATTGCCATGGGAGATGATGTGGAGTAACGGCTGAATCAATATGTATGTACGAGAGAGACAGGGGGATAGAACGAGAGAGAGAGAGAGGAAAACAGAGAAAGATTCCTCTCTCTCTTTCGCACTAGTTTAATCGCTGTACATAGTTCCTCCCTCGAAATATCTTCAAAGCTGGAAGTAGCAATTTATATGCGTGTCGCCTGGACCATTAAACGTAGCCAATCAAAGCTGGAGCTAATAGCCCTGCCGCCGTTTTCGAGATGGAACGAGCGATGCTTCGGTATCGCGGCATCAGGATCTATCGGACGTACAGTCGTTCCACTGTCCTACGCTCTGTGTGATGCTCTCGCGGTGCGTTTGCTCTCTGTCCCGGTGCGTGCCCGAGGCCGCGAATATGCGCGCGCGCACGCGGTCCCTTTAAGCTCTTCTACAATCGACTCCTTGTATCGACATAAGACGACCGCGGACTCGTGGATCGCGCACCCGCGAATTTCCCTCTTCCTTTCTCTCTCAATCTATCTCTCGGTATCCCTCTCTCGTCGATTTTGCTTTTCGTCTTAGCCGCTTCTCGTATCGCCTCATCGCACGCGCGCGATGTTCAACTAGTTCTCATTTTTGCCCGTGCATCTTTCGCGCTGCGTCAAGAAAAACCGCACACTAGCCGACTTTGAGCTCTCGTTCTAACGCGCGGTGGTCCTTTTTTTTTCCAATCTCTCGACTCTCTCCGCTAAGCGAAACTGCTGCACATTTTTTTCGCTAATGTCGAGGGTGTTTCGGGCTTGGCAAAAAAAAAAAAAAAGAAATCTGTCGCACTAAATTTGTTATGTATCATACCGAGAAGCACGAATTCGTTGAATTTTGGATAAAGTTTGTTTGAGGGGAATTGGAAAATTATGAAATTTTCCCAAAATTCTGAGTACTCGAAATGCTAAAAAAGTGTTCAAACATATTGGACTTTATGTTGGTACAATGAACAGTTCATGAGAGATGCTAAATTTATGAATAAAAATATTACACTAGGTTTATAATGGAATCGTCTTTTGAGAGGCCTGAATTAGGTGGAACAATTGTGATTAAAAAAAAAATGATCATTTATTTTATAGCATGAGCTAAGATGTTCTTCCTAGCCGTAGAAAATGAGTGTAAAATTTTGAAACTGCTGTTCAATTGGACAAAAATGACTCGCACCATCGACATTCCATCCTTTATACTTTCTGTTTCGACTTACCTTGTATATATTCCAATTTTTGTGATGAAAATTTTTGTAACAAGACGATTACTATTGTCTTTTAAAATCACAGCTTCTATTCGATACCACTTTTGAAAATGATGCCATCAGCTCAATTTTTTTTTTTTTATAAATAATAAATATATAAAACGTGAACTGCTCAAATTTCAAGTCGATCCTCCATGTCGTTTTTGTAAAAATAATTTTAAAAAAATTGGCTTTTACACGAGAGTAAATGGGAGCAATATATGTTTGAGCTGTCAATTCCATTAAAATATTGCCACCCGCATAAAATTTATGTCAGATCTTTATCAGATATTTAATATGACTGTCAACAAATTTGAATAGGTTCGTCCATCTGGTTTATTAGTTACAAGCCAAAACATAAGCTCACTGCTATCCACGGGTATAGCGCATGAACGGTCAGACTCTCTTTTGTTTTATGCATGCCCCGTTCACCGCCCGCCGCCGAACCGTCGTTTCCGATTTTTCCCCGTCGCGGGTCGCAGCACAACTACCGTAAAGAATCGTGTAAGATGATATTTAATCGTTAATATAACGGTAACAATTGCCATATCAAATAGTCACTGACATTATCAATCGACTCCCTGTCAATCCTCAAAATTTCTCATATTAAATTCGCAATCGATGTGGAAAATAATTTACTCACAAGCTCACGTGACCCCGTCTCGTTCAATTTCTGCCGCAATCATCGAATCCCTGCAGCCACCGAATATGCAGCAGAAGAAAAATCACGGTACCAAAATTTATCATCGAATCCGATCTAGTCTTCGCATATAATTATTATATCTACATTACGAAATTTCATGCACAAGCGAATAGCTCATAAGAGCTATTCGCTTGTGCATGAAATGACGGTTGGTGAAAGATGAAAAGGGAGGCTACCCCGTTGCCCCGGGGGATGTGAACCTGGCTTCGTGGTCGTTAAGTGTTTACGTTATAATGGAGACATCACTTTTGATCTACGACACTCGCGCCTATAACGCAAAACTTATAGGTCGTAAAAAGCTCGAAGTCCTCTTTCTTGGTTGAAAAAGGACGCGAAAGCTGTTTCGTTCTCGCGCCACTTTCGTCTTTTCAGGGAAGATCTTTACTCTCTCGCGTTACCAAAGATTTCTTTTTCGCGTCGTTCTTCTTTTCACCTCGTCGATGTCACTCTCTCTCTCTCTCTCTCCTTCTTGAACTCGAACTCGGTACACACACACACACACACACACACATATATATATATATGTTTACGATATACACTCGTTGTGGTGTTTGTGCGTTGTCGGTATGAAAAATAACAGCCCAGTCCCGTCTCCCGTATCGGGCGTTAATGCTTCTATGGGGATTGATGTTCTTGCCTTTATGGGTTATTTATTTAATACTGACAAATTCGCCCACGCGAGAGCTGCGTCTCTACCACCATGGGCCCCAACCTTATATATGTATACACGAACATATAATATATATTCTTCCATATCTCTGTATCTTTCTTCTCTTGGACTCGACCGATACTGCCGCTGCTGTTTCTGGCCGTTGTTTCCTTTATGGCACCTTTAATGGCCCTGCCCGTACAGGAGACAGAGCTTCCGTGCTTCTAGCCAAGCAGTAACAGTAGCGTTATACGCATACCATACAACAGAGGCATACAGAAAATTTCATACCGACTGGACTAACATTCAAACCTCACTATCCGAAATACGATCCATCATTTTTTTTACATTTTTACCATCTCCAAAATCTAGTATGACACTCGAGTTTGGTATTGAGTATACCTACTTTCGACGATTGCCTGTTGCTTTTTTTTTTTTTTTATTTCAAGACATCTGCAAATAAGTGCGAGTTATTTACACGGCTTTGGAATTTTCCGCGAAGCTGAAAAATGAAGCAACTGTACTGGGTATTGTACTGCATTGAGAGTTGGCATGAAATGCCTCATATATACATGTATGCGAGTGATTCCGAAGATATTTTCTCTCTTTTCGACGAATCAATGGTGCAAAATTCGCGATCCCGATTAGCACACCACGTCGTCTGATTTTCGCGTTATTCGCACCGTCCATATTTCTCTCCAAATTAATCATATCGATGATGACTGTAAACACGCTGGTACTACATCGAATTCCAACTCTGTGTATCGAAATAATATTTGTATGCATGATACTAAAAAAAAAGGAAGTTATTAACGCTTCTTGGTCAGAGGACACAGATAGGATGATGTGTGTGCCTGAGCGATAAAGTTCGGATATGTCTCATCGTTAACGAGCACAGCGAGGTTATAGCAGCTGCGAATTCGCACAGCGAGAAGAAACTAGAAGAAGAGAGCTCTCTCTCTCTCTCTCTCTCTCTCTCTCTCTCACACACATACACACACACACACTCTTTTTATTTAACGGGGAATCGGGAAGAAAAAAAAGTTCTCAACGGGATGAACGATGACGATTCGTTTTTACATGCTGAAATTACGCTCGAAGACGAGAAGAGTAGGAGGACACGAAATATCAAGGGATACGAGAGAAGGACCGCCGTCAACAAGATCACGCGTGCTTCTAATCAACTCAAATAATAATGATGACTTATGAATTCCAGTACAAGTGCATCAGCATCATCTGAGTGAGCGACGACGAGAGAAATCGGGGGAGAGCAGAAAGAGAGTCCAGACTGATCCCGGCTTGAGATTATTAGTCGTGCTCGCATCTCTCTTCCATCGGCCAACCCACGCACTAAAAGTTATCACGGAAACACGTCATACAATACACTCTATAATGTGTCACTACGGTGATACTCGTCACGACCTTTTCTTTGCACATATAATAATGTATGAAACATGAAAAAGTAAGTGAAAAAGGATGCGGCTGGTCAGATGAAATTTAACGAAGAATTCATAAAATCTTTCGTTAAATACGATCTGATACCTTTCCATTTTTTTTTTTTAGCGCAGACAATACTTTCAGTACAAGTGGATGCAGAAATATTTCCCCTTGATTTGTACATTTTAAATTTTACTTGATATTACTGTAGTTATTGTTGTAGATAGTAAGCCGTCTCGGAAAAAAAAAAAAAAAAAAACGAAGCAAGGAGTAAAATTTGCATAAAAATTACTACATCAATGCGACTAATGCCACGGCAAACAACGTTTGTTTTAAAATGATTTTTTCATCGATCCTAAGAGAATCCCGTCTTATTTCTTTCCCTTCCTCGATAAGAAAAGAACTGATGTATCACTCGACGAGGCAATTAATCTCGCTGGTTGAGGAAAAAAAAAAGTGTTTTCCTCCCCGCGAAACGCACCTGGTGTTTGTTTCTTCTTCAAAGATCGCGAGAGAAAGATCGCTGAAATATCCAAAGAACTGTTTCGGCTTATACTCTTGGAGGGACGAGGGAATATTTGGTGAGTTGGGGGGAGGAGGAGAGGAGGAAATGGAGGAAGAATCGAGAGGGGCGAGGAGAGCGAACGAGGAAAAAGATATTACGTTTATCCATTTGTTTGCTGAAAGTCTCATAAATAAGGATCCTTTGAGCGAGGAGCATCCGCGATATCACCGAGCTCACTTGCCTTATCCTGTTTCGGCATCTATCTTACCCCAATATATATATATATATATATATATATAGAGGGATGCTCCCGTTCTCCTGGGAGGGTTGCTCGTCTGAAGGATCGATTCATGGATGGGATACATACCTAATATGCTTTTTCGTAAAGGATACCTTCTGCCAACAGTATTACCAATTAACGAGATAGATACAGAGAGAGTGAGAGAGACGAGGAGAAAATGTCAAGAGGGTGAAGGACGAAAGATCCTTTCATAGGTTCTCTGAGATACGCCCTATGAGTAATTTTTATCCATCCTATCGCATATTCATAGAAATGATATAATCGCGATGCTGAGGACATCAACATTAATGAGACTTAGCGAAAATTATAAGAGTCTCAGGGACTAGCTTTAACCGGAAAAAAAAAAAAATTATGCATGAATTGATTATGAAATAATGATTATACATCTATATTCAATGATATTTATCGCAACAAAAAAAATTCTTCCAATCGATTTTTTATTGGTAATAGAACAAAGTTCCAACTATCTTATATTGATAATTATTTTTAATATCGTTTCCACTATGATGCGATCCATTATCTCGATAAGCATTTATTCGAGCATGAAATATCCTACGAATATTCGCACTTCAGTTTTATCCGTCGTGAAATTTCCGATAATTTTTTGTCATCGAAATTATATTTTCCTGGTCGTGATAATCTCTCGAGGACTTTGAGTTTAAACGATGGAATTTGAAGCATCGCAGCGGAGTTTTCGTAGCTGATAATTTCCGTGAAATATTCGATCGAAGGCTGATCGAGACACCGGGCACCTTAATGCCACGTGGCAGGGAGCGCTCCGTCGGAGGTTTGGGTATTCCGTCGATGAGAATACAGACGGAAAGTGATAGAGAGAGAGAGAGAGAGAGAGAGAGAGAGAGAGAGAGAGAGAGAGAGAGAGAGAGAGAGAGAGAGAGAGAGTTGAAGTAACGTGAAGAAACGGTGAAGCATGTTGGGTAAACTTGATGCAAGATAGAATGAGAGCGGATCGCGACAACATGGAAAGACGACGGGGAAAATAGCGAGGACCCGGAGAGGATCAGGGACATTATAGGGGCGTCGTGAGATGAGCTGATCAAAGACGATGAAGCTTTGAGGAGGAAAATTGGTATAAAGAGGGACTCCCCCGTCTCTCAATCCTCTCGTTTCTCCTTCCTCTCTTCTTCTTCTTCTTCTTCTTCTTCTTCTTCTTCTTCTTCTTCTTCTTCTTCTTCTTCTTCCCTCTGTTCCTATATCCGCTTTTATCTTCCATCATCGTTTCTCCCCACTTTCTGTGTGTATTTATCGGATATATGCGTGTATCACACGTTACGAGGAATAAGCCACACGTACCTGTACCAGCTTCTTGGTGCTCGAGCAGGTTTTTACGGCAACCATTATACGGCAGGCAAGATACAGCGTATGGATAAAATCATGGTAAACTAATTCGTTACATAGAGAGTTATGGAGGTTGGTAAATTATATCACTCATGTATTGCAAGGGCAATAGAGAGAGAAGAAAGATGGAACGTAGGAAAAAACTACTACTGCTGAAATGAAATTTCATTTTAAGGAACTTTGATTCGTGTGTCAATACACTTGTGATAGATCGATAAAGAGCTCGATAAAGAGCCAATGTACACGCTTTTCTATTCATTTCCTTTGTGCAGACGCCAGCGCTAAAAAGATAGATTACGCATTGGCAGCTCATATATTATTAAGTACGAGGCGAGGGAATAGATGGTCGGAATTGAGGCTTCTAGTCCGTGAGGACTCACAGAGAAAGATAAAGAATCATGGACAGAGAAAAAGAATATGAGACAAGGCAGAGAGAACGCAATTTTTCTACAAATCATCGGTGGCGTCCAAGAGCCGAACGATAATCAGTGTTCATTAGTCGTGCGCGATACGCGATTTCTGCTGTACACCAGGGCTTCCAAGTTTTCCCGTAGGGATCTTTTCAATAACTCTTGGTCGGCGGTAATTGGTGGTCGACGATATCTCTCTTGCTCGGTGCTTTCTCCCTTCTCTCTCTCTCTCTCTCTCTCTCTCTTTCTCTCATTCTTGGATCCTCGTATTTTCCCGTTGGGCACAGAGCATCTCGCCATCTCCCATATCCTATTCTCCGCGACAATGCCGTATATAACAATATTCCGGACCGCCCTGTCCTGTCCACTATAGATAGAGAAACATTAAGTGTTCCAGACGCTATAGGAAGGATCGCGAACAGCCCTCCACGTTTCATACAGCGAGCAGTTTCCCTGCGGTCACTATATACTGGAAAAAACCGTCGCCGTCGCCACATCGACCCTGATGCCCAAGAAGGGATGGTTTTCGTTTCTGATGGCTGTCCACGCGAAGCACCACACATTGCCACATATACCGATCTCTCGCCCCATACCCTATTTTCATTCCGTGTGTCTCATATATGTCTTTGAGGGATATAGTTGCTTTTACCATCGTAACAAATACGACGATTCTCAACCTCTGATTCACTTTTTTCCTCTAAAAGGATAAATGACAGTGGAAAAGTTTTTTGATCTATTAAATTGCACTCGATTATTATCGGTTATCCTGGTCTATAGTAATCCGTAGGTTCAAATATAATATTCTGTCAATTTATATTCTGTCAAATTTATATTCTGTCAAAACTGTTTTAAAAAAACCGTTTTTTGAATACAATGCGTGTTGAAATCGACAAGAAATCGATGAAGATAAGATTTATAAAAAAATATCATTGATCTATACCTCGATCGTGTCTTGAAAAAAAAAAATGGTATTCTACGCATGTGGAGAACCCCTGTCGTAAAAGCGATGTAAATACAATGAGCAGGGAAACAGATAGAGAGAGAGAGAGAGAGAGAGAGAGAGAGAGAGAGAGAGAGAGAGAGTGAGGGGAAGTAGCTTTTCGGGATGGAAAGGGAGTTAAATGAACGCACATTGGGTCATAAACGTTTATATTGCGTTCAGTACGCCAGTAATGCCGATATTGGCAAGTTATTGGTGGCCTTCCATCTCCGAAGCATTACTACACGTGGTTCTTGATACTGGTATATGTATTTTCCATGATCCTCGGGGCTCCCCTCTCCCAACCATCCCGCGTAAGGCATTGCAAAAGCTCAGTAGAACTCTCGGGGTGGTGCTCTGTTGGGTGTGTGTCTTCTCTCTAATCTCGGGAAAATATCACCCAAATGTTTCGAATGATCCTCGTGTGAACACATGAGTACGTGTTCCGTTAAGTTTTGGTGTTGTAATATGTGTGTATCTGTACGGGTTGCCAAGGGGAAAAGTTTAATTGGAAATATCATCAAGTGTGTTGAGACGAGCGAAAGACCGAGGAATTTGGATTCCGAGCGATATGGATTTTCAGGAACAGGTGACCGAAATTACGCAAGGATAATATAATGCTCGACTATCTGATGCTCCTGTTTGGAATCACCGAGAAAAGCTTCGCGTTGAATTAATCGAGGTAGCAAAAGTGGCAGACTCGAATAAATGACGACAACTTGAGTTCTTTAAGGGCTGATTCGTTTTTTAAATGAACGATAAGGATTTTATTTTGGTCATCTATCCAGAAAGTGGATACGATAGACGGGCCTATTTCACAGAGGCTTAATATTTTTCATTGGCAAATTAAAGCTGCTAAAGAGATATGACAAAAGTATTACTTTATACAAAAAGCACATTGTAATACGCTAGATTATTATGGAGATTAATCTCAACTTGTGGAATGCATTGTTTTATCAACTGTAAAATAGAGCAGAGCTACCGTGTAGTGGTCTATTGTTTTTTTAAAATAATTTATAAAAAAGTAATCATTGAAAGGAGCAACAATCGATATTTTTAATTTAAATTTATCATTGCGATATTCATTCGTCCGATGGAATGTTCGCAAACTCAATGCAGATCAGCATCTTTAAATGGATTTTATTTTATATGAGAACGTGGGTGTTTTTGTCAGCAATAATGAATGTTGAAATCTTCTACTATCGACTCGTATTAAAACGTGTAATATTGCACGTATATAGATAGAGCTTAGAGCTTAGAGATAGAGTTATGAGCCTCAGTGAGTTAGATGTATACAGCGCGTTATTCTAGTGAGGATATATGGGTGCGGAAGCGTGGTATAGTGCTTTGGCGGATCGCACGACACTTGCGAGGAGACCCAATCAACTGATATCGCACGAGACCGTAAGCCTGAGCCCCGAAGAGCCGCAACTCCTGATACGACGGTAGTTCGACGTTGGTCAGGCGGAGCCTGATCGTGAGTTAGCGGTTCGAGATGTTTGCGGCGATGGTGGCACTGGTGTGCGGTTCACCAACGACACCACGAGCGCCACCCACCGGTCACGAAATGCGATAGTGGGATATGGATGAGTGAACAGCGGTAGCCAAGCTGACTTTATGTCGGTACGTAAGCCGGTTATAGGCGCTGCCAATGTTATTTGATGGCCAAATGCACTTCGCCAGCGAGTCAAGAGCCCAACGTTACAACCCCACACTCTCTGTCTTTTCTCCTTCCACATCCGATCTCCCTGGTATCGTCCAGTGCTCGTAGACATCTCTTTCGGACTATCGTAGGGGTCATCGATGATCGTTATTTGGCGGCGTATGGGGTATTCCGCGTAAAGTAGAATGATTTGAGGACCAAGGAATTTTTGGTAATTATTTATCTTGCGAAAGGTGACTATAAGGAAAATATTGAGAAGAAAAAAGCATCTTAAACTCATCCTTTAATAGCCTGATATTTGATTGATTGATTTATTTATAGAAATCGCGTCAAATTTCAGGCCTTCAGATATATCTAATGACAAACCTGGTACCTTTTCAGGTTCAACAATTTAAAAAAATATCCTGTAATTAATATACATGCAAAGAGAGAAAGAGCGAGAGCTTACAGCACAAGAAGAGGTGATGTGAGAAGAAATCTTCGCCAACAATACAGACGAAAATGCGAGTGACAAAAAAAACAATCGATCAGATGGAAGGAACAAGTTAGTATTAATATAAAAATGGAAAAAAAAACGAAGTGTCTGCGCTATTATTCCGATAAATATTAGATGATTATCGATCGCACCCGGCTTTTTCATATACCCACGAGTAATATCCGTAAAAGCAAAGAAGCCGCAGATATTGAAGAAACGAGAGAGAGAGAGAGAGAGAGAGAGAGAGAGAAACAAAGATGAAAGTGTGATGAGGTTGAGAGAGCGCACGCTTTCTTCTCCTGTTTTGCGAAGGTTATGTGAGGGCACATGAAAAGCCGGTAATTCCCACCCTGTATTAATACCTCGGCGAGATCGCGCCTCCATAGCCCGCTTACCGCACCAAACTTAATGAATTCCTCAGCGCGATCAAAACGAAGGAGAAAGAAGACGAGGCGGAGATGCCTCTCATTTTTTTTTACTTTCGATACGAATTTATCTATACCTACAGAGTGCTATATTGATATAGTCGAAAAGCTTGTCGAGGTGGAACGCGTACTATGAGAAATATTCAACAAACTGTTTTGTCGTATCGCCGTTTTCTGAAAATCCTCTCAGAGGGCCGGCAGAAGCGGTTGGACCTGTGTTTGGAGTAAAAAGGTGGAGGTAACGGCGAGAGGGGTGGGGGGTTAACAGGGGGGGGATGAATAATTAAAATATTTAACTTGCATAAATATCGTCGCAAAAATTTTTTTTAAATTTAGTTTTAGTCCACTATTTCTGTTATAATAATCAAGATATTTTGAATTTATTTGTAATAAATGTCATCAATTAGTTGCATTATGTACTCAAAAAAAAATTTGTAAAATCGACTGAATTATAGTTCCCGACAATGAACGTGATGCAGTTGTGCAGTAAATTTGACTATATATGCAACATTCAAGAAACCAAATAACCAATCAAATGAACTAGTTAATCATTCAGTTTAATTTATAATGGATTGACATTGATTGCGTTTTGCTATTATGACTAACTTATACGATCAATCGAACGAAAAAATCTGGTGATGCAACCGAACATTCAGTAGATCTGTTTACAAAAAAAAAAAAACAACGCACTCAATTTTCGAGTGTGGAATTCCACACTCGGAAATTTTTCGAGTGTGGAATTTGCTATACTCCCAATAGGGCTTCTGATTTTGTTGCCAAGGGGATATACTTGTTTCATTTTGGTGATTAACGGTATCCACAATTCAATTCTAGCTTATATTAGACTTTGATGAGAAATTTGTATGCCATTTTTTGTGAAATTGTTTGCGATAAGGGTGGAATAATCCCCAAAACGATGACCAAACTTGAAGAATATTCATTATAATAGCCTGAAAATGATTTATGCTACTGCCAAGAAACGTGCCACTCATGTGAAATGATATGTTGTATGGCTGCGAGACGTCTTCTGGTACAGGAGTGAAAATTATTGTGTCTTATTATAAGAAATGTTCTTCAAAATTTGTCATTATATTGTGAATTATTTTGCCCTTGTGAAATTAATTTTGCAGTCGAGGGTCTTGTGATAGATTTAATTTAATTTTCTGATGATGTGCCACAATGCTCTCTAGTGAATATATTTGGTATACTAGATTCTCTAGTGAAGTATAGTTGGTTGCGATTCGGTCAAAAAGGTGGAACTTTACTGTATCAGCTTGCTTCGCGATATATATATTTCCCGGGTCCAGTTCTGTTCCATGCAAGAAGTTTTCATTCGTCCATGAATTCACCGTCGTAGGCACTATATATATGTACATATGTATACCTGTTATATACTTGTGCAAATACAATATAGTCGTGTAAGTCTGTCGCTATAGTGTCCCAGACACCATCAGACCAGTAGCTAGAAAAGTTCTGCGAAAAACGACGTATGAGAAAGGGATATAGAGTTCTCAGCGACTAACGCGAGATCCGAGCGAATTGGTACCCCTCTCGCGCGCGGGAGAAGCAGCTAGACTGCATGTCTTAGGGTGATTGGGAGTTATGAGTCCTAAACCGTGCTCCAGGGCGTCGGAAGAACTTGACACAGGTCGGATACCGCCTCGTAAAATGTTATGAGAATTAATGCCGATCCCCCTCCCGCGCTGCCCCCGCGTCAATGACACATCTTCGGTATCTCCCTCTCTCCTTGCTTATTCCATTTGGCGCCCCCGCGATTTCGCTCTCACTTGCTTCTGGTGATTTTCTCGTCCCTTCCGATCTTCCATTTCTTGTCTCTCGCGATCTATATAACAGCCCCCTCCCGCCCCGATCCGCCAATCTTCTTCCTCACCGCCTTTTCTATGGCCAATTTCACCGTTACCCCGTGACCACACAACTTTTGCGGCTAATGGAAAAGTCGATAGCCGATTGCTGGACACCAGAGGGCCACATTCACACGGCCTTCACCGCTTCGTTTCTCTTGCACGCTCATTCTCCTCTCGTTCCTTCGGTCTCGAATCTTCGCGTGTCTCATTACGGTTATTTTCCGAACGGCAATACGTCCTTTTCCCTCTTGCGCTCTTTTTTCTCTCCGTCTCTCTCCGTTTGTCATTCGAAATTTCGGGCCTCGATCTACGGCTCTTATCTCGACGAACCGTTCAGCTAATTTTCTGCTGGTTCCTTTGAGGGGAGATATGCCTAAGATATTTTCAAATTCGGCATTGATTTATTAGTGATTTAGAAAAAAGTGTTTAATTCGATGATGAAAATAACGCTTAAGTCATCAAATGAAGATTCTAAGGAGTAAAATGGAAGAATGTCTTCATTTTACGAGCATCAGATTTAGTAGCTAGGAATAGCGAATTGAAAGAGATTTTTCGAATCATGTTTTGCTGGGCAGAGTATCTATATAGAGTCATCGCTGATTTTAGCCCTAAAATAAAATGGTCTCAACCAATTTGTAATCTGTCAGGTTAACACCAATTTCTTTTTTTCGATCTAATGAGTATTTCTCGAAAAAGTCTACAAGATAATTACTTTTAAGCCAAGTCAAAGTATTTAAAAGTTGAAGCTCTCTATTGAATTTTCATGTTTCCTCGTTTTACATCAAATGATCGCGACGATCGCGTAAAATGACGATGACGCAAATTTGATGAGGAATACATATACATATATATATACTGTATTACGCATCAGCGTAAATGATTCTCACATGACTTTACACGAGACGACAAAGTGTGTCAAATCGATAGGAATTAAGTGAGACTCGAGTAGATCGGGAATTCGTGTGTAAT
Organism: Rhorus exstirpatorius; assembly: GCA_963564615.1. Taxonomy (NCBI): domain Eukaryota; kingdom Metazoa; phylum Arthropoda; class Insecta; order Hymenoptera; family Ichneumonidae; genus Rhorus; species Rhorus exstirpatorius. Next base: position 15,715,762 of record OY751320.1, read on the forward strand.
TGACACAGTTTGTTATTATTGCCCGCTTGTAATGCGAGAAACGAGTATAGTTTTCCATATAACTATTAATACCACAGCCATATATGTTTCTATATATATATATACGGATGCTTGATGGTGGCCTCATAAAGACGCTATGCATCGGCAATCGCTGGATGAGTGGAAGCTTCCGGTCGCCCACACGACACACAGAATCAGTATAGCAGAGCAGCTACAAGACATATCAGCGGTATGAGCTCTCATCTCGCGTATACGCTATTAAACCTGTGTATTGCGGCCGTCAGTTTAGACGATGATTTAGTGGATGCATTGATTGGGTCGATCAGAGGCCATATCATCTCGTTTAAAGCCTTCCATCATCGGCCAACTCTACTATTTATAGACGGCGATAAACTCACACATGGACACGCACCCACACACATACACACACGCGCACACACACAGCCATATATATTAATTTATATGAATACACCGATGTGTCGAGCTATAGAGTTCCGAGAGACGCGAGGATGATCGAATCAATTTCGTTTAGATGCGCTACTTCTACGAGAATAAAAGCTATACAGTAGTACCATAAATGTAACACACATGATAATTTACCTCCCCTTGCTCCCACGCGAGCGAAACGAACGATTCGATCACAATTAAGATAAAAATGAGAGATCGAGGCTCCAACTGTGTCAGGGGAAAAAAAAAATGCAGCGAAGCAACAGCGAAAAATGTCTTTGAGGATATATTCTTCTATGCGTTCACAAAAGCTGTAATACTAAAGTTTTAATTTCCCTCAGTCTCCCCAATTTTTTTTGACCATTTTATACAATATTGATTCGTATTTAAAAAAAAAAAGACGGTAAGCCAACATTACCGTGCGTGCTATGTCGTGTTAGTTTGAATCTTGTACATGTGCTCACAATCGATATTATATCTATAATATACCATCACTCTTCTTGAAACGTTCTTTTTTATGCTTTTTTTTCTCCACTTTTCGAGAATACGGTGATGTATTCTGATCCATCAAACAGTCGAGCACCCCCCGGGGTTGTTGCGAGAGTCAGGGCGCTCGCATGTTCTATAAGTTATAAGGCGCGAAAGCGCACCGCCAAAGCTCTCGGCGAGCGACTCCCGTGAGGCTTTTTTTTCATATCAGCCGGCGTGCGCGCGCGTTGCCTCTCGCGCAGACGTCACTTCAATATTTTCAAATTAGCGTGTGCCAATGATTTTTTTTTTTTTTCGTCCACCAACCCCGACTGAAACAAAGGGTGTTCTTTGTCCTGGTCATATTTTCATCAATATCCCGACTCATCCCCTTCTTGTATCGGTCGCTCGACTAGAGAACCCCTTTCTACTGTTTTCCATCCTCTTCTCTTGCGTTCTCTCTCTCTCTCTCTCTCTCTTTTTTCCTGCATCTCCCCATGTAAAAGTTAATATTAGGATCGGTGTTTCTTCACACGGAAAATATTCGCTGATATTCTCGCTCGTTCGAACGGAATATTCAACTGATAGCTATATATACGCTTTATCGCCTTGTCGATCAGCCTTTGCACGTATCTACGTTTCTCTCATGTACAAAATATATCTCGTTACACATCTCTCGTTTGCTCCTCATCTCGTCATCTCTCTATAAAGTTCAAAGGCACGCTCGTGGCAGTCGGGAATGAATTTTTTTTCTTTTAATTTTTTCTTTTATTCGCGCTTATGAGTTTTCATAGAGAATATATACATTTATATTTGGGGTTATCGAAAATTGGACCAAGCACGTTGATTTGTAGTTCAACGAACGGGAAAGATTGCAGATGGATCGAAGTTTTTTTTTCTTGTTATGCTCGTAACTCGCGGACTTCGTGGAGCTGTCGCTAGACTATCTTGTGTGGCAGCACCTCACGCTGCGATATCGAGCTCCTTTACGACAGGAAATTAGCACCGTAACTCGTACTTTTAACTTCATAAATATCTCCGAGATGAAGATCTCAATTGTTTTCTTAGAGAAGCAAAGCTTCTATGATTGATGAATTTATGGTACAGTCCTGTAATTGTATCATATTATATTCGAAGTGGCTATCCTCGATATAACGTGAGTAGCGGCTCTATTCTCGAGTCGTTTTCATGAATCTGGCATTGCCAGATGCAATACTTTTTGAATGGAAAATTGCATCCGAGAACAATTAGGGCTGACTCGAGAATTATAGAGCCCCTGATGCGAGACCCTCTGACTTGTCAAGTTTCTCATAAAGCCCTTGAGAAACTAAATTTAAAATTCTTCAAGCTTTCAAGAGTTTCGACTGCGACGTTCGAATTCCTGTGACGAAATTGCCAATAAAGAAATTTTGCATCGATCGCGGAAGATCGAAAATTAGTCTACATACACTCACGGAGATGCGATATGCGTTTGTGTGCTTGTTTTACTACTACGATGATTCTGACGAGAAGCACCTTTCCTATATCTTACCTGTCACGGCGCGAGAGGGCAAGTATTTAATATCCCGGAAGGAGACGATGCGCCCCCTCTGTCGGGGAATGCAGCTCGTGCCGAAATAAATATGCCACGCTATGCGCGAAGGACGGTGGATGAGATTCGATTATATCCGATTAAAACGCTCGTGAACACGCGAGATTCTCGTCCCTGTGTACCCACTTCGTTGAATGTATACACCGAGATTCGAGCATCTACAAAAATTCAAGGTAGACTTGCGTGGCCAAAGGCATTTTGAGTAGTGAGCGTTCGAAAAACTTGAATAATATAAATTCTGCGATAAAACGTACAAGATTTGTCGTCAATTCGGACCAGCGGGTGATAAACTTCAAAGACTTGTGACTCGTAGTTTGTGCAGGGAATTTTCGATTTGATCGATTAAAAACAGTTTTTGAGATCGTGCTGTCGATCCAACGAAATTTTTTCCCAGTTAATTGAGAGGGCACTGATCAGTCATTTTTCATTAGTTCTAATTTACATCCGTACCTATTTGAAGAACTGAGAGACACGTACAAGAAGAAGTACACGTTAAAAATACAAGCATATCCATAGCATTACTGTGAATGGAATGGACAATTCATTGATCAACTAGAGGGTCTCATCTTCCTGACTGACAGTGTACCAAAACTAAAAGGATGGTCCAAATTCGCATAAACTTTCCTCTACAGTTTCAAAAACATAATTATCACCCTCCATCCATGTGCGTTGGAGTGTGCAATGGTACTTCGAACTTACGGTGTCAACCGAGCGTATTTTCTGATTCTTCATTTTGCCCTATTTATTCGTTTTTTTTCTTTCGTACCACTTCTCGTCTCTCTTCTCTTGCAGAATAAAAGACAGAACGAATACGCCAACGTTGGCAAAGAACGAACTCTCACCATCCAACAATTGTTTTTTTTTTAACGTTATTTTTCAAACCATGCTGCTATAAGCATTTCGTGTTTGTTTGAACGCCCACGATACCATTAGAAAAGCTCCCTTCAAACCCCCCTTCATGAGCCTCGTGTGTGGCCATCACTGTATATATAATATACCCTCGTGAAACTTCAACGACGTCGTCACATAGTCACTGCGATTCGAACGACCCTCCTTTTTTTTCCTCAGTATGATAACAGTACCGCGGCACAGTTTTACCATATATGTGTGTGTGTATATTACAAGTGAAGAAAAATGCATACCCCCTCTTACGTACGAATATGACTTCTCACGAAACACGAACGGGGATGCAGTGAAATGCATAGAGAAAGAACCGAACTTGAAAATGTGCATTTTGCTCTTTTTTTCGTTTGTTATCCGCACTCAGACTCGTGCTCAGGCAGTACGGCGTTGTTTTTTTCTTGCGTGTTTCATTTAAGTTGTTCCGTGTGACGTATATGGAAAAATTCGAAAAAAAAAAAAAAAACTTTTGCAAAAATCTGTGCAAACAAAAGGATGGAAATTCGCATTTCTTTCAAGTTTTGAGGAAATCGTTAAGAACGAAAAGTTATATCGAAATAAAATTGATCGAAAAATTTGAAGAAAATGGTATTTCAAAAATTTTCATCAATTTTCAATGGATCGCGAATACCATCCCGATTTCTGAGAGCGAGAACTTTCTTTCTCTCAACTATTCTCGAACAATAATTCACGTTCTCGTAATTCCATTGCTCTTGTCGATACCGAAATAGGGAATGATTCTACAGAGTGGACTCGAGACGAGATAACAAAAATGGAATAATTGAGAATAATGACAATAATGATGATGATAATAATACACGTTATACAGTAGTTGCTATATAATTTATCACTGCGAAGAAGACGATGTGTGCTGCCTGAAATTCCAAAAGCGCGAATGCGCGAGATGCTTAGTGGTTTTGAGAACGCGTTCGAGAAGTCCGCATTTGTTGCATAATCCCCTTTACGGACGTTTTAGCCCAGGGTCTTTGCCAAGGCTGGCTAGTATGTGGCACAGGGGTACCCAATGTACACATATATACATAAATATAGGCAAGCGAAAAAGACGGTAATGTCGCGAGAGGATCCCCCTCCGGCCCCAAGTTCGATGCCTTGCCAAAGGGACCGCAGAATCTCTGCGCCTCGTAAACCCCTATCTCCGCTTCTGCTCCCATAGCAGCAGCTTTCTGCTTTCTCGTATCCTTTCTCAGTGCCAGAGAACGTTCGCGAAAACTTTGTTACATTTTCGGTCAAGTCCGTTATTCCGAGGTACGAGCGAAAGCACAGGATGTATATATGGCTGTCGTCAAGAGATACTAAAGTGGATCAAAGAGATGTGTGTATTCGGATAAAGCTAGAAGAGATGTGTATACTATAATATATATAAATGAAGAATTCTAGGTAAAATGGACCGACTCGTGGCATCCTCCAGGATATGGTACACAATTTTTTTTTTTCATATTTTTACAGGTATCCCAGCGGACGTGAAATTTTTTTGGAGATTTTTTTTAGTAAAATTTTATTTGATAACAATTTCATAGTTTTTTAGACGAATCGGAGATTTGGAATTTTTGTAAAAAATCAAAAAAACATCAACAAAAATACTGTCTTGAATATCGAAAAAAAATCATGAAAATTCAATTTATAGGGAATTTTTATGAAATTGTCTCGATAGAATTCCTTAAATAGTACTGCCAATGATATTTGACAATGCTTAAAGTAACGATGCATCCAATCCGGTTACAAATCTCTCTTTTCCATTCGATATATCCTTCTTCCAGAGAAGTTTGCAAAAAAAAAGGTCGGGAAAAAGAGAGAACAGAACGAATTTCTTTCACGACTATATAGCGTGAACAATTTTCTTTTTTTATTTCTCAAAGTCTCCAACGAGTCAATGACACATGAATGATACAAAAATAATGCGACTGTTCTTGATTTTTCTTTTGTATGTATCTTATCGTATAATTAACAAGATCATTTACATTATATTCTGTAAATGTAATAATAATACTAGTAATAATAATTTTATCATAAATATAATTGTAACAGAGGGCACTACGAGCATACAAAACAATGGCTGACGCAACGTCGTGTTCGATAAACCTTCGGCATCTGAAATAATGTTTCGATTTTTTTTTTTCATCTGATGAATAAACCCTGGAAAATACATTTTTCTACCTTGCCGGATTAAAGAAAAGAGAGAAAAAAAACGAATCAACAGGCAAGGAGAAAGAAAAAAAAAACAATTAGAGCGTGACTCGACGGGTTGAATCGACGCATTTTTACTGATTCGTGAGGATGATACGATTTTCGATTTTTTTTTTTTTCATTCAACTGAGCACCTGGGAAAAAGTAACAAAAAACGAGCAAAAAAATCTCTCAGAACATATCCAAGATCAGAATTCTTTTGGAGATTGGTAGCAGCGATTCAAATTTTTTTCGATATCATTAATGCTGCATTAATTGAAGCTCGAAAAAGATTTCAATCGCTGGTACGAACCTCTAAATATTATCTCATCTTTCAAATATTTTAAAAGAGAATTTTACATCTTCATTTGTCGCGTTTTTTGGCAATTGCATCGTCTAATTAAAAAAAAAAAAAAAGCTGAAAAGCATATCACCCTGGCATATATTCGTGATCCATGAACAACGCTCATGGATTTCTTGCGAACTGAATTATTTGTATTGCGCACTCGGCTCGAACACATTTTTTTTTTTTTCTTCCTTTTATACGTATTAATATTTTTATTTTTCTCTCGAAAATCCAACGAGAGGGCGTATACACCCGACTCGAAAACGTAGCTCCAAAACGTATATACGAGTGTAACAAAGGTGCCGACGGCGAATTAAGAACAATATTTTAACGCTCGGCTTAATTGCATTATATTATCCGAGAGAGGGAGTGAGAACAAGAAGTGCACCGAGAATTTCTCTCGCTCTAACTCGCCGTTTTCGTGTGCGAGGGTAAAAAGAAGAAAAAAAAAAAACAAAAACAAAAACAAATGAAAAATAACGTCAGTGAAAAGCAAAGTAAACTACGAGTGCACCTTCTCGTTCAACGAGGCAGATATTTTTTCGCGTATTTTGTTTTATTTAATTTTTTTTTTCTTTCAACTTGTTTCATCTTTTTTTTTTATCCGTACAGTGATTAACGAATATTTTACAAAAAACAGAAATCGTAATTTTTAATATCGACATATATTATATATATAATTTTTTTCATTTCACAATAATTTATGAGACATTGATGTATCAGAATGATCAACAGAAATTTGAGTACATGTTTACGATTTTCATCCGGATATTCGTTTTTTTCTTCACGCCCGAAAATCTATGAAAAAAAAAAGTAGAATAACTTTTTCGTCACTCGCTGCTATTTTTGTTTTTGAAGAAAAAAAAAAAAAAAAAAAAAAAAAAAAAAAAAAAAAACGTTTCTGCGATGCAAAAAAGTGTTAGAAATATCGATAAGCAGCCAAATCAGGCAATTAGAGATCTAACAAAACAGTGCAACGAAAGTACTTAATTTTTTGTTTACAGAAAGAAAAAAAAAAAAAACTTACGAGAAACCAGTCTCGTATCGACGCAAACGAATCAACAATTGAGTATTTTTCCTTCGTGTTTCTTAAACATCGGTCGATTTGATCGACCAAAAAAAGGAACGATTTTTTTGGCACATAAAAAAAAAAAAAAAAAAACGAAAAGCTAAAACATTAAACGTTCGAGTGAAAGAGCTTTTTGTGATTTTCCAACGAGAGCGGACCCTTGAAATACTTGTCGCAGATAGAGCAGTGATAGCGTAGTCTGTTCTCGTGACACTTTATGTGCTTTTTCAGTAAATCCTTACGGGCGAAGGTTCTCTCGCACGTGGTGCATGGAAATTTGTCGGGATTCGTGTGAAACGTATTGTGACGGGTCAAATTGTCGAGTCTCGAGTAATTTTTCGTGCATATCTCGCATGTAAATTTGCTTCTCTCCGAGTGACAGCGCTGATGATAACGGAGATAGCGTTTTTGGGCAAATTTTTTGCCGCAAGCGCAGCAAGCAATCTGATTAGACTCGTCCTTGCGTACATTCAAATGTTCCGTGAGATCGTTCTCATTGGAAAATTTTTTTTTGCAAAATGGACACGAGTGACTCGACGTTCGTTGCCTGTTGTCACGTAGATTCTCAAGAAACGAGGAATCCGTCAGCATTTTATACAGAAACGTTGCTTCGAGCTCATTTCGTGATTCCGTAATTTTCATTATATTTTCACGTTTCACGATCGACAAATCGATCGCCTCGATCTGCTCGTCTCTCATCGCTGAATTTACGAGATTTTCCGGCAGTTCGTAGCACGAGGTGTAACGCTCGTGATTGCAGCGCGAACGCGTTGGCATCGCGAGATCGAGAGCCTCGTCGATTCCAGGACCAGAGTCCTGGAAAGCCTAAAATTCCAATCGATATAGTTTTCCATCAACTTTTTCATTGAAATTTTTCCATAATCCAAAAGTAATTGCACTCTATCGTTCTGGTCAATAGACGCGAAATTAAAATAAAAAATAAAGAAAATCGACTATACCCGAACAACATTGAGCTTAAGCAATAGTACAAGTGTCACAATATTTTTATAAGAACGATTGACAAAATGGTTTCAATAGAAAATTTTCGAAAAAACTTCCTTTTTATTTATTGATTATATTTCTCTCGAAAATAAATTCTATTATTAGGATAAATCATTTTTATAATTTTTTTTTTTTTTCATTTCGAATCACATCTTTTCCGCAAGCAGGAAAAAAAATGTCATTCGAAGGAATCGAAAATTAAGTATTTTTCAAAAATTTTCCCGAAATTTCTTCACGTATTTTTTTTTTTCCCCCATTGAATAATTGTCATAAAAATTTGTCGACCTACCGACTGATTCGTAATCAAGTGCTCCATCGTTATTTGTAAATCACCGTGGATGAATCTTAGAAAAGATTCGCTCGTCGATATCCTCGCACCGTGAACCTTGGCAATTTTTTTAACGTTCTTGTCAAACTGATGCTGCCTCGGTAGTGCCTTGATTCGCATGTTATTCCGCGAGCACTTTGATCTAAGAGTACGACGACTGTTCGTATGTCAGAAAAATTCTCACCAATGATCGACGTATTATCTCGGGTAAATGAAATTATAACAGCGGCTAGAGAAAACCTGCCTGTGTGACTCACTCGTGCGGAGGATCACTCGGACTGAAAATTTCGAACAAATCGAAACGTGAATATATCCGATAATCAGCGAAGCTCTCTTTCTTTTCGTCTCTCTTTCTCTCTCTCTCTCTCTATCATTCTCTCTCTCTATCTCTCTCTCTCTCTTCCTCGCGTCTTACCTTTGAATAAACATAAACGATTTACCGAGAATTTTGTACAATATGACATTGTAAGGTCGTACAAGCTTGAAGTCAAGCAACAAGCCTGGCGGAGTTGCCGCAGGGATATGAGAGCTTGAGATAGTTTGCAAACACGAACGAAGCACGACGATACCGAGAATCGACGTAACGTTTAAATTGTCATAATATTCGGGACCGATCACACCTATCTATCAAACAATAAGTAAGAATCAATCTATCAATAAGTAAGAAATATCTACGAGGCTATTCACGTGAACCGAGCCACTCAATTTTTTTTTTCGTATCACTAAAAATTGCTCATAATTTTTGTAAAAGTTCTCCCGACTATCAAGAAGAACGACGATTTTTTTTCAAATTTTCATATCGCAAGTTTCGGTTAGGAAAAAATTTGCCAAATAATCATCGACTATTATTTTCCTCGGAAAGTATTCATCGTACGAAAAGTTTTCTTTTAAACAAAACTCAAGTTTTCCAATTTATTTTTCAATAAAAATATTTTGACATTCGTGTCCGAAAATTCTGTGTCTTTTTCGAAGTCAAATAAATCGTCAATGTTTTTTTCATTTTTGAAAATTTTTCATCTGTCCGCATTTTTTTTACATGAATCTTCTTTTTTCACATATACTCTTCGCATACATCGAACTCTATTTGGCCCATGAGAATATGACGAATATACATACGATAAGTCTGCAGACTGAGACGGCGGAAAAACGATTCGCAATCTTCGCGAGAAGTATAAAATTCTCGAGAGCTACAGAGAAACGTTTCAGAGGGAGAAGATAGAATTGTAAAAAAAACAGAAAAACAAAATATTGTATTGTCACGGCGATGTTTTGGAAGATGTTCCGGGGTGTCTTTTTCGCGAATTGCTCGTTAATTATAACATAAGGGAAAAAAATCGTCAGGGGCTGGAAAGGGCCGATGTAGAGGACATCATAATGGGTTAGGGGGCGCTGGGTTAAATGAGGGTGAACGAGAATTTTATAATTGTCGTCCACCCGGTATAACCCGAGCACCGGTCGACGGTATTGTCATACCGGGCGGCGCGTTTTTTCTTTATTTCCCCAGTGGCTGGATGACGTTATACATTTCTTTTCTGCTTCTCGTCTTGTTTTTTTTTTTTTTTTTTTTTTATTTTATTTCTCCTCCCTTCTTCTTCCACCACCTTGAACGATCTTCTTTCTTTCGTACCTTTTTTTTTCTTCTCGTTTGGGTTTTATTTATTTTTTTTTTTTTTCAACTACGGCAATGCCTCCGTCTTCTTATTAGCAAAGCTAATTGGAAATACAAATGGTTATTCACGGTGAGGGAATGGCCGGGCAAGGTTTTGCGAGAGAAGAGAATCGAGTGAGGAAAAGGGAAGAGAGAGAGAGAGAGAGAGAGAGAAAATCACTCGTGACAGTATTTTGTGGAAGAGATAGAGAGAGATAGAAAGAGAGAGGTAGAGTATCTCCGGGAGGCGGAGAAAGGGAACACACTTTTGCGTATTAAGCTTGTATTTGCCCCGGATAATTAGGACTTTTTTCCCGGCCAATTTGGATGAATAATTGATTTCATTCGTCCTAACGTAGCTCTCGTGCAGCGACCCTCGTAGCTTACACATTTATATAAATACGAAGCATTCCAGACGACATTGACGGAACTCTGATCCTCATCCTCTGAGATTTGAACCACAATTTTTCATGCTATCGAGGAATTCCAATGATTTCATTATTTTACACGAAACAAAAACAGCAATTTTTTTTATCTGAAAAAATCACAAAAAATGACCAGCCTTTGGTCTAATGAATTAAAAAAAAAAACATTATTGGATCAACAGTCGGCTAAAAAGTTCTACGAGAAAACTGTACTCCTCTTAGATCTGTGTGGCAGCATTAAAAAGAACATGTCGACCAAATCTCAAAGTATGAGGGACGAGGACCTGTCCGCCTTAAAACAGAATGCCCCATACACATAGTCGCGTGAGCCACACCGTTCATTCGCTGTTCTTTTTTTTTCCATGGAATCTCTTCGAATGACAATTACCCACGAAAAAGGAAAAAAAAAATGAGAATCTTTGGAATTAAAAAATTCAGACCGGGAGACTCCTCGTCTCGTCTGCGGCGCGATTCCTCGTGGCAGTCTCACTTGAGGGTCAAAAGTTCGACTTTAAAAATCTCGAGGGGAACGCAAAAATCTCGTTTGTTTAGTCGCGAAAATTTTCCCCCCTTGTAATCATCTTCGAGTTTTGAGCGATAAGAATTCGTCGGTGTTGTCAGCTGTTATTTCGCGAGAGATCAAGAATAAAAATTGAGATGGAAATAATTATTTTTTTTTCCTCAACGTTGCACCGATCTTAAATAAAGAAGAACTCGCATATTTCTGTCGAACAATTATTTTCAGTACAATATTCTCTTATTCTGATTCTCTGTAACTCAAAAGAAAGTCATGAAGAAAATATTTCTCTTCGAATTATTGATGGAAGTATTATTTTAATTTTTTTTTTTTTTTTTTTTTTCCTCAAACTTTATTCACCGACGATTTTTGACTGAACGAGAGTGCGAGGCTGAATCGAGCGGCAGGGCTTCATGAAAAAATATGACTTTAATAAAGAAGAACGGGTGATGTATAACGCACGGTAACATCACTCCTCTTGGTCCTATCCCGTTTGTTCCGATGGGCGGGGGGTGAAAAAGAAGTTTCTCGTATCAGAGCAGCTTTCAATGTGAGCCCAGGGTATCGTAGTACAGGCAATAATGCGATCGTCATGGGAATTGCATGTATGCATAACGTATAACGTTCGTCGGTGCTTTGATCTATCAAGTTTTGCGAGAAAAATCTCATTCACGTGTACCGCGGGGCCATAAAAATTGATCCTATGTGAGATATTTTTCTGCATATATACAGGATAAAGATGCATTACTCGTAAGAGGCCAAAGCATGAAAAAATTTTGTATTTCATTCAAGGATGTAACTAGCATTGAGGAGAACGAAAAAAAGGAATGATACAATCATGAAGTCTTTTGTGTGTTTGTCTAGCCAGGCTTTTCAAATCAAATAAACAAACTTTGCGTAAATTCATGATGATATGTTCGGGACGAGACGCAAATTACATAAAGTAACATGAATGTTGCTCAAAACGTATGTAATTTGCAAAATCAATTTGAATAGGTTAGAGTGTAATGTGGCCATGCGCGAGGTAAAGTGATCATCTGAAATATTTTCTGTGGTTGAACAAGTTTAAAGAGGGTGTCGAATTTCTTCACAAAATAAAGTACACTTGAACATCATGAAAGAGTGGTAATTTAAAAAAAAAATCTGTTAATTGTATTTCACGCTGTCTGGAATTACAATTTTGGTCAACTAAGATTTCGGATTACCGTACCTTAAATCGCACTTTTCGACTTGACGCTTTTCTGCTAGATTCGTTGTAATGTCTACTTCATGATGCATTTAGAATTTTTTTTGTCGCACATGATTTGCATAAAGTTTTCCATCGTATTGTTTTTACGTTAAATTCAGGGCAATATCGACAGGATAAAGTGGACATTTTCCCGGCGACATTTACCTTACGTCAACCTAACCTCGTGTCGGATGACATGCCTGTCAATCGTGGCAGCCGTGTGTACTGTAAATATCTCATTTACATTAAATGAGATTCATTTAACTCATTAAATTCCATGTTCATTAAATGTCAGATATATAAAATTCCCTATCTTGATTACTTAAATGCTCGAGTGTATACATTTTTTCAGTCGTTATCATACTTTGCCCCCGTAAGCTTAACCACTTCACCCTCCAGGTGGGGTACAGCGATGATTTTTCAGGTTCGATTTATACTCATTATGTCATGTATACGAAAGGATTAAAGCTATAGGTCGATATTTTACTCTCCCCTATAATGTAGTTAAAATAATTCAATTACTCGGTTTATTATGATCATAATTATTATATTAATATGAGGATCTTACAGAAATTTTACAAAAAGTTATTACAGGATTTAACCGATCCGATAGGACGCGAGGGATGCTTGACAAAAGTACTAGCACTCGTCTAAATTATCATAGAAAATAACAAACGTTCCATAACTTTTTCCTTTTCCACACGGTAAAGCCTTTTCAATCTAGTCCGACACAAACGTACTTATTTTCAGCCTCGATATATTCGAAACTTATGATTTCTCATGCTCCACTTTGCTCGCGCATAGATTCAAATATTTACATACTCGTACCGTGATTTGGTCCTTTCTTCGCGAACATTTCCTTGTATTTCTATATCCCACGGGGTGTTTGATAAATGTGGGATATTCTGGGAGAGTTCTTCGAGAGATTGGATGAACAATGCGAATGTTCGAACAGCCTTAATACACTCACAAATATATATAAATATATATACATATGTAAACAATCCAATCTGTAATAGATATTACTATATATATATATATATATATATAACACTATATCCCCGTTGAGATTTCCATGGAAATCGATGACACCCCGTGGGCTCGAGGTATAACTTCTCAAGGGTGAATTCTCTGCTGGCCCGAGATGCCCGTAACTTATCCAGATAAGGGGTTGTAAAACGACGCCGTAGCTATCTGCCAATACGGTTAGTTTCCCTTCGCGAGGGAACTCACTCTCTCATTCGCGAACGATGCCCAATACCATGAGATGCTGCTGTTTCTCACTCAGATATAGGGGCAATTCACCAGGACTTGATGCCATTTGAATATCGTCTCGGGTGCACTACACATATATCCAGCACGCAAAATGATACTCCCTTTTCCTATTCCAATCTTTCGCGATTTCGTTCACTTCGAAGGTCCCGGGCTCACTCAATGCTGAATATTACCAGAGTCTAGATAGAGATCTCTGGCAGTAAATCGTTGAATTTGCCTATTGGCTATACCATATATACGTATAAATGGAAACGAGAATATGAGATTTCTGTTCAATCAGCTCTTTCAGTGACTTTACGCCATGGGTTACTTTCGTATCTCCATCAAAAACAAGAAAATATTATTTTTTCTGTATAAACGTAAAAAGTGTTTTATGAAAACATAAATTCGCGACCATCACTCTGATGTTCGACTTGTCCAACGAAAAGAATTGCAAAAAAAAAATTTCTCCCACATATAATTATATAAAATAATTATATAAAATAATAATCATGACTTTGGTCATGCGCAAATTACAAACCATAGATTATAAAAAATGATTGATGGAAATATTCTACGATGATTTATGTGTTACACGAAAAAAAAAATTATTATTTTTTCGTGGAACACAACCAACGAAAATATTTCGATAAAATACAGATTACTTTCTATACTCAACCATAATTATTGTCTCGGCGAAAAAGGTTTAAAAAAAAATATACGTATATCTCTTCTATACATGCAAGCGTGTTTACCTCGATAGTTTTTTGTCGCTCCACCCTCACTCCCCTCCACCCTCTCTCTCTCTCTCTCTCTCTCTCTCTCTCTCTCTCTCTCTCTCTCTCTCTCTCTCTCTCTCTCTCTATCTCTCGTCATTTACTTTTGACACGATTCGTGGGCGCGAAGATGTCTCGTAAAACGTGACGTCGAGTTACATTATGTACTTACACATCGGATATAGGATGCATCGGAGCATCGAGGCGAGGGGTTTGCTTGTCAACCATGCAGGTTGGTCAGTACAACTAATGGCAACCGCCCTAATGATTGACAGTCACGGCAGGACCCCTTGACTATAGAAAGAAATACACAAATTAACTATTCTTTTCTTGCGTCCATTTCAGTAGCCAATCATTGTATCCCTAATTCGACTACAAGTAACGCATGGAAAAGGGGAAAGAGAAAAATCTGTGTAGTAACATGCCTGTTTTTCTTGAATCCGTCAATGGCGCTTCTTACCTCGTGTATAAAGCTTTTTTTTATATCCTTTTCCCGCCTCGCCAAGCTTCACTCCTCACAGTCTTTCGGCATCCGAGTCTTTCTCACACTCTCTCGCATCAACTGCAGACGACGACCATTTGCTCTCGTTCGTTCTCATCTCCCTCTTTCTCTCTCTCTCTCTCTCTCTCTCTCTCTCTCTCTTTAGCTTTTGCTTCTATTGCCGTCAAAACCCCCGGATGTATCGCAAAATCTATAGCGCGGGGGAGGGAGGGTCGCAGGCGAGGCGGTTGAAGGTTGAGGGGTTGAAGATATCTCTATCTCTCTCTCGCTCTCTCACTCTCTCTTTCTCTCTTGACTCTATATACTCTTTCTTCGTCTTTCTCGCCACGGTTCCCATGAAGGGTGCACAACCCCACCTTCCCCCGCTAACGTCACATTTCACTACAGACTAATAACTTCTGAATATTCATTTCGTGTTTCTCCTCCTTGCCTGGTTGCCTTGCTTGCTTGCTTGCTTGCTATTCTCGTAAGCAACTCTAATGCGACTCTCACAACGGATAAATTTCCTTCGTCAATCACATTCGCAATACTGAATTTCTTTTCAAATTCGAAATTCCTTGAAACACTCGAATTGTAGAAGGGAGTTTGATAAGCTATAGTCTATTTCTTGCATTGACGCGAATGAAATTAATTTGCTATACTGTTCAATTGTTATTTATATTTCGAAAGCGTAATGCAACGTACTTATAATTGGCTGAATTTTCAACGAGTTAATTAATTCGCGCACTTTTACAAAACAATTACGTTTAATAGTTTTTTTTTACCTCAATTTCTTTTAATGAAAGCTACTCACGAATCGAAAGACTTTAAAAAAACTCTCACTATTAAAAGTCACGCAACTGCGATGAAATTATATGAAAACAACGAGAGGATATCTTTACATTGTAATTATATCAGCAGGATTTAACATTCACAAGTTTTACGCTTTTAGAGGAGGTTGATGCGATGTATAATTCTCTACAACTTCATAAATTGTCGAATATTCGAAGTGTGAAAGAGGCTTAAGGGTTATATGCCTACTTTCCTCGGGAGTCTCTTCGACGTGAGAAAAACAGAGTAGCCATAGCGCAAAAGAAGGGCGGTTAAAGGGAGAGAATGGAGAGGACGAAGAGGAGGCAAAATTCAGGCTATATGGAAAAAACGAATGAAGGAAGAAGCGAGACGGTCGTCATGGCAACTGTGAATTAAGTAATCAATGAATTATTATTGACATTGATGTCTTGGGTCTTTCGCCCCCTTGCCACTCTTCTCTTTTGCCACTCGCTCTTCCCGACACACTCCGTCTACGTCGCAAGAGCGATATTTCAAGACTCATAAAGCCCCAGCGCCCAAAGCGTCCCTGATTAATACGTCGGCACCGGATTTTATCGGATATACACGCAATATATATATCCGTGCATGTTCTATCTATACACGAATACAGAGACGATGACGAGGAAGAGGTAATAATCTCTGTCATAGGGATAAACGCGAAAGAGGAGCGGAACGATATCCCGATGCAACAAGGAGCGACCGTGCACCGAATAAATTCAGATACGATAGTCCCCGCGATGAAATCTCCGTATACAGCAGGGGAGATACGAAATGTGTATAAGATCGCTGCGTGGCGAGAGCACGTGCGAGTGATCACTGCGAGCGTGTCGGATCACTCACGATCGTACTTTGGCACGGAAAAATCGTTAGAAAAATAGCATATAGAGTTGCCAGCGATTTTGCGTCGATTTTAAAGAAGAAAAAAGACGAAGACAAGAGCCTCGAATCGAAAAATTTGCTCCCAAACCGAAATCTCCATGCCTCGTATAAGCGAGTCTCTTCATCAACAACGAAACCATTATATTTTTATTAAAGAAGCTTATTTATTCGCTGCTCTTCTTCGAAAATCCGTTTAAACAGCAGCAGCCTCGATAGTATTGCCTTCATGCTGCCTAACGAATTCTCCTAGCTTCTGCTTCATCCTCTTATAATTATAAAGAACACTAAAATAAGAATTATCCGTCAAAGTGATGATGATAAATTAACGACCTTATAAGGGCGAGCATATCAGACAAACTTTACGAGGTGACTCAAGACTCAACCAGAGAGAGAGAGAGAGACAGAGAGAGAGAGAGAGAGAGAGAGAGAGAGAGAGAGAGAGAGAGAGAGAGAGAGAAAAAGAGACAGAGAGAGGATAGGCTCGCAATGAGGTAGAAGACACGAGCGTTATAGGGGAGAGGGAGATGACGACTCTTATTTTTTAACAAAAACGAATCCGCGACATGATAATATATGTACGTCCACGCACACCCAGCAGAGGTACTCAAAGGTCCACACAACCTGCGTGTGTGTGTCCTTTGGTCCAGTAATGCGCGGAATTATAACTCCAGGTTTGTTATTATTCTTTGCGGATTACGAGAGGTAGGGCGAGTACCGGTTTTCCGGTTATACATATACGTTTATTTGTATGCGTGCGTGTACAGGGGTTGCAACAGGGCCTCTATAGTTCTTTGTACGAAGATCGAAAGAGTATACATCCTACGCCGGTCTCGTTGGTGATGGTAAAAGGAGAAAACGAATTAAAATTTCACAACGACAACTGACAATCGCGAATTTACCCCCGTTTCATCCCCCTTCAACCCTCTCATCCTTCCTTCCCTTTCGGACCTTCTACGTTCTTTCTCCGTTGCCTAACCGGTGGTGGCCGAGAAGCGTGCGTTCACCGCATATACAACGAACCGCACAAACCGCGGCATCAACGCCAGAAAAGCAGCAGCAGCAGCCTCCGGCGACCCTCCATTGTCTCGTCGTGGTGACCTCTCGTTTCTCTCTCTCTCTCTCTCTCTCTCTTTATCTCCCTCTCTCTTCCCGGTTAGGAAACGTGCGATAATAAATATAGAGAAAATGAAAAATTATTAAAAACTTCCTTTTTAGCCTTGGTAATCCTCGTCGCCCCCAGAGACGCCGCATTAAAAACCACCCCCCTTCACTCCTTACCCATTCTCTTGTTCCATCCCCTGTATCTTTATCTCTCTTCTGCCTTGTCCAAACACCAGATCCTCGTGCCTCTTCTCCCTTCGTTACGCGACCTCTGCCGATCCCCACTCCAACCATTCATTTCCCCTCCGCGAGTTCTCGGGGTTTGCGTCCGGACACGCAAATTATTTATACGCGTAGGAGTCTCTCTCCCTCTCTTTCGCTCTCTCCCTCTGATGACATTACCACCGTGTTAGTATTAAATCATAACGAACGAGCTTGCGACCGTTACACTGTACGAAGAGAGTTTGAGCTGCCCGAGATACAAACATGCTCCATGCGCTAGAGCGCCAAGTCTCGTTCTTCTTTTTCGCATCTTCTCCTTCGGTGTGTCATTTGACATGACGAGAATCGAGAGAGAGAGAGAGAGAGAGAGAGAGAGAGAGAGAGAAAGAGAGTCTGCGATGTTTTTACCATCACTTTGGCGAGTTATTAGTGCATTGCCAACGAAAAGTCCAAGTAATGTTTCTCTGAGAGCCTCGACGAAATCTTAGCTCCAAATGGATTTTTATGATCCATGGATTATCCTCGAGGGAATTCGGAGAGTAAAAATGATGAAATTTGAACGAAAATTCTTGAAATGGCATGGTTAATGGATGACAGCAACGAAAGATATTCTTCGTATAGAACATATCAAGGTATGGGGGATTTTTTTTTTTTCGTTACTCGAATTAATAACGAAGACTTAATGAAAGTGAAATAATGTTAATTCGTTGAATTTTAAGTGTTAAGGAAATCGATTTTACGATGAAAATCGTATAACATGTCAAGTATAAATAAATATAATAAATTATGCGGAGCCAGCGCGAGAGCAGAAAGAGAAAAATATACAGAGGGAAGGTAAAAGAGAGAGATAGAGAAAGAGAGAGAGAGAGAGAGAGAGAGAAAGTGTGAGTGAGTGCATTGCGTAGGTATAATCTCTTACGTCTGGCCGAACGGTGGAAGAACACAAAGCTAATGCAATTTTGCAATTACAGCTCCGTGCTCACCCTCTCGTATCAGGCTTTCTACACACTCGTACAGACGCATCTCCACAGAGAAAAGGAGAGAGAGAGGCGAAGACACGCATATAAGCAAAAGAGAATTGCACGAGAATATTTGAATTTCGTTTCGTTTCCACCGGAGCGTCGTTATTCTTTCATCCGCGATCTCTCGCTCAAACTCCAAGCTTTTTTCTTTTTATTCCTTCCTCTCTCTCTCTCTCTCTCTCTTCACTTACTCTTTTGCATCTGTCTCCTGCTTTACCGAGAGCGTTGATTAATTGAAAATCCAATCAGTAGGCGTAATGCTAAATCCTATTATCGTGTCGTTGGAGAGGGAACAAGAACCGGTAAAATGCGATAGCATACATGAAAATTTGGATATCCCACTCGGATCCGTTCAAAGTACCTGCAATTATTCGCTCCGTCAATTTTGCGAGATACTTTTATTCGATTGATATGCCCACTAATAACATTCGCACAATTGCATTTTAATAGAGCAATCGTGACGTCGAGAAATTGTTTTTTTAATTTATTAATACGAAAATTACGTTTTGTGGGTTGGATTAAAAAGATTCGTAAAAATTAATTCGAGGCCAATCGCGACGGCAGTGCTCTTCGTCGTTTCGCGAGACACAATGCTGGGGTGCGGAAATTTTCGCGGTTACTACTGCAGACCATGGTAGATACTTCCGTCCCCGTCGTCATCGTCATCATCGTCGTGGACGGCTGCTGCTGTATTAGATTTGCTCTCGAGGACACTTTAATCAGAATGTACCTATGTAAATTTTTGAATACACATTCTCGTCGTCGTATCTTCTCTCTCGCTCTCTCTCTCTCTCTCTCTCTCTCTCTCTTACTTTCCCTCGTTCTCTTTTGTCTCGCGCACTCTTTCGTTTTCTCGCTCATTCGCGATGTTTGTACAGGTCACGCAAAAGGTACTTTCCTAGAGCCGTGAGGAAACTGTAACGGAAGGGAGGAATCTCGTGCCGCGAACCACATCCCGGGAATTAAAGAATTTGCAATTCTGAATTTCCGGTGCGATCCCGTACATATATATTTTACAGCATGGACACAAGAACGTCGACTTTTAGCATTGAAAAAAGGCGTACGTCACATAACTTTATGTGATAAAACATATGAATTGCGTCCTTCTGTTCGATAAGAGTCGTCATGTGTATTCTTCGAGGTTTATATTCTCGACGACGTATACGAGCTTGGGTTCGCGACGAAGATGACGTCGACGACGTGGGACTGAAGACAAAGCCGGAGACTACGATGAGACATATTGCCGGATAGTGTGTGTGTAGCTCATATTTCTCTCGCGCAGGGATAATTCATGAAAATGTATATCCCGCGGATGAAAACTAAATTAACGAAAACAGAAAAAAAATCGTATCTTGTCTCGATCCTCTTGGCCGGCAGTTCATGATGTCGGTGTCCAGAACACAGAGAAATAATTTTTCTGAAATTCACGAATAAGCGTAGAATATCTGTTGTCAGAGGTTTGTTAATGACGAGAGATTCAGGATGAAACGCGAGTGCGATAATTACGAAATTTTATCTTTACAATGCAACGGATGTTACGCTGCTCTCGCGCGCATATGGACGACTTCGTCAATTCCACCTCATCTCATTTTATATCAGGCATTCCACGTAAAGTGGAATTATTTTCGGCCGGGGAGTCAGCAATTTTGACGCTTGTCTAGAAATTGTTTCCCGCTTTATTGTATGGATAGACAGCTTCCTACAGTGATCGATGCTAATATATTGATTAATGCAAGAAATACCATCACTACTGCGATTTTAATTAAACGTATCAATGGTGGTATCCTTTGCTCCATATAATATTTCAGAGGCAAATTTGTTTTTCCCGCGGTTAATTGTTGATGGCAGTTCGACTCGTGAACATTGGCTGCAGCAAGGAAGATGAGAAAAAAAAAAACAGTCTCATCTTTCGTCTTCAAGCTGCGATTTTTTTTCGTGAATTTTCTTTCAGGAATTTAGCGTTCACGGAATGAAATCCTTTTCAAATTTTTTTCTCGCTGAAAAAAAAAAAGTTATAATCCCGTGTGAAGAACCCTATATACCTTCATAGAGAGTGGAGTTACTACTGGAGATGGGAAGAGACAGCAAGAGAAAAAGAACATGAAAGAAAAAAGAGACGGGGAATAGGAGAGTCGCGTATATTACGTGAATATATACGTCCGCGCGGGGAGAGGGTTGGTATAACTGCAGAAGGGATTAAATGGACGCGTGCCTGGGAAGAAATGACCAAGAGTATGCACGCGAACTATGTATGTATACGTGGATTCAACGTGTTTTATACATGTATTGTATAATTATAATAAAATTATTTGATAGAGATGGCGGCAAGTGAGGTTAGCGTCAGGTATAGCACAAGGTTTGCAGCTCGTGCTTTCACCGAGCATTGAAATATTATACTCGCCAAAGGGAAAATAATTAAAATTCAGCCCTTGCGCTCGCTTTCTCGCATACGTATATGCAAACCCTTCTTCTTTCTCCCTTTGAATTTCCCTGCCTTGTATTTTAACTATCGCATACGAAACGTACAGCGATCGCGCACGCGAGCCACCTAGAGTCAGAAGGACCTCTGTTCTGCTACCAGGGGTAACTGACAACCCGCTATGAGCGTCAAACCTGCACTCCAAGGATGCGCGGTTTCTCGTTTTTTTTCCAGCTCCATAGCTTCGAGGTATTTCAGAAAATTTTATTCACGTTGGTCTCGCTGCTACAACTCGCGCTCGTACAAACTGCCAGTGCGAGGCTGACCCCACAAATTTTGCTCTGACGCGCTCGATTTTTTTTACTGACTCTCTCTCTCTCTCTCTCTCTTTCTCTCTATCTCTCTCTCTCTCTCTCTCTCTCTCGTTCTCTTCCTTTTTCGATAATGGTCGGCTGGGATGGTAAAAGAGTTTTTAATGATTATGAGAATGATGAATCTTAAAAATAATTAACAATCCACGGTCGTAGAATATTCATGTGAAGTTGCAAGTTGATATTACATTATTCGAGCTATCCCCCAAAGCCGTAATATCAATATCCCAACGTTTAAAAGATTATATATTTTTATTTTCGAAGCTGCTCGTTCTCCTTAATAAAATCTGACAGGTTACAATAAATCTCATCGATGCCACGATTTTATTCCCTCGAATACTTTTTTTTTTTCGTGACTGAAAAGTGGTGAAACGAAGTGCCAAATACTTTGAGAGTGCTCCGTTCCTCTTAACGAACTTTTTAATGAATAATAAGTCGCTAATTTGAATAAATTATAACCGATGGCGTTTGACGGGTCTCACAATCGCCAAGTTCCCTTTACATAGCTTCTATATATATATATATATACTCATCTTTTTGACAGTATACACATACACACACACGCACATGGTACAAGTATTCGGCTATACTGATAGCCGTGAAAACGGAAGTGTGTTGCTGAGAGTTACGGGGTTCGCAAAGGATCTGCATAGCTTCCTGCGCGGCATCCATTAATTCCTTTGTCTTTCCTTCTCGCACCCCTGATCACGGGAACGTGTACGCGCGGGGGTGAATATTACGAAAGAAAGCGAAGAACGTGCCGCTATAAGGTTCGAACGGACTGACATTGACTTTAAGGACGCCTCTTTTCTCTTCTCGCATACAGTCCATTAAAATATCAATGAAAGCATCGAGGAGCCACGACCAAGGCACGAAGAGCCTAGGTAGTTTATTATAAATATATACGTCCATGAAGGACTTTTCCGAACGTTTCACTCATAAAAATATGAATATACGTTTATATATGTGTATATATATATATATATTTTTTTTTTCCTGTCGACGGTTAATTCGCGACCGAAACGAAGCAGCCCGACTCGCCCTTGTTAATATCAAGCTGTGTGCCTGCATTTGTACGGGAAGAAAAACCACAGAGTCAAGAAGAGAGAATATTATATAGTATATAGCCATAATCACCCCGCGGCGAAATCGAGAAGGCCATTGTTATACGAAAAAACAAAGGACGACCGCGCGCGAGCTAGGCCACACCAGAGCTTGTGCCTCGCCAGCTTTTGCATAGTCTTTATTTGGCCATGAAAGCCGCGACCGGCACGAGATGAAAATTTACGAACATGACTTTATGTTTCATTGGAAATTTTTGTTTTCCTAATCACTTGACCCACACACGAATAAATGGAATAAATCGATCGGTCAATGCAAACTGAACGAGTAAAAACAACGTTTCTTTTTTTTCAACTTAATTATAAAAATTTATGTCGAAACGAAGTGTCGATGAAGTAAGTACAATGAGACGATTTTCAAGACTGTGGTACCCGACAGAAGCTTTGGGAAGACGGTTATAAAAGAGATGTAGCCGAGAAATTTCCAGAAACCCAATAATGCACCCTCGTAGTATGAGGAAAACAATGAGAGAAAGAACCCATGAGAATTCTGAAAAGTTTCAACCGTGAACTGAAAAGTTTTCATTGCGGTTCAGTCGCGAAACGAGAGGGGCCACTTGATAAATACAAATAGATTGTATAAAACGAAGGCGACACATCGAACGTCGAACTCTGAGAACTTTGCGAAAGGGACGAGCAAAGAAATTTCAAAGATTCACGGTGCGAATTCGCGCTTCAGGTTGAACGGAGCTCGAAGAACAGAGAGGAATGCAAAAGCGAGATTCTCAAATGTTATTTCTCCCAGTATCGAGAAAACCATGTGCCATTCCCCCTTTTGCTCATGCCATTCCTCGCGAGTAGTGTGACAAATAAGCAGAAAACGAATACATGAGTTCAGGAACAATGCAGCAACGGGGAAGGCATATCGGTAGTACCCGAAGAATTGGCAAAAGCTGAATCAACCCCAATATACATTTATATATTATATAGTATATATATATGTGTATATCTCTTTTGTGAATGTCATCCTTATAGCTATATGAGGGAAAGTTTTGAATTACCAGATTTTCTACGACGACCTTACAATTATCAACCTGCCATCAATTATTTAATATGCTACGCATATGCCATTGAATGTACATGGAAAATTTTCGTCATGAACTACGTACTCTTGAAATCCTCGTCATGTGACTCCTTACGATAAAAAGTGTTGACACATCATTTTTGGCGATGTACTTTCTCGTTTAAAAAACAAAATTAATTTTCAGTATAAATATGTTAAATTTTACATTTTCAACCAGCAAACGAAAGAGTGATACAACATGAGTTTCAATTCGATCCGAATAAGTTATCGTTCGTCTGTTTGTGCCTTCGTAACTCGCGAACTGTTTCTCAGATCATAATATTTGATCCATAAGTCTAAATTTTGCATTTACTTTGAGGATTTATTTGCAAATCACTTGACGCACAATGTGATGACGATAGAAAAGTCTATGGCCCTCCCTCCAACATTATTCTTTCCTCCGTATCATCCCCAATGCTCCCTCTATTGTCTCACATGTGAGTATATAGGTGTATAGGTATACGTAATGCCTCCGTTTGTATTCATACTGTCATCGTCGATGCGGAAGGACACGTTGGATATAGAGCACTGGATATGTATAAAAATGGTGGAGCAGACGGAACAAGGGGTTGGAAGGCAGTACGCGAGGACCGCGAGAGCTAGGATACGATATGGTAATACAAGTTTTATGGGAAACCCGGGTGAGTCTCGCGTCGAGTTCGTCCTTGTCCTTGTATCAAGCCAGCACGAGCGCATATATATATATATATATATATATATATATATATATATGAGCTTAGGAAAGCGGGTAAAAATTGAAAATGAGCATAAAAACCGAGGCGCAAGCAGATTGCCGTGCGGAATATTCCTTCGGCAAAGGTGGTTGCGGGGCGGTGCAATTCATTTTCGTATGCCATATCAATTTCTTGCTTCGCCTCCTCTTTCGTTCTCGTCGCGCTTTCGCGAGCTTTGGAAAATCCCCTCTCGAATCGACCGCCTATAACTACAATATTTATATGTATAACCAGCATACCATCATCTCCCTCCCGCCCCTCTCTGAAACTCGCGCTTGCTTCATCCCCATCGGCAAAAATGAACGTAGCCCAGCGATCCATAGTCTTTTATCCGTTAAAACCGTTAACTCCGGTAGACATCAAGGGGAATTCGAATTAGCCCCCTGTCGGTCGCTATCTTATCCCGATGGAAAATTATATGGAGAGAAAAATAAAGAGATACTGCAGCCTCAATATCTCAAGTATGAACATACAACCGTGAGAGATCATAATCTTTTCCATTTATGTAATCTTCGTGTGATTTGACCAAGAGTTTGACCGCTCTATCCGAGTAAACGAAAAAGTATTAGTGCATAAATTACGGGCTGTTGCTTGATAAGAGGCGAGAGACTTCTGATCATAAAAAATTGTATATAAACCCCATATCAATCACTGCGATCAAAGCTATATTTTTCGATTGTAATTAAAGAATTTTTAATCTACTAAATGCATGAAAAAGCAATTCATGCTATTTAAAAATTGTATTCGTACCAAAAGCAGCAAAAAAAAAAATGGGTTGTAGTACGGTGAAAGCGATCCACCCTCTTGTAGCGAAAACAATTTTGTCGACACAAAATTTTATAAATATTCCAAATCGTCATCACAAGCAAAAGACTAGAATTCAATTTTCCTTCGATTTTTTTTTCTTTCACAAGCACCGGTGATAACAAATCGCCTATCTGCTTACATATAACATTCACAAATGTCTCCTGTTGCATGAAAGAAGCGATTGGAAAGCCACCGTTCTCTCTACCAGATTTCGCCGGAGCGGTGGTACGATCGATCATGAATTATAGAGTGTAGGTGCTGACAGCCCGTGTGATAGATCGTGGTAATTAAATAACTGGGAGAGAGAGAGAGAGAGAGAGAAAGTGTGGGTCCGATCAGCTTCGAGATTCGGTGATGGTGGATTTTGGCGTCAGGGAGGGTTTTGGCGCATACACTGACTGATGCTCCGCTATACTCCTTGCGCGCGAAGCTGTCAGCATGTGCTTTCCCAAAGCGCATATGAGAATATACGCAAACGCACACGCGCACAATTAAACCGCATAACTCGCTCTCTGTACTCTCCGTCGCTTCGCGGAAACGCCTCGATAATTGACGAGACGCAATGGATAATCGCTTCCCCTTGCCGAAGGCTGTGAACCGATCCCGTTGACAGTATTCGCGCAGATTAGAGGGTGCTAGGGGCCCGTGAAATAGAAGAGAAGTGATCCAAGTGTCCGATCAAGTATCCGTCGTAACTGTACTTTGCTTGCCTATTGGTTGAGACGAGACGCTTATTTCATCAAATATTCTAGCTCCTTTCACTTCAGGAAGATTTTAACACCTCCGATGTAATTTTCTTTCTTCGTTTTTTTTTAAGTCTTATTATTTTTACTTGAAGGGAACGATTTTTACGGTCACGAAAATTTATATGAATATACATACAGAGAGGTGTATTGCATAGGTACACGAGAAATAGCAAGAAGGGTTGGCGGCAAAGATCACAAGTAATTGAATAGGGTGGTTGGTGGTGCGAGGGAGTATACGGAGCTTGGTAATACAGCGAGTTCGGTCGAGCCCCGTGAGTGTTCAACCAATTAATCCACTTCAATCCCGCAGACAGGCAGCCCCACGAGTATCACGCTGCTGTTCTTTTCTTTCTTTTGTTTCTTACTTCCTTTTTTCACGTAACATAGCCACCCTTTTTCTCACCCGCGACAGGCACAATAAGACGTATCGAGATCGAACGGAGGGAACATGCCAACCTCTCGGGTGCTTCGTCGGGGGTTTCAGGCTAGGGAACACAGGCATCTACACAACTCCTTCCTCCTTGATCGCGAGCATCCCATCACTTTTAACTCCATACCAAGTCACTGTTGCTTGTATATGAAAACAGCGTTCTATGACGTCGATATTTCTTTTACTTGCCAAGGGCTTCCCGACGTTTGTACTTGAAATTGCGGATTTGTGTCAGATAAGGGCCTGAGCAGGTATGAATAAGGCGTGTCTGATCCGGCGTGCCTTATTTATGTCAAATATGGACCTTATCAGGTATTAAGAAGGCGTGCCTGATCTGGCGTGCCTTATTTGTGTCAGATAAGGGCCTGATCACGTATCGATAAGGCATGCCTGATCCGTAGTGCCTTATTTATGTCAACAATTACTGTGTATTATTGTGTTTACGCAGTCACGTTGTTCTATCCAGCCCGTTGAGACAGCGGCTTTTCATCAGAACTCGTATACTAATGTCATTTAAATACAAGAAAATAATAAGGAACTAATAGCGTAGTGGTAACGTGTCAGTCGTTAGGAAGGTCGTTAGGTAGGTCTCAGGTAAAATCTTAGGTAGGCTCAAAATTAATTTCGACGGAAAAACGTCCGGACTATGAAGCCGGAAACACTCGTAAAAAAAAATAATCGCTAAATTTTTAATTTTTTTTTTTTAATGATTATTTAAGAATCGAAAGTGCTGAATTCGTCGATTGGAGGGTAGTGGGATCAAATCCCGGTCAATGACTTTTTTTTTATTTTTTTTATTTACAGGGTTTTAAATAATAATGGAATATAACAGCTTTAAATTCATTCATCGATCATTCCTAATTGCTAATTTATAAATAATTATATCTATAGCCGGACGAAATTTCTACTCGGGTTTTATCAGGTCCAGATAAGGCGTTTTATCAGGGCCGGATGAAGCGCCTGATCAGGGCCGAATGAGGCGCCTGATCAGGGCCGGATTTACCAAAGCGTTACACCCCTGATCAGGGCCGGAGCTATTTAGCCTGATCAGGGCCGGATTTAGTATTGTGGCAACCTGATCAGGGCCGGATTTCACCCTGATTAAATTTCTGCTCGGGGAAGGGTTGACGCTCCATGAGCTCGTTTTGTCCACGTACGGAATTGAGTATAAGAGCTTCTTTGATAGATTCAATTAATGTGGGGTGTCGCTTGTTCCAGGGGCATCAAGAATATTTGCCAAAAATTTACGTTAAAGTTTGGCTTTTGAAAAATTTAACGTCCAGCTGTATTTTTAGGACCTTCGATCCGATTATTTAACAATAATTGATCGGTGGTGATACACTTATCGATTCTTTTGAAATTACTTCTTGGTAGATTTGGGGAAGATTCCAATTTTGGCATAGAGACAGATAAATCTCGCAGCCTTTCGGTGTTAGCTAAAGTCGTTGGTGCGGTATCGAGAAATAGAAGACCGCAGATTGCACAAAACACCAATTAAGAGCCATTCAAGTAGGTTCGGGTCGGGCAAACCAATAAAACAAACTAAATCCGCATCTGGACGACTAATCTTCCAGATAGGAGGGGTGGTGGTTTCTCCCTAGAGCGTTTTCTCCCTGAAACTACTCCTCCTCCTTCGCCAGACTACCGTCGTTCCTGTACCAACCATCTCCACACACACACACACAGACACACGTGTTTATTATATACCTTTGCGAATGTTATGTATATACCGAGTATGCGATCACGTATGTGTATTTTGCCGACGCACCGATACCGAGATATTCCTGAGAAACGGCCGAAAGAGATTTTAACCCGACCCGCCGCAAATCCTGGTTACATCCCCCAATAATACTCAATCCCGATGTGGATTAATAGCGGTTTAATTTCTCCGTCTCTTGTTACCAATGTGTTTATGTATATATGCGTGTATTTGCCGCTGGCAAGCAAAAGGATATTAAGCCCTATCACATTTTGTTGTTAACGGTGTGAGTTACGCCCTATTGCTTTCTAGGATTCGATACGTAAATTATATATCCCCGCAATGTTACAGCTTTGGTGTAGCTAATTACTGCCTCCGATGAACCTCTCTTAGGGTCTAGAGTATCTTTTCGTATCCGAGAACATTCCGTTGAAACTTTCGTCGCATTGACTAAAATGCTGTAATTTAGTCGTGGTTGATTTGGACCTTTGATTTGCCATTAGATCGCAAGATTCTTTAAATTCGATATCTCTAATTGAAGAAATATCTTGGTCTTGCTACAAATTGAGGTCATGTATTTTCATGCATTAAAATGAATTTTTATAAATCAACTTGAATGTATTACACTCCAGTTACAAGATCGAATGAATTTCATTTTATCAATCACGTATACTTAAATGAACATTTCAGAGGTCCGGACAAAGGAAATACAATTCTAAAAAAATTGAACAAATCAATTTTTTGCACGTTTTTGCTACAAGAGGGTGAATCAAATCCCCCTCTCACGCTTGTGTATATACGAACTATACGATCTAAAAATCCCGAGAACAGAGAGTTTTATAGACCACGTGAGAGACAAGGACTCGCAAAAGAGGAAATTCTCACGAAACGCGATGACGTCGGTGAATTTTACACGAGCCGCGCATATCAGGAAAGAACAGGGATAATATAGGGTGGTTGAAGGAGAACAGAGCGACCATGCGGGGTATGAGAAAAGGGCAGCATGCTAATTTATGGCACCCTGGCGCTCCATTACGAATATTTATCCGTGGCGGGTTTAATCTAAACTTCGAGAGAGTCACCGGGTCTTCGTCGTCATCGTCGTCGTCGTCGTCGTCGTCGTCGTCGACTTTTTCTTGTTCTTCTTCTTCGTTACCCGCCGCATGCTTGCGGCCTCATACTTGCGTTTTCTCCAGAACGAGTAGATTCCTAGCTCGCCGCCACTAGCTCGACGGAAGAGCATCCCCTGACTCTCCCCCCTCCCCCCTCGACTCCTTAACGACGTATTGTCTCGGCGACTTATCAAAACAATTCGTTGAACTCGGTAGCGAAAAGTCTCTCTCTCTCTTCTTTGCTCTCGCTGTGACGCGCATTTTCACTCCCCCGCGTTACGCTCTTGGGAATATTTTCCTGCTCTCGTTCGTCCTTGATTAAACGAGCCTGTGCTCGCAATTTTCCGAACGACTATACGGATTTTTTTGTACCTTCCTTCTCCGTGATACACACTAACCTTCGTCCCTCTAAGCTCACGTCTATCTCCGTTGGTATCTCCTTTATTTTGCTTATACCTTAAAATATGAAATGGCAACTTCATGGAAAGCGATATATACAATGTATAATTATTGCTGGAGCAGATATACAAAGCGAGGAAAAAAAAAACATTCGCATATCCCCAAAATAGTTTATATGCGTTATAAAGTATGGGCCATTTAATGCCAACTCGAACAACGCGCGTACGTGACCTTGACGGTTCACTTGTATTACCAACTGAGCCACCTGTTCTTCTAACTGTTTTTTAATTGCGTTTCAACTGAAAAATTTCAATAGACACTGTAGAATCTTGATTCGTATATTCGCATTTGTGAGCTGTAATTAGCAGTACGTAGTAATTTTTTTTTTTGACAAAATAATAAAATATTAGTTAGACATCTGATTTTATCATTTTATAAAAATAACAATTCGTTCCCGATCCATAACGAAAATGATAATAAGGCGTAGAATTTTTTGAAGTATACTTTGCGATTTTCAAACAATTTTTTTTCCAAGCGCTTCCAAATCCCAGTTTAAATCGTAGTATCTTTTTATTTTTTTTTATTTTAAACTACAGTGTAATGAATCGCGAAACAGGTCCGAGAGGATAAGGGTCAGAAGATAGTCGCAGTGGTATATATAAGATGTACTTTGTGATATCTACATGTAAAGAAACAATAAGGATGAGAGAGAGAGAGAGAGAGAGAGAGAGATTGAGAGAGGGAGAGGTGCGGAGCGTTTGAGGGAAATAAACTTTTCACCGATCGTTCGGGCAAGTGAAAAAGTATGATCGCACCAGGAGAAAAACGTATATTTTCTCACTACACCCCCTCTCGTTATGTTCAGGCGCTCAGATAATCTCTGGCGGCGGCGGCGGCGGCGGTCGCGCAATTTTGGCCTCCGCCTTACTATCCGCAGAACCAGCAACAGAAGCAGCATCCCTCTCCTCCCTTCCTTTTTTCTCTTTTACCAAATACCCTGCAGCATCTTCCATACCCACTTCCACCCCGACCACCCCGCCGGTCTCTCGCACCCACCGAAGCAAAAAAGTGCGCAGACTCGCGGTTATATCCTTATTTCTTTCTCGCCACCCCATTTTCCAATGCTCCTTTGCATATTAACAATATCGCTCTTCGAGAGAAATAGGTGCGGTGAGCGAGAAAGCTAGAGGAGAGAGATAGAGCATGGTTTTGGGGTAAAAAATTATGAAGACCTTCTTATACTTCCCTTTATACTTCCCGCACTCTTTTCATCCCTCTTTCTCCGATAGCATATATCGCGTGTTGTATATACTATGTCGATTGTTGGAAAACAAAAGGCCATAATCCACATAATTTCACACGTGAAGTCATGTGAATCCCGCCCTTTTGTTCGTCAGCAGTTGATGCAGCCGATTGCTACAACTCAGCCCCCTTCCCCGTTCCTTTTTTTTTCCATATATACCGCAGAACTCGCGCTCTCACTCCACACTTCCCGTCTTACTTCCTCTTCTCTCTCCCTATCTCACTCTCTTTTACATCCCTTTTTCCTCCTTCGTCTCCTCAGAGCAGAGCGCGTTACCCTCCTTTCGCCCGAACGGTCTTGACTCTTTTTTACGATACTGCCAATTACACGCCCGTTTGAATTCACTATCCCGGCCAGGGCGAATATACCCCCCCCCCCCCCCGCCGATGCTCCGACAAACTCTTCTTCAGCCACCCCCTCGTGGCCAGCGATATAAATATTTTTATCTGCAGCCCATAGTGTACCCATCCCCTTTCATTCTCGTTATTTCATCCCTCTGTTTCATTCTCTTAAGCAGCAGAGCCTGCCGAATTTTACTTTTTTTTCTTCTTCGAGATCCGATTTTTCATCGAATGGATTTCTCTTGAATTTTTCGTTTGTCAGAATTTAAGGTTAATATTATAAGTAAGGTAAGTGAAGATTGGATGATACGTAGAGGATGAAGCCGCATACGGCTTAGCAAAATTCGTATAAAAAAAGTATTCAAGATGATTTTGTGAAATAAATAATTATGACCCATGACGGTGAGACGTATTCACGAATGATTGAAAGGAAATGAGAATGACTGTTCTGTCGTAACGAACAATATTTCTTCACTCTCAATCATAATTTCGTTAGAGTATAATTTTAATTTGCCAGTTTTGTGCATTATCGATGAATTTGCCATGTTTTTGGCATTGATAGAAATGACTTATCCGATGAAACTAAAATTCCGCAGTAACTTAAATTTATTCATTCGAATGACTTCTATCCACTTTGATCGCATCCCTTTCTCCATCTTTCTTCCATGAAGAATTTTATTTCCTAGTGTTAATATAGAGCTCTTCATTTTTTTTTATGCACTGCATCACTTCCTTCACTCTATATCTCTCGGTCGTTGTTGCGAGGCCGAATATCCCCTTGCTCAGTTCCTATAACCCCGGATATTAACGTTAAATGTGACAAAAAGACTTTGCTGGAAGGTTTTCGACAGCGATATTACTTTATAATAGATATTACGCGTCTACCTGCTCTCGCATATATTAGATTTTAATATAAAAGACACGAGATATGGATAGTGCTCTTTTGCCTCATGAAACCGACACACTCGGCTGCTACCACATGTCTACATGCAGGCCATAGGTTTTTTTTTTTTTCCTTTGTGTGAAATATTCACGTCGGCTTGGCTGCTTCTACTTTTTAATACGCGATTCTCCGCCAGCTCGAACGTATACACATATCACTGACTGCCTATAGCTGAAAGTCGTATGACGAAAGATGCGTGTTGTGTTTCAGTGGTGAACGCTGTACTAAATATGCATCTACAAAGCATATCATGCAGATTCGTTCAGCAGATCTGACTCTCGCCAGCCCGATTTCATATCAATTATATTTGCATTGTTATCTCAGAAATCATCTTCCCATCATTGACTTCTTAGTTCGTCATTTTGACTTCAACCACAGTGACCGGCGTTCGGAGAATTGTTTAATTTACACAAAACAAAAAAAAAAAACAAAAAAATTACTCACCGTGAACATATTTCGGTACGTTGAACCGAATAACCGTTGAATTAAGGAACAATATTTTTGTGAAAATTTCATCTTTGAACGCATGTGATCCCGGATTAAGTCAAACCCACAACTTTTTGAAGTGAAACTTTTAATAGGCGCCTTGGGTGTGAATCGAATATACGAGAGTCCGTGTGTTACGAAAATCGACACCATGAAGTTCGACACTATTTGGGAAGGGGGAGGCCACATCATTTTAACGAAAGTTTTAATATGCCGAATCGTTATTTCACCGAAAATTATATTCATGAGCGTAATTTTTACGAAACGTTATATCAATGAATATCGTTGTTTTGCCGAAAATCACATTTTGCGAATGTCATATTTTCAAAACGTTATTTCGCCGAATCGTTGTTCGAACGAAATTCACATTAAAGAAGGCCATTTTTTCGAAATGTCTTTCTGGTGAATGCCATTTTACCGAATCGTCATTCTGCCGAAAATGATTTTTTTCGAAATGTCATTTTGCCGAACCGTGTCATTCTGCTGAAAATCATTTTTTCGAAATTATGATCCACCGTCAGTCATTTTTTGAAACATAATTTTTACTAATTTAAATTAGAAATGAAAATATATATTAATTATTTTGATTTATTGTTTATCGACGATCTTATGTTCTGTACAATGTTCGAGATATTGTTCACGATTGTTTATCGTTAAAACAACTTTTCGTTCTTAGTCGGTGGATAACGATTCGAAAAAATGATTTTCGGCAAAATGACATTTCGAAAAAATGATTTCCGGCAGAATGACGATTCGGTAAAATTAAATTCGTCCAAATGACACATTTGGAAAAAATGACGTTCGGCGAAAAAATGATTCGCAGATGTGATTTTTAGATTCCTTGATATAAAGTTTCGTGAATATAACTTTCGGCGAAATAACGATACGGCACACATTGAACTTTCGTCGAAATGATGTGACCTCGACGCGTTAATCATACGGTTGGTTACATTACTCGGTGCTTTCAGGATCTTGAAAATTTGACAACGATATAATAGGCTTATCATTGTATGTATATAAATGCGTACTTTGTTACATACAACCAAAGTGTGGCCTCTCTCGTCAAACAGAAAATTAAAATTTTCCTTCACACGCCTTCATTTCTATCACGCGGAGTATGCACGCATATGTTTTTTATCTGAGTGTATAAACGTTTATTGTATTGATATAATGTAGTTAGCGAGTTTTTATTGATTCATTCAACAAAATTCTCGTGTCTCAAATTCACAAGCGATCGTTTCACAATGGGTAGAAAAAAATGAATCTCGAATCAAGCTTGATGAGAGTATTACAAATTTTCTTTCATCAGGTCTCACGAGGAGTTTTACTGTAAATATATCCATATAATAAATTAATATGTGGAGTCTTCAATGTATATGTACATGTGTATATATATATATATATATAGTATACAGAGTAGTGAGAAAGAGCGAATCGCCCCATGGGACTCCGTGTTTTTATTCAAACCGCGTTATTTACCTGAACCCTGAACGCATATGCGCGACTTCCTTCCACCTTTCCAGCACACGAGCGTTCTCATATAAAGCGGTTACCGGAGCCGCAGATATAAGCACACAAGCCGGTTCATTAGAGACATTCGAGCTGCTTTCTGGCAAGCACATATAAGGGGATGCAAACGTATATATATGCTATAGGTATGGACCCACGACGAGATATACGATGAGAATTGAGAGAGTTGGTTGTCATATCTCTTATACTCACCAACACAGCTTGCATATAAATATATAATGCATGTATGTACACGCATAATGTATACTACCGTGGAGATAGTGAAGTGAAAGGGTTGAGCGTACTGCAGAAGGTTCCTGTGACCGCGTATACTCGGCTCTTTCATATATATATAATACTAAATATTATTATTAAGAGGGATGCGCCCAGGGGGGTGGTTAGCTGAGGTGGATTTGGGTGGGAATGGGGCAGGGAGAGGGCAAACCCCCGCGAAAAGCTAGGGGTACGTCGGAGAGACGCGCAGACAAAATCAACAACGAGTAACGAGAACTCGGCGATATTAATCCACTCGTTGAGTTTTCAAACTTTCTACAAAGCATCCAACGTCACTGACTGTACAACTCACTCACTCACTCGTTCGTCTGTCTATGTCCATATCTCTGTACTATATCTACCGTGGCTCAGCATGATAACGCTATATATATTTCTCGTTACGAGGCATGATGAGCTCTCTTTCGTAACTCCGTAGCTCGTAAACTGTTATACAGACGGGATCCAGATTTTGGAACTGTGAGCTGCTTATGTGCATTCGGCGCGCGGAAAGGATCGTAATAAATATTTAATGAAATCCTTATAGGGAAATAAGGCTGTCGATATTTTAACGAGAAAATAATTTTTACTCATATTGTCGTAAATAGTATTCACAATGAAAGAATATTTACGAAGAAAGATAATTCGGTGTATCGAGAGACGAAATAGCGTCTCGTCGATGCCACACACACACACACAATAAGCCGAAAGATTTTTCTCACAGGTATTGGGGTAATCGGCGGTACAAAAGAATCCAATTTTTTCAATATTTTCGAAATCAAAACAAACCGATTTTTTTTTTGAGCCTGACGTAATAGTCAAAGGTTCGGCATTTTTTGGAAAAATTTCTGAACTATTACCCAGAGTGGATCAATTTTTCTTGTTTGTTTTTGCTTCTTTTAGAACGATTTTCTAATAGATTGACATCGACCTTTACTTCAATTAAAATATCATTTATTTCCCCAAAATTCATTAATTTCTAAATAAATGCAGTTATAATCAATTAATAAAAAAAAAAAAAACAATGAATTCCTCATTAATTAATAAACTAATTTTTATCCACGAACACTAATATTGAATCGTTTCAGGGGGTCCACAACTGTGGCAGTTATGATACCAGAAAAATATATATTCCTCGAGTGCACTTTTTTTTTAGCTCTAAGGCACTATTCGAAACTATATCTGTATACACATTGAACTGATTCAAGCATCGTGTCTTTAACGTTGTATATGGCAATGGTAATATTTCTTTCCGGCAAGATTCCCCGATCTCAATATAGCCTCGCGAGTGCCAATGAACGCGCTTGCAATAAAATATTCACCGTGATTGTCGCCAAACTGTGGCGAACTTAAAATAGAACATAGCGTGACTGGATTTGCGGACCATCTCGAACGGAATATTTCGGGTCACCATGAGTCGTATATATATATATATATATATATATATATATTCGTATCTCAATGTTTCTTGCATTGAAGAAAGATGAATGAGTTACCATATAGAATGATATTGGAATGAAAGAGCTGGAGCCTGGTCGAAACCGATGATGACGAAGACGACGACGCCGCGACGACGATGATATTCTCGCGTTATACGAGTGTCAATGCCTGCGTACACTATCGGGTCACCTCGTGCAATTGACCCGGCTCATCTCGATCATACCGAGTATATTTTTACGCCTTGCGGACTATGTAACGTGGCACGCGCCAACCATCCATAAATACGTAAATATATATACATATATATATATATATATATATATATATATAAATTTACATACATAAAAACAAACGACAATTCATCGTCTGATGACCGTTAGATAGAGAAGGATACGTTTGCGAATTACTGTCGTGTCGCGTCATCGTCGAAACTCGACCATAGCCACAACATAAAAGTTACACATTATAGTGAACGATTCGTCATCGCGAGACTGTCTCATATACATATAGAGTCGCCTCTACGTAAGCTGCCACTCTCTTAAGCTGCCGTTCCCCTTCATGCACGCTCGAGCTCTACCCCCACTACGACCGCATCGGCTCGGCGCTCGAGAATTGTTTTGCTCTCTATCTAAACTGCCGTCGGTGTTTTAGATTATTTCACGACGCTTTAAAGCGCGAAAAGTCGTTCTATACATCGTTAGCAAAGTTCAAGACAGGATTTTGAAATCGCATAATATCTATCTAAAAGAAAAAGAGTGTATGTTGACTCAATTGAAGGACTTTTATTTTTTACTACGAACATTCAATACGATTTTAAATTCAATATACGATTACTTCGATTGAGCGAATATTAATTTTTTGAGATCATTATTTTTGCGAAGAAAGTTAATTGAGATAGCCTTTGATAACATTTTAAAGCTGTAACTTTCTCTAATTACACAAGAAACATTTTTGTCGCGGAAAATTGGTATCAACTGATCGCAACTTAAATCGAATTATACAACTGTAGCGCGCTGTATCGTGACTCACGTGCGCTGATGCACGTGGCAGCTTACGTAGGGACGAAATAAATCGCGTCGAGAGCCCGCTGGGCTCCAGAGCGGGGGAACATCGTTTCCAGGAAAAATACTCCCCTACGGTCCCGGATGCGGCAGCTTACGCAGAGGCGACTGTATGTATATCTCGTATCGAATGCGTGCCAAATACTATGATTGAATGTAATTGTTTCTTCATACTTCCTCATATAGACGAAGCCTTGTTTTGGGAGATTATTTTTTCGTGTTCATATATTCGCGGTAAAACATCGAAAATATTTTGCGTAGGCAGAATATCGTGGTGAGAAAAAATTTCTGGATAAGTGTGTTGACGCATGTGCGGCGATAATAATGAACAAAAAAATAACGATAATAACGATAATAACGAAAAAAAAAATGATAATAGCGATAATAACGAAAAAAAAAATGTTGCGGGATCAATAGTCGGGTCACCGCGGTGGTCGAGGACGTTTATTGCGAATTGCGAAAGACGTTAGGATGTTATAGGATTTTGAATTTTTTTGTTTGGAAAAAAATTCGTGACACGACTCATAGGACGTAATCCTTTTTTTTTTTTTATTCTTTTGAATCAAGAGACCCAAAGTTGTAAAATAGAATGAAACTGGTGGTATCAGGATATCGGTTCAACGAGCCCAACTGCAATTTTTCTCTTCTCGTTCGTTATTTATCGTGCTTAAAGCGCGTATACACATGTATACCGATAGATGGTTCGCGGTTGTTCGGTAAAATCTCGAACCAAATGCATCAAAATAATTAATTGCGTAATCTCGGCAAAAGAGTGAGAAAGAGAGAAAATAAGAGAGTACGAGAATGAGAAAAAGTTAGAGCGGCAAAGGGAACGAGAGAGAGAGAGAGAGAGAGAGAGAGAGAGAACATAGCCGAGGGTAATGGCGGGGAAGCGCGACCGGGAAAAGCGAGCTGAGTATACGACTGTGTGCTAACTGCTGGACCAAGGGATGAGGGTCGTCGTCGCGAAAGTACAAAAGCAAATGGAGAGTGGAGACTCGACGCTCTTCTCGTCTCTATCTCGCTTGCTCTCATCTTTTTTCTTTTATCCGCACTGTGATTTGGCTATATATACATAGATATACAGATACATTATAACCGTTTCTCACTTGCTCCTGCGCAAGGCTTGCGATACGCCGGGCTGATCGAGATCTTGCCGGTAATAAATTAGAATTAAAATTGTAGATTTTATAAAATATTTTCTCGGACGCCGATAACACGGGTAACCGTGACTGAGAATTAATTCTCGTCGACTCCATCGCTCCTTGATGAATCACATATATTTTTTTTTTTTTTTATCATCGTAAATTAATTACCGATGCATCCCCCGAGGAAAAATTGGAGAAAATCGTTAATTACATTAAGCATCAATAAATATATTTTTTAAATTATTTCAACGACACTTTATTTCTAAACTTTGATACCTACGGCTTTGGTACATCTACTCTATTTCACCTATATTTGTTTTACAATTTGTAATTTTTTTTCTTCCATTCATCATATATATTTCAATATGTGTGATCACCCGAAATTTAACGTCTTGTATCTTAAACTTCTGAGATAATTCTTCGTACTTTGAGTTTACTTAGTCCCAGTTGACGGTTTTTGTAATTTTTTTTTCTCCTAGCGCGTTCAAAGCGCGTTTATCCATTTCATGGTTTTTTTTTATTTTAGAAATAGTGATATGAATCTTTGGTAAAAAAAAAAATTAACATTTTATTTGATATTCGCAATGACGTGAGAATTTGAAGGAGCTGAGAGACAACGAAGACGTGGAGGAAATAAAGAAAGACTCAAGTTACCACTGTCCAAAGAGGAATATTTCTTCAGGGGTTGAATTTTTTACCACTGCTCAATATTGGTTCTCTCACACAGTCACCTTCTACATCTTCGCTCTTTTCGCAAATTAACTCTCTTCCACCGTTTCCTCCTTTCGGCCACAACTTTGACTTTCCGTATCTTCCTTCCTCTCTCTCTCTCTCTCCCTCTTTATTATTCGGCATGCACGAAAGGAAGCCCACCTGACAATTGTTATTTGCATTTCTATCCTATTGAAGGAAATATCTAATGAAGTCAGTATGCATCACTGGAAAAATCGTCGTCGAAGTATGCAGAGAAGTTAAAATAAAAAATAAAACGAAAAAAAGTAAAAAACATTTACCACGATATTATATATTATAATGTGCAATATTTGACGATTTTATAGACATTTTATAGAGTCTATTTCATATAAACGATAAACAAAAACTGTGCATTTCCTGTATGTAGCGAGAGACATGCTATATGCGTGATAATTATAGGAAAGAGGGCATTATTCATGGGGGGAGGACCATGCCGCATATCGGTATATATTTATTTTCGCGAAAGCTTGAAATTTTATAGCGATAAATCGGCGAGGGGCGAGGGTGTAGGATATAGGTGCATAATGCGACTAAACGCGATCGTCACGACCATGAAATATGTATTTCAATATAAAGTCGCGCTGATGTATAATACACGCATCTATATGCATATATATATATATATATATATATATATATATATATATATATACCACCCTAAAGGGGAAAATACCGCGGAGGATCTGAAATTTAATGTCGCGTTAAAGCATGCCGCACCAATATGTCCCCGAACGTGAAAATAAAAATCGTCGAACGTATTAACGGCCCCGTTGGTCTGCTCTGTATATCGTTCTCGTCACACCAAGAGGCAAAAAAACGAGAGCACCCTTCTGCTTATCCCGATCGACGTTCTCGTTTCGACGCAACGCCCGGCTAGAGAACATGCTTCACGCCGTTTTAATAAAGCTGGAAAGTCCCGGAACGATCCGTCTTCCCTGGGCTAGAGTCACGACGACGTATACCATCGAATTTTAAACGTAGTATATTAAAATATATCTGTACACATGCGGATAGAGGTACGTGTAATATCCGAACACGCGTGGGCATCTTGACGTCTCTTGAGACTTGTAGTGTTGAGAAACTCATACTCGTGAAACTCGAGAAAATTTGATAGAAGTGAACACTATATTGGTTACTTGGTAGTTACTCTGGCATGGTTTTCAATCAATTGCAGTATAGAGAATGTTGGTATAAGGTTGATAAAAGAAAATTTGACGAGAGTGAAAAAGGCTTGTAAGTATGGAGCATTCGTCAAGATTCCTTTGAAGTTAACAAAAAAAAATGTTTTCGATCTTTACGATATAAGACAGCTGGTAATATTGTCTTTGCTCTATTTACTTTCGATTATGAAAATAGCGCACTCTGTAAAAACTTGAACCTGAGTTTAATGTAATTCGTAAACCATCATTTGAGCGACCAGTGAAAAGATGAATTGAGAGTTTGATTCAAATCTCACACAGTTTGTGCTCCAACAAATTTTTTTACCTCGAAGATTGATTGCAATTAATGATAAGTTATATTTTCTCAGGAATCATTTAACGGGCTAAATTAATCGTTACGTAATCAATAATACATTTTTGAGGTTCAAATGTACGTCTACTTGGTCGTGAGCGGAGGTCGGAATGCCGAATAGGGAGAGAATAGGATAAACGACACGTTGAAGTACCAACCAGGAAAGTAAATTGGTTGAGAGAGAGAGAGAGAGAGAGAGAGAGAGAGAGAGAGAGAGTACCGAAAGTTGAAGGAAAAATATATATAGATTAATGTCGACGACTTTATCTCAATCGAGGCGTGACTCCTTGCTCGGTACGTTTCTGTTGTTGTTTCCAGTTTACGCTCCGAGTGCCTCTCAATCCTATCAGAGAACGAAGACGAAAGCGAAAGGGTATACATCATGGGGGGAGTGAAAGGTACGCGGAGTATCTATAGGCAGAGGAAAAGAGGGCAAAATGAGAGATACAGAGAAAGCGAGACAGGAATAAATAAAAGATAGCATAAAAGTGGGCAGAAGGAGAAAGAAAGAGGAGAGAGAGAGAGAGAGAGAGAGAAGTAGAAGAGAACTTCCGTTCGCGTCGTCTTTCCTGTGGGATTTCTCCACCCGCACTCTCTCGCCAATCCTCTTTTTAATTAAAACAATGAGGTCGTTCTGGCGAACCTTCGCTTCAAACCGAAAGAAATAACCATCACCACGACCACCACCAACATCCGACCCCGCTCCGTCCTATTTATTTCTAATTATCTTCGATTCTTTAATTCCGAAAGCACAACCGAGAGGGGAAAAAGTAGGCGAAGAAAAGCCTTTTTTTCACAAGCGACATCGTACAGATCCATACAACCGAACGCACCCCTTAACCACCCTTCTCTCATTCGAGATTTACCGCTATAGACCGAGCGATAGCACACTCCACCACCGTGGCTACACGCCGGCAGAGACGTAATCGAATAATTAAGCCTTTGATTGGGGCTTTATTACCCAATCCGCGAAGTGAGTTTTTATTGGCTCTCTCGTCACGATAGAGAGACTCTCGAAACCTCCAGCTCTCTTTGGCGATCTAAAAAAAAAAAGACCGAAGCATCCGCGAGATTGAACGTTGCATAAAGCATGACAACGCGGGACTTGCTAGCCTATTCAAACAGACTGTGCTGTACTGCGCTGCGTTGATCTGTCACTCAGACTCTCTCTCTCTTGCTCTCCCCCTCTCTCTCTCTCTCTCTCTCTCTCTCTCTCTCTCTCTCTCTCTCTCTCTCTCTCTCTCTCTCTCTCTATCTCTCTTTCTCTCTCTCTCTCTCTCTCTCTCTCGGTTATCCGCATTTTTTTCTCAATTTTATTTCACCCCACTTTCCCGCGATGCTGCATATCGAGCTTTTATCTCGTTTCGTATTGTGCCTCACACGGAAATCTGTGACGGGTATCCACGTTAGTTTTATGAGATTTAAAAAGCGTTCGAGGATCTCTAGGCTGAAAGTCGATCGGAGAATGATGATTTCTTTCATAACGTCGTCGCTGAGGAGTAAAAAAGAATCGCAGAATAATTAATGCCTGGCGACACATACAGCTTCCACTTCACTCTACTCCCGCTCCCGTTAGTTCTCCTTTTTCTCTCATCATTTCGCTTTGGAGACTGTAGAAAGACAGAAAAAGGGGGGAAGGGGTGGGGGGGGGAGGGGGGAGAGAAAAGAGACGAGGCTTCGGATATCAAAACGCGTTTTCAATAATTGTGTGATTTACTGGAAGCGAGATTCCATGCCTGGTATACACCACACTCTGCTTCTACTTTGTTCTCGGTATATACACATATATATATATATATACACATTGCACGCGATGAAGAAAGCAGACGTGCTTATATACTCGATGGACTATATACATGAGGGAATGTATGGCGAATTCCATGCCAACGATATCCATGCCTGATACTGTAAGCTACTTTTGATTTTTCTGAGAAAACATTTTTAACACGAAAAATGATAAAAATTTTTTTATCAACAACACTATGGGAAACTTCAATTTACCAAAAAGGGCAGGATCAAAGATACTATAATTCATGAAAAACTTTCTCGATTAAACAAATATTTTTTTTTTTTCAGAAAAAATGTACATTCAGTAATCCTTGAGAGTTTATGTTTTTTAATTTACATAATTCTCCAAAATAGCCATCGCTATTATGAAGTTGAAAGACAACTGTAGAAAATCATGGAACGAGTGGAAAATAGCAGGGATCTCTGCTCGATTTAGTACGGAATGTCCCGAGCATATAGATGCACACATCATCATCAGTATTATAAAGTATATGGAAACGAGGTAGGAAAAGCCAATGCCGCATGGCATTGATTTTCCAATGTAAAAACATTTCAGTGTGTCCGTATGGGTGAAAAAAAAATCAAGAATGGAACCGAATGGTGAACGAAACTGACACGGATCAAAATGGGGCAGGAGGGAGGGGGTGCGACGTGACGCGCCTCGCGGCTTTTGGAAAGGAGTTTCTGGGGAAGCGGGGTACTCGGGGATAGACCCGAGTGCTGGAGATGCTATGTTTCAACCGTGCACAGGAACGAAAGTTATTGATGGTTACGGGGATTTGATGGCATATTGCTCGCGTCGCCCGATGTTTGTGCCTCTCTCGCCAACGCAGATCGCTTTGTGATGTCTTTTGCTTAGGTGCTTTCCGATGCGACGGAGAGAGCCACCGTAATGGCCGCGGATAGCATTGAGGGTTGAGGGAGAGAGTTCTCTTTTTTAGGAAGGGAATGGGGGAAAAAAAAAAAATGATCGAGAGATCTGAAAAATTCTGGAGACCAAAGACACGGATCGTCAGATCTCGAAGTATTATTTGATATGTATCCTGGCACGATCCATACACACGAGATATATTTTATATGTATATACACGTGTATCTTTATGTATCGTTGCAGCTGTCACTGTACCGTAATTTGAATGCTGGGGAGCCGCGCGATATACACGTTTCCCGTCACTCTCGTTCTTCCTCGTATTTGTCATTTTACTCTCGGCATTCAAAGAGAGAACGTCAAATATGATAAATTGTGTTCCCCCCCCCCCCCCCCCCCCCATGAAACGACGTAATATCGGTTATTGTCACCGCGTCTATACGTTTTAGGACTCACGGAAACAAGAAAACAGGAAAATGGATTTCAAACTCATGGCTTCAACATAAGTTATACGATTAATATGAGATAGTCGAACATTTTTAATCAAATTAATGAAAGTTAATCAAATTTGAAAGTAAAGATTTACATTTTTTTAACATTCATTAAGACGATTATTATTTTTTTTTATTATTATTAAGATATTATTTTGGAAAATAATAAAGTATATTTATTCGCAGTTTCAATTGGAAAATATCATATACTTTATTATTATATAATAAAATTCAAATTTAAAAATTACGATATTGAACTATATCAGGCTATAGATATGAAGTCATATCTATATCAGGATATAGATATGAGAGAGAGAGAGAGAGAGAGAGAGAGAGAGAGAGAGAGGTAGCGATAGAGTGGAGGGGTACATATAGAAGGACATTGAATAATGTCAGAATGAAAAAACTCGAGTTACGGTGAGATAAAGAATAAAACGTTTTGTCTACTTGCTTCGACGCTAGGATAATTGGTTTCTTGTCCGTCTTGTCCCAATTATTGCGCGTCTCGCTGTACAGGCATTCTCGAAGGACTCGGACGGCATCTACTTCGCAGGGAATAAAGGCGCTTCTCGTTCAGACGAGAAGGAGAACGCGAAAAAGACGAGGAGAGGGGCATGAGGATGGGAATAAAATATATATAAACAAAAAAAAAAACGGGACGATCCGAACGAATAGCTGGTCCGCATCCGGCCGGTGACATTTCATTCTCGGTGTTCAAGTGGGGGAAGATGAGGAGAGAGCAGGAGAGAGAAGAAGAGAGAGAGATAGCTTGCATTGTCACTCCACCTTTTCCTATCTGATTCTCTCATTTCGCTGCCTTGGCTCACCCGTCGAGAGCGTACGATTACTTTCTTTTTGTTTTCATTTAATTACAGATGTCAAGGGGTTGTACCGACTACCGCCCCTCTCCACCCTCTCTCTCTCTC
The DNA here is from genome assembly GCA_963564615.1 of Rhorus exstirpatorius. Lineage (NCBI taxonomy): Eukaryota > Metazoa > Arthropoda > Insecta > Hymenoptera > Ichneumonidae > Rhorus > Rhorus exstirpatorius. The sequence continues at coordinate 15,760,223 of OY751320.1, forward strand.
TTCCCAAACCTACCCCCCGCCCTCCCCCGCACCTCGCGAATATCACTCTGGCTTGTTCTTTTCCCAGGTCACCCTCTATTATTTCTTTATTTATTCCAATTATCCGCACGACGTGAATTTGTCATTGCCCTTGATTTTTTCTTCTTCTTCTCTTCTACAGCCCTCCACCCATTCTTATACTCGGGCATCACTGTCGTAACGACGGAAACAAAAAGGAATCGTTTTTTTTTTCCACGCATACGGCGAGGGGAAAAATTGTCTGCGGGAAAAATTATCGGGCATATTACCGAAACGTATCCTTCGTCGCGTACCTTGTAATTGTACACGTGTACAATTACAAGCACCCGTGTAAAAATTTCGGTCGGCATACAGGTGGATTCTGAGAAGGTTCCCTATTTCCTGTTATAGGCATCCGGCTGGTCATCGGATCGGATCCCATGACGAAATGAAAGATTCGCACATTGGAATCCGACGGGGACCCCTGACTGGATTCCAATTATACGATATCCAGTCCAAAATCTGATCTAAATGTGGTTTATATATCTGGCTTGTATATAAAATCCCGGATAAATCTATTTATCTTCCGCAATTTAGGTTATTGGCAATTGTTTATTGTTACATGGGCCATAGAACAATCTTTAACAAAAAAAAAAAGCACGCCTACACCGGGGTTTGAACCTGCGACCTCTCACTAGCCTTCATTTGCGTATTGGACCCGAAATAAATGACCAAAAAAATTATATTTTATGAACGTTACTGTTTTTGATATTTTTTTATTGATCGTTGTTGATCCAACGATGATTCCGGTCGTTAAAAATTTATTTGCTAACCCGGAAAATCCACTATAACTACTGGAAAAGAAAAGATGGTGAATTATTTGAAAAATCGTCTGTATAGCAGATTTAATTCAACCCCTTGACAGTAAGTGATCTTCATATGTATTTTCAATTAAAATACGATAGGAAAATCGAAATATAAAAAAATATAATAGTTGAATAATATAAATATAGGTATGAGTGGAAAATCCGAAGTAAATCGGCAAGCCACGAAATTACAATCGAAACCAAAGTCAATTTAAATGTATTAAATAAATATCGGTTATGATTGTTCTTGTTGTTAAATGATAGAATAATTTTTACGGTATGTGTCGTGCAATGTTGCCACTCTCTCTCTCTCTCTCTCTCTCTCTCTCTCTCTCTCTCTCTCTCTTTCTTTCGCTAAGCATTTTGCGTATTTATACTTTTCTAAAAAATTCGTTTTTCACATCGTGACAGCATCGCAAACCGATTTTCATGTCCTGAAAGTATTCTCCATTCACCATCGGAATATTGAAGGCCCTCACCTCTAAATCTCTCATTCGGCTTTGAAAGCTTCGCAAGCCATATCGCAGAATACTTCACAGCGAGATATATATGGTGTATTATTTTGCATCCATCGAGAAATACCAATCCATGCGCCCCCGGCATTGTTCCAAAGACTCTGTTTCGTTCGCTTATACCCCCTGCTCACTCTCTCTCTCTCTCTCTCTCTCTCTCTCTCACTCTCACCCTCTCTCTCTCTCGCCCCTTTTTATCCCTTCATCATCAAAGACCAACTCCACTCCGCTGTACTTTCGTTTTAAAAAAAAATCGTTTTCACAAAAAGCCTCGGCGATAATAGCAATAATAATAACAATAATAATACCAACGATGACGGAAGCAAATATACATATATATATATATATATATATATATATATATATATATATGCATGTAAATGCTGTATAAAAGGCTTTGAATTTCATGATATACGCGATACGACGATCTGCAGGTCGTTTTTTTCTTCTTTCACATCTGTATAAGGCTGTCGAGGTTGTTTCGGTGTCGAGTTGACTGGCGTCGATCTCTTTTCGAACTCTCTCGCTGCTATGCCTCGCGCGTGTCTCGTGTCATCGACGTACGAAAGTTCCTCGCATCGGATATACATATATGTTATACAAAAGCAGGGTCGTCAGAGGGAAAAGAGGAAAGAAAGCGAGAGAGGTTGAGAGGTTTGATGCGCGTGATAGAGTATAAAAAGAGCGAGAAAAGAGGTCGACGAAAAATGAAGAGTAAAAATGGTGTATACTATACGGGTTGATTCAGAATAAGCATTGCAAATTTCAATTGGCAGCGGGAAAATTTCGAAGACGCTGCTGCAAAAAAAATATATAGGATTCTAAGCTTATTCACTTCAAACGTCGACAAACGAAGAGAACACATTCATTTGATACAGCCTGATGAACTGAGTAAGTTAAAACCCACCCATCAAGTGCACGATCTATTCTGAATCACGCTCTGCATGTAAGAGGCAAGCGATGGATGGAGGTTAGATGGGAGGTGAAATTCTCTAGATTTTCCGTCTCTTCAAAGCTCCCTCGTCGTTACACGGCAGCGGCTTCGATATCAATATTCTAAAAACGCCCTTTGTCGCTGTCGCGAAAAGGCTCTCGCGAAAACTCAACGTTTCGCTGTCATTACAGCTCCCATCTCTCGGCTCTTCTCTTATTCTGCGATGCCGCTGTTGCTCTCGCCTGTATCATGTAGCGCATCATTTTCTCGTACACGTATATATATGCACTGCATAGATCACAATGTTTTTTCGTTGGATGTGCTCTCTACGCGAGCAAACTTGCACACACATGCACATTTTACATATATGCGAATGTACAGCGTAGACGCCGACAGAAGCGACGAATAGCTCGCAGACTTCACTCGGAACGTATCATATAGCACACACACACACACACACACACACACATGTAGCACATGTATCGCATGTATTTCATGTATCATGCACGGGATATTCCCGTTCAACTCGACCTAACTATGAATCTCGCAATTTTTTAAAAGAATTTTTCAATTGATTCTACATAAATAGATGAAAAATATTTTTAATCGTTGTTTAACAAAGTCATTGTGTGACCAATTTTCTTTTTTAAACATGGATTAGTGCCTTTACACTACCAGAAATATTGCCATATTTGTTCAAAAGTAACACGTGAACATTTGGAGTGTTTCATATTGAACTTAAAATTTTTATTTTTCACTTCTCATCCTGTACAAGCGTGGATTTGGAATTGAAGAAGAAAAAAACTGACAAAAGGCGGAGAGGCGTTGGAAAAAATCTTACGAGATGCCTCACTCGACCCTTATACCCAATTCAAGAGGGACATCTCTCACGCAGTCGATTGTCAGCAATCTCTCTTTTATTCGATACCGATGCAAGGTGTGTATGTGTTTTCCTATGGGTATAAAGTATCAATTGCTAGTTGAAAATGATCGAAAACAAAATTTCCATATCGCTGTAACTTTTTTTTTCTTCGTAAAGTCGAACATGCAACATATTAATTGACATAAATAAATGAGAAATTATTATTGTCGAATAGTCAGGTTGAGTTGGAACAGACTGCCCCATAGTGCGTGTGCTCGATATGTATTTCTTTTTGGTGCAAAAGTGTGTTTCTTCGAACGAGAGAGGCTCGTGCGAATGTCAGCCAGCACTCTCATTATACCTTCGTATCCATAATTATTAATTTTTCATTACTTTAAAACCAACGGCAGATAATACATATATCAACGTGCATGTATATACATCTATGCCTCCATCTTCTTACGATGGAGGCTAGACGAGATAGCTCTTACGCTTCGCTTGACTATGAGGGACGAGTACATCGTCGTCGTCATCTTCATTGCAGAAGGAAATGAAAGGACGCGGGGCTTCGTTGGAGCTTTTTGGAGTGCAATTTATTTTCAACTCTCAGGTCGTTCGATCGACCTGGAGTTTATTTGAATTGAAGAACATTTGTTGCAACGAAATGTAAGAATGCGGCCAAATTCCAAGCAAAAATTCAATATTTCCGTTTCTCAGCTACATCTAAATTAAATTTCATTTCAGTATTTTCTCCTCAACATACCATACACACTACTTCAGTAATTATTTTTGTACACCACATATCCGAGGTAGACGATGCATTGCGAGAATCATTTATCGAATGCTGCAATCATTAGTTGCACATAACAAAGTGGCTTAACTATAACATTGATGTGCTTAATTTTGTGATTTTCTTCACGCTAGGGAGGGTAGGAAAAAAATGTTCATCGCGTCTCTCTCACCACGGTGGAATATCAAAGTGAGTGAGAGAGAGAGAGAGAGAGAGAGAGAGAGAGAGAGAGAGAGAGAGAGAGAGAGAAAGAGAGAGAGAGAGAAAGAGAGAGAGAGACAGAGAAAGAGAGGGCAAGAGAGAGGAAAAAGTAATTAACTTTTCAGGATATATAATTAAGATAAAGAAGTGAGACCTGACCGATCGGTCACAGAACCCTTTTCTCTTTTCTGGCCGTTCATTTTCAACCCCTTTTTTTCTTTTCCAGTGGTACCTTTGCCTCTGGCTCAGAAAATTGGGGTTATCGCTCGAAGGGCTTTACGATTGATCAATTAAATGATTTACAAAAGAAACGCGAAAAAAAAAATACAACTGCTATAACCTTTTTATTCCGGACGAGGGTGGCAAAGAATGAACGCAGATTGCGAGAAAGATCGTGAATAAAACAAGACTGGAGGATCTTGAAAAGAGAAAAGAGACTAATTTCTATAATCGATCACTTATATACAAACTGTCAAAACACGGTTTAAATGTAATCAAACGAGATTGGCTTGGAAAATTTAGATAAAAAAGGTAATTATCGCCGGAAAAAAAATTGACAGCCGGCCCAGCTCTCCGACAATGGCGCGACGATCGTTTCACCATAACGGAGTACTGTAGGCGCGATTCGTCCGTCGACCAGGCAAGTAAAGATATTGCTATTGACAAACTCTCAATGAAGTTAAATTAAAGTGAAAATCAAACGACCAAGATACGACCAGCAGTAGCTATATAATTGTCATCATCCATGCTTCTTCGTACTTTTCCGTCACTCACAGGTTCGAGGTAAAGATTTATCCTCGTGGAAGTAACAAAAGCTTCTTCCTACTTCTTCCTTCCGTTTCTCCAAGTTTCAAGCTCGTAATTCAGTCTCCCGGAGTATTTGCTCGATGAGGAAAATCTCAATCGAGAAATTATAAGGACGCTTATAGCTTATACAATCTCAAATTCAAATGAGAGATTCAACGAAAATTGACAGAAAGTCCGGAATTTTTTATACGTTCTCTTATGCATCCTCTTGGCAGAATTTTTATTTTTAATAGCACAAATGATTTCGTACTATTGGGTATATTCATTTTATTTTTTTAGTTCAGACAATTCACAGGAGCGAACAGTCGGTCGAAAGTAAGTTAATGAAAAAAGATTAAACGTGTCTTGGGACTAAAGCAACGAAATAAAAAATATAATAGGCACAGTCAAGATGGACAGAATCCGTTTGAAATTTGATGTCTCATACATATATACCGCTCGTAAAGTTTCACAATAATTCGCGAATTAAAAACAGCACAGAGCAGCTCATCTCGTACCAGAATCTGGTAATTCACAACAATGCATCATTACCGTGTTTAAATGTGCACGACAAGTGCGTTCAAGTGGCGTCACCGCCGACGAGGAAAACGACGACGACGTTGTTGGAGGTGGACGGCTGATGGAATGAACCATAACCGTAGTATCATTGAGAGTGAGAAAGACAAAGACAGAATGCTATTTCCATACATCTTTCATTGTGTTCTTTGTGCTGCTAACTATAGATTCGTGAACTGACATTTTTATGGTGAAACAATGAGGAGCGGGGAGGGGGGGGGGCGACTGATGCTGATGCTACTGGCTCCTGTTCGCCGTTCGTCGAGGAGAAAATGCGAATATACGAAGGAAAAGAATTCATACAGATAATAGAGAGAGAGAGCACGAGCGAGAGAGAGGGAGAGAGAGATGAAGATAGCTAAAAAAAATCGTTGAGGGATATAGGAGTAAAAAAAAAAGAGAAGAGCGAGTAAGGGTGAATGACAGTCGATTCGACGTAAAGCAGAGAGCATCGTTATTCGAGTAAATAGGCTGCTTTACTGATAGCTCGCTTGTGGTATCTCCGTTTTTTTGGTACTCGTCGGGCTCCCGAGCAAAATCCACGATTCGCATTGTTTTCCCTGTTTCCCGAGTGGTCGTTGCGAACGACTGCGAACTGAGCACCACCACAACGGGGCCCGACTTTGCCGACAAACCCGCGGAAATCACGAAAAACGCGCCACGGGGATATCAGAAAGCTCCTCCAGCGGCCTTTTGGCATACCTCATACTCCCATGGCTTACTGCCGTTGTTCCTCTTGTCTTTATCAACGTATTTAATATTTGCCTGACTTCCGGCCATGTTCCAGCCTACCATGGATATGCATATATCCTCATGAATCCGCGATCCTGAATGCTGTTTGCTGCATTATTCTATACTCTCTCATCGTACTGCAGCAATGCACCGGCAGACAATGGAAATATATATATTTAAAAAAAAAAATGCTTTTCAGCATCCGACTATAATGCTTTTTCGATTCACCGTCGACTCTCCGCTCTTCAGACTTCAGTGCGGCTTAATGATCTCAACCATGGAAGATAAGGTGAATGTCCCGAATTACGACTGTGTACCGAACAGTGTTCGTCCAGTCTATTTCTTATTACAATACAGTCAATTCACGTTCAATAAATATAATTCTTTTTTTGGTATAATCTTTATTTTACGCATTGTTACTCAAAATAAATATCGGGTATGAGTTAACAGTGCTTGTCGCGTATTTTATCGTAATTCATGAACCAGTCGCCGAGCGAGTAAGACGGTCGTTTTCTTACCACCGAGGCTCAGGAAGTGGTAACACGAAAAGGTTCGTTTTATGATTCAAAAATTGTTGATTTAGTTGAAATAAGTTGCAATGTATTATAAACAACTAATTAGAGTAGTGGAGTGCGGAAATGAACGGAAAAATTAAATATTTGACCGAAAATATATAGGTCATAAATCGGTACACAGTGAGAATCGTGTGCCCCGAATACTGTCTGAGCGAATCCATTCCGCCCGTCGACTCAGTACGCTGGTATAAGTACTTGTGCGTTAGCTTTTTTTCTCATAAAATATATCTACAATTCTTATAAAATGCATCGTTTTAATTACAGTTATTTAGCTGTTTGCGATTTCGAGTAATGCATAACCTCATTTTATCGATGACAAAGTCAATAAAGAGCACCATAAATAATTATTGGAAAATAGAGTTTTGAAAGCTTTTGTTAAAATAAATTAAATAAATTTTCAAAATAAAAAAAAATTATTGGATTAAGGTGCTGAAAAAATTGATTTATGAGTTGCCTGATTTTACGTAAGAGCCGTTTCATGATTTTACATTATAGTCCAGTCAAATGGTGAATCTCTGTGCATTTTGGATAGGTAGCGATCTTTTTTTTATTTCGTAGGGGGATCGGCCATGAGTGTGAAACTCAGTTTCCGAGATTGTAGTAGGTGAGGAACGACCGCCATCTTAAAATTAAGGGTGTAAGTAGTTTTTTTTATTTATCTCCGTAACCCTGGAGCTGAGAAAAATTTTGTTTGAAGCTTTTTTGGAGCTGATAAAATTATTTACAACTTTTTCATAACTTTTTGCGCTAATGTTAATAATAAAAAAGTTATAAGCAGAAAAACATGAAAAATGAGAGGATAAAAAACATTGAGGCCAGATAACTAATTAATTAAAAATCTTACAATAAAAATACCGCTTACCGTTTTTATGCAGCATTTCGTAATAAACAATTTGACCAACTTGATTTTTTTATTTGGTTTGGGTTTCATTCGTTTTTCAGCGTTGTGATAGTCCAGTCGAATGGTGAAACTGTGCATTTTGGGTAGGTAGCGACTTTTTTTTCATCCCGTAGGGGGGTCGGCTATGAGTGTAAAACTCAGTTTCTGGGATTTTAGGACGTGAGGAACGGCCGCTATCTTGAAATTAAGGGTGTAACCCTTGCGGAAAAATCCCTTCAAATTTGAGGGATAACCTTCAATTTCCAGGGTTTAACCATGACTTTTGGAGGGAAATCCTGAAATTTCAGGGTTAAGCCTCCAATTTTGCGGGTTGAACCTTTAAATTCTAGGGTTGAACCATAAATGTAAGGGTCATCCCTGAAAAGTTGGCGCGATATACAATTATTAATATTTATCAGATATTTTGTTTTTTACCCTATTTATCCTGAGGATTCATCGACGATTAACGATTAACGATTATAAAAATCCTGGAACTTCAACACCTACTCTTTTATTTCTTATCATATTCTTAGGTGTTCACAATGTTCACACCGTGACAAAACAGAAACCATGAATTGTTAAAAGTCAGCGTTGCAGCCAGAAGAAAGCCTTCATTGCTCTTTTCACACAGTAAACCAGAGCATTTCATGAAGAGCTTTGATTTAACTGTGCATTTATTTCTTAAGATTACTTCTTCAATCAGGTTTTTTTTTTGAGCAAACGTATCAATTATGTTAATCACGTTACATGTTTTTTTAATCCTTCATTGCTTTCAAGGCAATTGCCTAAGATCGGATGGCTGTAACAGCGCTTTTAAAAATGAGCTCGAGCAGGAAAAAGAAGTTAATGCCGCGAGGGACTTGGCTGAGCGTAGCTCAACTGTTAACTGCTCTTTGTGCTGCAGCGCCCTCTCTATCATCTCTGTTGCAACGCATCGCCGGTATACGTAATCTCTCGTAAAATTGAACTCGGCTGAAAGAGCATGTTCTCCGGAGGGGCCGAACATTGGAGAAAACGGAAAAACAATTGCAAAAAAAAAAACTGAAAATTGAGAAAAACCGTACGAAAGTTGAAAAGAATGGAAAAAGAGAGTAAAGAAGAGAGGGAGAGCCGGAACGATGTGAAAGGAAGTGCATGCAAAAACCAAAGAGTTAGACTGACGATATGGAATGAGAAGGGCAAAAAAGCGAACGAGATCGGAGGGATATCATGGTGGGAAAAGCAAGCGGAAAGTTGAAGGCCAGACTCGGAAGGTCCTCGGACAGAAGAAGGTACACCACGACCACTACCGGACTAACTAGTGCATCATCCAGTTCGTATATTTATTTTGCAAAATACTTTTTCTCCCTTTGCCAACTTAATTCACCACCGGGGGTATTAATTATGGAAAAAAAGTATTAACTGAATATACCCGGAGGGTTGCACGGGGAAGGGGATCGGTTGGATTTTTGCTGCTGAAAAACGAGTAAAGCCCAGTTGCTCTGGATGGCCGGAAGCACAATCCAGTGTCCTTATATTCCTCGTGCCTCAAAGCTCTGACAATCTCTGCAGCATACACTTTTGTAACCACCTCCTTTTTCCCCAGGATACACACCTCAACCGGGACACACAGAGTTATCCGTGATAAGTTTTTATCCGGAATTAACGCATGGATGATATCGCATTGTATTTTTCTTTGCTGCTCGATAGCCATTTTAAAATTTCTCTGTCGTATATTGCCCGATGACTCACGAGACTTTCGCGTTCACTCGAAACGGAGCTGGTGGATTCCCATTATCGAAGGGGCCGTCGATGAACTATAGAAAAATCCGGGGATGTACGGGGAATTAGTGAAAAACGTTTTAAATTGACAGGACGGGAAACGCAAGAGGGGGGGGGGGGGGGGGGGGAGACGACGCTTCTCGTCGCCTCAACGTAAATAAATGATTAAAACCTCGTCGTCGTCGTCGTCGTCGTTCTCTCGCCTTATCGCCAACGTTCCCCTGTCTCTGGTTTCTTACTAATTTTCCTTCTCGCTTTTGCACATTTTTTCCCCCCTCGTGTTTCGTCTTCGTTTCTTCATTACACGCCGGTGAATGGCAGTGATTGGCAGTTAATGACGACTCTTCACGATCAAGGCGTAGCCCTCAGCGTACTTTTGCTTCGTTATATATATATATGCAAACTGGAAAACTCGGTGCGTTGAGCCGTGAAAGAAAGTCTCTCGAATAATTTCTATCGAGGATGCAAAAGATGTTGCTGCATTGCAAAAACAATTTTTAAAAAATGTGGTCCAACCAACAATGTAATACGTGAATGCAGAGTTCAATAGAGTTAGTGTAGAGTTAACCAATATAGCAGTATAGATTTAACCAATGAAATGATGTCTCGTCATCACCTTGAAAAGTTACAATTGACTCAACGAGTTAAAGTTGCGTCAGAGGATAACGCAAATTAAGGGCCCATTTGCGAGATCAGGATAGGCTCATCATTGACCACTAATATAACTCATTAACGGGAATAGCGCCAACCACACACCATGAGAGGCTTAGCATTGAGCATCAACACAGTATAGGTACTCATTCGAACCTTTAATAACAAAGAGGGCAGCAAGAGCGAGAGGAAGAGAGAATATTATTGATTATAATATCGCATGATTGGCACAATCACGTCGCATTGTGGCCGTCGATGCGGGTTGCATGCAACCGCCGGTACATGTCGGTGTGCGTGTGTGTTTTCAACCGATGTTACTATACTTGGGAACATTATGGACTGACGAGGAGAGACTGAAAGGAAAAAAAAAGAGAAAACGATAGAAAAAAAAGACATCTATATACGTATATAATTATTGCGCAGTACCCTCTTCCCGCCCCTCTGCTGACTTAGCGCGGGCCCTGATAGCATCTCCGTGCGCTCGAGGCAAATCGATTTCTTTCATTTATATGTCTCCCCTCCAAGCCTCCACCCCCCCAACGACTCCCATTCCTCACCCTGCCTCGCAGAACTCTAGACGATAATTACGGTCAACCGATCCATCGCTCATGGCACGTCGCTAAAAACACCGCATTGCGATATTCACAATCCTCCCCGCTTTCCCTTTTGCCGGGGATCCGCGCTCTCTCTCTCTCTCTTACTCTTTCGTGGCTCGTAGCAACTGTACACAATTCCTGACATTGGCGCGGTAGTGGTGTCTCAACTCGCACCCCCTCTTGCTCTTTACCACCTTCCAGCTGTATCCACTCTCCCCCCCCCCCCCTCTTCCGCCCTCCCATATTTCGCTGCAATCGGCGAACGCCTTTTATATCGAGCCGTCGACGAGCCCTCTGCCATGAATATATCTATATTTTTATAGTGAAGGGTGCTCTTGGACGATGCTGGGATTTCTCGTGCACTTTTGCAAAGCCTAAGAAAGAAAGCCCCGGCTATCAAGAGCAGTGAAATACGGAATGTGAGACGCGGAGCTCATACATACATGTGCATCCACGGGGTATTCAACATGAAATTGAACTTTTTTTTCGACAAACGACATTTTTGAGAACCTTCTAATTTGCCAAAATGTTTGCTTTGAAATGAAGAATGAGCAGAATGTGTGGCACCGTCACAAGAAAAATTGGAATGCCATTTATCATAATGGCTTTTTTTTGTAACCGCTTTTTTGTAAATTAGTCGGCTGGGCAGAAAAGTCATTCCATTTCATGAGGAATACCGTATATAATATTTTCAGATCCAATGCTTGACGTATCGGATTTTTTCTTTAATCATCATGAGCGAGATCCATGTGTATACATACAGCAACTGCACAATCAAAAAGATCTTCATGTCTCTCTCGGTCTCTCTGCTATGAAGCGAGCTTCCGATAGTCTTTACGCAGCCCGAGACGCTAATGGGCGCCATTGCCTCGTCTGCGAACACCGATGCGTGAAGAATTGGGCGTTTATATATATATATATATATATTTATGAACACATAGTCTGCATATATATATATAAGGATGGGATTTGGTAAGGTGATGCAGGGATAAAAACAGGGATATAAAAACAGAGCGATATGGAAGGGTTCGCACAAGAGAGAATGAAAGTTTGGTGAGAGATAGAGGGTGAGAAATACTCGGGGTAAGGTATGTATACCGAGGGAAAGGTACAAAGGCCGCGCTCTGCTTGCATTCACATACACACGGGCATGCATGGCTTTTGTATCGACTCTTGCGAAAAGCACAGAACTGAGACACGAAAGAACAATAACGCTCGATGAGTCTTTGTCGGCCTTGAGATTTCTTTAGCTGGATCTGTACGATAAAATATATACGTTATAATTGTATTTTGTAATTAAGTATTGGATTGCGTACACCTCTGATGTACGTGAACTTGATTTAAAAAAAACTGGTATGTGATTGCAAATTTTTTTTTTTTTAAGTCGAATATATGGCCCTTTTCTGGCCTTGAGTATTCCAAGACAAAGTGGAATTTCGGAATAAAAGACTTGGCGGTACATTTAAGAATACTTCAAATAAACTTTATCCATATTTAACGACGTAAAATTGTACATTTTCTCATTTGTTTTGACATATTTATATACATATTTTTTTCCACATAAAGGCTTGGCAGATATACAGCGACCAAAGAGGTACACACATGCACGAGCGTTTCTCCGAAGTTTTTTTTGCGCAGAATGGGTTTTCTCCGATGCGGCGAATGATAATCGTATAGATATTTCTGTTTCTATTATCCCCACACTTTTCTTTCTTCTGTGCCATCTCTAAACAACGAGAGGATCAGGAGCCATTATTTATCACTCACGGGAGCTCGGCGCGTCTCTTTCCTGCCACGTTGCCAAAAGAATAAGAATAAGAAGTAGCGGATGACGGGGGAAGAAAAGCGACGAGATGGAGAAGGTTCGAAGGAGATATCTGGTAGTTGTTCTCCTTTCGGCAGAGTCGCGCTACGGGGATGATCTCCTCGAGTCTTTTCACCAACCGAAAGAGAACGAGAGATGTACATATATTTTTGTGAATGGAAGGGGGTAGTACGAGAGAGAGAGAGAGAGAGAGAGAGAGAAATGATACGGTACGTGACAACTGCCGAAGATATTCGGTTGTCGCATGGAAAAGTATCGTATAAGCTTAATCCACGAGACGACAGGAGCTACCAGAAATATGGGTCCATATTGTCGTCATATATCATCTGGCTTTCTCTACTTCGATACTTTTATACTCGTATACACTTACCTTCCTCACGCCCCTGGTTTCATGACAGTTCAGCCATAACTCCGTATATGCCCGACGGTGGATAAATGCCGAGAGAGAAAATAAATATGAAAGGATATTTACTGTTTTGAGCTTTCTCGCTTATAAACCGATAATACCTTTGAGAGCTCCCGATCATCGTTAATTATAAGAAAAATAAGAATTTCACCACAAAAATGGCGGGCAAATTATGAGTAAAGTGACCAAATCCACCGTATACCCTTCGAAATATTCAAGATCTGAGATACGCAGTCTCGAATGGTGGCCTCAAACGTTAGTTAGCCAAGTTATTTGTACATACAATTTTGTCTCGACTGAATATGGTTGAGGGTTGACAGGAAACATTTGAAAGTGGTAATCTCTAACAATTTAATTGACGCCAATTATATCTCCGGAAAAAATAAACGTCTGTGCTGAACATTTTTCTGTAGTCTGTACATGTATCATGGGACTTACAATTGGGCAAAAATTTGTTTTATTGACATTTTCAAAAGAATCTCCAGGGTCAAGTATGGCGTCGAAAAATTTTTCATCAATTCCTGGATAGTCTTGAAACGCTCAACAATTCCTGGGGGGAAAAGTCCCAAAATCGGGTAACAGAGTTAACTTGGACGGCACCATATATGATTGCATCGAATGGGCCGTAATTATTTGCAATTTTACAGTATGCAGAATATAATTCAAAGGGTGCGACAGCTTGAGAAAGGCAAGCCCAAGGGTGCGGGATCGCAACCGTGAGAGAGAAGTGCAAGGGGGTAAGTCGTCGCGCGAGCCTCTCCCGTCACCATCAACAGCATTTACTACGTTAGTAATCCCTGTGACCCTCGTTTGAGTTCGCCGTCAGTACTCCCTCAAGTTGCATGCCTTCTGCATTTAACGTATAAAAGTGCGAATGAGTGAGAATTATCGCAATATTTGCTACACGAGGATTCCCCAAGTGACAGGTCCACGGGGCCAAGAGCTTTTATCAGAAGCATCGTCGAGAGTTCCCACAGACCACTTAATTCGTAAATGAGGGATTATTTCATCCTATGATCGTGTATGGATTGAGGAGCATTACAATTATCGCTAACCAATTATGCGAGGGCAATAGCAAAACTCTCATCGACTTCACTATTGTACGTAAGGTAAAGCTACTGCAGTATACTCGGCCGACTTCATTGTATATAAGGATAAAAAGAGAACAGGAGATATCAACGCGTAAATGTTTACTTCAGGATCGGGAGACGAAGACACCAAATGAGATTCTGCGGGTCTTTCGATAGTGGAAGCATTTATCAAAGTATTCCTCTATCACAACCTTTAATTTGGTCGTTGGATATCAGTCTTTATTTCTAAAACGGAATAAGCCCTCTCGGGCAGCAAGAGAATTCAGCATTATTAAATATATATATTATCATTCACATCCGTCATTCTTTCAGAAGAAATTCGCTATAATTTCTCATCGCTGCTGGTACACGCTTTGAATTTTATGGCTCTCCTTTTGATAGCATACTTTTTTTTCCATACAACCATCAGCTCTTCTGTTACAGAGTTCACATTGAAAATTGAGGAAATGTCCGAATGAAATTTCACTGTCTGATCCTGAAAGCAGAATTCATACTTTGTATGTGACGACTAACGATAAAATTGGGAAAAATAAATTGACGGGAAACCGTGCACATCGTTCGCAATATTTGACAATCCATTTCAGTGATGGCGCTTTCCGCCGAGTTCCAGATAATTAATCGAACCGATCTCCGGATTCGCTCTTGTGAACCATTTCCGCACGTCAACCAATATGACCGATGGTCAAATACCATCCGAATGGATTATTCTTTTTGTCCTTCTCAGTTTGACATACAGAAATGCTAAATGACATTGTTCTTGTTGTAAAAAAAATATGTTTTGGAACATTGTTAATGAAAACTTTTGAAATCCTGGTTGTAAGAAGAAAAAATCTGAAAATTTCCGGGTTTCTTATTTCAGTAAAAATGCGAGGGAATCGTACGCTTTTGATCCACTACTATCAGTTAGTTTATGGTCTACATCAGCGAGATTTTCCGTTTGTCTTTCGTATTGAACACAAGCGTAAACAAGAATTGGCAGGCCAAGAGCTGCTGGGAACACCGCGAGAGCACGAGTGAATGTGGACTACGTGTATAAGCCACATCGCAAACACCCTGGAGTAAATGGTGTATGATTGATCGTGCCATGGCATGCCAGATATTGCGATTTTATTTCATTTGATTCTTCGCCAAGGTAATTGCTGTTTTGGCGGCTCCGGCTGCCGGGCTAACGCCCGACTATACCAAGTGATGTATTGGCTTCTCTGCTCTCTTTCTATACATTTTTCTACTCCCCATGGCATAATATTACTCTCTCAAACTCGCCGTTTGCACGATATCAAAGATCCCTTTCAGTTTTCACAAGTTAAAAAATAAAAGAGAAATTGAATCGGTTCTACCGCTCGTCCTCTCATATAACATTCAACTGCATCGAGTATGCTTACCACGAACAGGCAGTTCTTTCAAAATAATTATCGATATCGAAATTTTATAACGAGACGTAATTCTCTAATTAGAACTTGACAAAACATCTCGAGAAGATTGAACGCAAGAAACATTAGATGAGGCAGTGAGTTTTACGAAGAAGGACATTACGAACGAGAGCTTGTCAGCGAAGACGGTGAAGAGAGCACCTCGCGGAGTACGTTTGCATAAGAAGAAAACTTCGTTTCGTCGTCTCTTGTGATCGGAGATTGCGAGAACAGGGTAATAAGTTGGGAGTTTGTGAACAGCAGCGAGATACATGAAAAAAAAAAAAAAAAGAAAACGAGGTTGTCGTCGCGATGTGCACTCGTCGCATTATCGTTATTGGCTTCCGTACATAAATTCACCGTAGGCGGTTATGTCCTCGGAGAGCCCGGGCGCGCGTTTTCATAGTCGAGCTTTCCTCATACTCAATCTTTTCGAAGTTGCTAGAGGGGATTGGTGGCGGTCTCTCGGGGGATATGTATTAGCCCCACGGAGCTGAGCTCTGTGTACATGACGACAAGAGAACGTATAAACAGCGACGAAAGGAAAGGTTGCGAACCAAGCACAGAAGAGACCACTGCGCGGGTTTCAGTGGGCCTCGGCGCAAGGGGAATATTGCGAGAACAGACGGTAGTAGTAGCTTTATTCAAAGCAACGCGATAAGTTGGTACCACCACCGCCGCGACCGCATTATTATTATCAACATCGTGTACGGCTTATTATTATTATTATTATTATTATTATTATTGTTGTGGCTACATCGACCGCGATCACTCAAACTCGTTAAAACTTTCGGCATTACCGACTTCGGCCTGGATTCTCAACCCTCGTTCGTGCACTTTCAAAACTCACCCTTTTTCCCCTTTTGCAATCCTTATAACCTCCTCGCTTCCTCGGGCAATCCGTATCGCAATTTCGAATCGCGACGTTTCTTTTACTACCCCCCTTAAAGCTCCATGCCACAAGTCGGTTTTGTATCGAGTCACGGATCGCATGAATGCCATATGACTTGTGTTCGGGAATCGTGGGTAGACCCAAGTATAATTAGCTAAAGCTTAGTTATAGAATACAAGAGCAATAAGAATGGGTTGCAACTGTGTTCCTCTCGCGCGGGATAAGGCGATAGTTACTGAAACGTGGGATGGAGAAATAAGCCAGTGAAACTGCTGTAAAAAGATTGAATGTGTATTCATTAGATGCAAAAAGAGGCACTTGTCACGCGCTGTTGACTTTCAATTTGTTCAATCGTTTCTCGAAGTAGCAAGAATTATAATTATATGAAGATGGGATAGTGCGAGGGGCATAGAAAAACGCGACTAAGAATTGGCATAGACGAAGCGGTTACTCGCTTCATCGTTACCCTTATAATTTTCGAGTTTCCGTAGTGCTCTATACGTCTGATGTGCCCCTCTTACCTCGAAAACCCTCTTTACCCTCTTTACCTCGAAAATGGCTGCTCGTAAACACAAGTCGAAAAACACGGAGAGCGTATCGAATGAAGTATGATCCTGGCGTGCCGTGAGAGGAGCCGACGCGCTAGACAGTTCGGGCTTGAATATTTCTCTCACTTTCTTCGTGGCGAACTGAATATCTAGAAATATAGAATTAATCGTTTCTCGTATATAGTTTGGGGGTAGCAGTAGGATTGCTGGAGTAGGTAAAACAACCAAAAAGCGGCAGTGAACGGAGATATAGGAATAAGAATAAAATGCAAAACGAAGCAAAGGATGCCCCAGTATTTTGCCACTGCTACTGTTTCCTAGCTGACAGAAAAAGAATGGCGATATAAAAATAGATGAAGCTGAACGAGGGGCTACGGAGACGTGGAAAGAAGAATAAGGTGGAAAAAAAAACAACGAATGACCGAACGGGGTGAAAAGAGAGGATGAGGTGGTGGAGGTTATCCGTTCGTTCGTATAAAGAGAGAAACAGCTATGTTGGTACACCGGTGGAATGTATGGCGATTTCAAGTCATGCGATTCAACTATAAAACTCGGCGAGTTTTGCAACTGGCAAGGCGTCTCGGTCTTTTTGTTGGGCACACCGCCTGTATGCCCATCCTTCTCAGCAGCTAAATCCTTTTATCCTCTTTCCTCTTGCCTATCCAACGTTCTGCAGTTATTTATGATTTGATTCAACCTTATCGCGGCACCTTTACCCCTCTTACCTCCACCTACTGGGACCCAATTCTCTTAACTTCCTATGCCAAAACCCCTGAAATTTTTCGCACATATGGTATAACTTCACTCACATTAAGCATGCACATCATGCCCAATGTACATTCGACTCCCGTATGTTCTACGCAAAGTCAGTATTTCCTTTTTCAAAGATGGTCGAAATATCTAGAAATATACATGGCATCGTTGCTGGTGCGACTTTTATATCCGCTACTAGCTTTTCAGGACTATTCTATTAAAGGACTTTTTATTTACTGAGATTCCCGATTTCGTGTGCCCTTTTCAACAACCAGATTATCCCTTGGAATTGGTAGGTTATTTTTGAGCAATACCACGAGCCACAGTCTTATCCGCTTGCCTGATGAGGCACATGAAACAGCTTGTTAATGACGAGCAGTCAGAGTGTCCGAAAATCTTTTCCTTGCCGCCATCTCTCCGTCCACGCGATTCATCTCCACTTCGAAGCCAATTGTACCACGGAAGCTCATTTCGTTGAAATATAGATTCGTTCCTTGATGTTGCGAAGGAGGAGATCACTCGGATGTAGCATGTATGAAAGGAGCTTTGAAACTACAGAAAACGTATCACAGTACTCCTCAAGGACAAAATGTAAGGCGGGAAGATTCTACGGCAAGCAACGATAGATAGTATGGCGTCAGGCATTGGCAAGGGTGGACCAAGATTTCCAAGACTGACGAAATAGATGATAAACAGACAGATGAGACGATCCAGGAGTAAGACAAGATAGACTCGTGAGCTTTCCATAGCACAAGCTCAACAGCATCTGCTGCTGTTACTACCAGTACTTTCGCAATGTATACATATGTACCTGGTACTCTTCGCCAACTCCGGGCAAAATACCAAGGTGATTCAGTGTTTGCAGTAAATACGTTGGTAGACCACTACCCGGAATTCGAATATACATCCTGTAATTGAATGCACTGAGTATACTAAGATGTATGAAGTGTACCATAGTCCCTGGTGCAGAGACATAATCGCCCAAGGTAAACATTCTCTCTCAACGTCAATTTCGATCTTAATAGCTGACGATATTGCATCGACCACATTAGCCAGATACGGAAACGAAGTTTTAGCATAGAGGGGATGGAGTTGTTAGGCGTCTTTGATATGTTATTGTACGGCTATTACAGAAACCCGTTTCTCGATTACGACTGTTTGCAGATATTTTCAGGCAAAATATTATACCACTGTTTACACTGTGCACTGTTTACACTGTTTACACTATGCAGGATAGGCGTATGTTTCATGGAGCGATTCCTTCCGATTAACCGATGTTCATCTTCATTAATGAACACGATAGAAAATAAAAGTGGTGCTGGGACGCTTTCGAGACCTCATTAAACGATGAAAGGGATAACGAGGTATTAATGATTATTTGACTATCATTCCTAGTATTATAGATCCTAAAAAGCAGTAACGCCTTTAACTCCATTACCAAGTGATTCCAGATGTCAATCATCACTTCAAAACGAATGTCACTCTTGAATCTTCCGAAGTACTGCCCGTGAACATTAAGAAGACGATCGTTTCGCTCACTCTCGCTGAATTATATGTCCTTCGTAATAAGTGAATAGAGATGAGCCATCTTTGACTTCTGCATAGGACAGGGTGGTACTCTCACCGAGGACATAATCGAAAACGATGACGACTGCGAAGACGATAGAACGTGCTGATTTTGCTATCGGTACGCCACTCCTGCCTGAAAACGACCCCTTAACGTGTCTCACCCTCTGCCTCTTCCTATCTCCACCCATCCATACCACAATGCAGCGTTATTAATTATGAGATATTATGATAACAGGCGAACAATACGCCCGTATTGGATGAGATATCCTTCCACAGCACACTCCTCGTTCCTTCTCCTCCTCTCTCAATCTCTCTACCTCTCCCGCTGTCTATCTCTCTTTCTCTCCAGTGCCCACATTTCTGTCCTGACAGAGGTAGTGAGGGCGTCTTATCCCATTTATCTGTACCCTCGAACCGATGTATCACAGATAAACGCATGTAGACGCCCGAGAGAGAGAGAGAGAGAGAGAGTGAACGAATCCCCAATTCATATCATGAATTTCGAAAGTCTCACATAGGTATTTGCCGGTACACGTGAACCATCGGTGTCTCCCACGGAAATCTACCCAAGAAAGTTGTCGATGTATAGGCAAATCGAATATGGTACGTTCAACGAACGATATAGATTCTAATCTAGTTGTCTCAGTGCTATAAGATCTACCGACAAGAGCAATGGATATATGCTTTAGAGGGAAAACGAAGCGTACACGCAATCCAACATTCGCCCTCTAAAGTCTTCTGTTCATGCTCAGTCTTGGACTGATTCATTGAGAAGACGACGAACAAGCCTGAGCCAAGCAAGGGGTAAGGGGTGTATCATTTTATGCGGCGTGTTTTAACGTCTGAGAATTACCGAAGCGAGAAACACGAAGTAGTGTGGGAAACCATAAGATCGGATCGATGATGAGGTACACAGCAAAGGATTTGTAATTACTCTCTGCTGGTTCTGACATAAGGGCTTTGTTCTTTTTGACCCAGGTCGTATCTGTTCTTCTTTAAAATCCTCTTGGTACTTTCTACGGAAGTTTTCTAATGGGACGTAGGATCAAGATTGTGTTTTTGTCCGATGAATATAATGATAGGATAAAATCGTCCAACTATTCGAATGACAAAACTGAAATCCCATAAAGAATAAATAATTCAAGTAGCTCCCAATTAAATTTAAAAAACCAAGTGCAATCTGCAATTAGTAGAACCATGAAAAAAACGGTTTTTTTTTCAATTTTTTTTGCAAACATCTTTTGAAGGCTTGCTAAAACGTTATTTAACCGTGTCTGATTGGTTTTATGATATCCTTCACATCTTAACAATTGTAGAGGTTACAAGAAAATGTGAAAAAAAACCCTTGAAAAGATACCGAAGGCTGCAAATTCGTCATCTGATTCTCCGTATTTCCCTCCCGATAGACATTGTACGGAATATAGAGAGCATTCTGCCACCTCGTTCGTATAGAATTGAAAATTAGATTTTACCCATCGGTTGTTATTGCAACGCAGAGCCAGAGATAGGGGTGCAAATTATGGTACACATCGGTGTGTATTTTATAGAGCACAAAATACGACGATACCGGAGCTCAGTTGTTGAAAATGGAGAATTCACATGTGGCGCCCCTTGGAACGATCGTTGATTACAAATAAACTTAGAAGACTGCCTCGGCTCCCTTAGTCTATTACAACATCCTTTACCCATGGAATTATGTATAGTAGGAACACCATGTATCTACAGGGCTCAGTATAGCGCATTTGTTGGAAAGTATATACATGTACAATCTCTGGATGCACAAGTACTGCGGTAAAGGAGATAGAAAAGAAGGGAAGGGGATAGAGAAGTAGCAATAGCATCATCCTTTAAAATAAACGACGGAGGTTCTCGTGCTTCCAATACCCTTTCCTGGTGAACGTGTTTCCACTAGTAGTCATTCCCTTTCGATTCCGTCTATGCGACAACTCGCTTCTAGGTGATCATTGCGTCTCTCTTATCGTCAAAACCCAACCATCCGTTCATCCCCTTACGATTCGTAATCAGACACGGAGGCGACGTGAAATATTCCTTCCGTGTGTGAAAGACGTGCAGTTAAAAGGAACAGGAAAGACGACAGAGAAGGAAAACCCCTGAGAGAGATTCTCACGAAACATATATATTTTCTCTCTCTCTCTCTCTCTCTCTCTCTTACTCTCACTCTCTCCAAAGTTAATTAGATCCAGTTTATGACGGGTTTCCCTGATGCTGTGATTGAAGATGCGAATATTTTCTCCCCTCCAGTTCCATCAGAGCCCCTTCAGGACCATCCCACCTATAACCCTCTAACCCTATCCATACATCAACTCAGCAGTCGTCACACTATAAACTTGGGAGGAATAAATTAATAGGAAAGTCATTAGGCGCGCGAGATGGCAAACGAGCACAACGTCAAAGTTATTTCTTCAGGCTATATAACATGTTATCCTAAAATACGATGTCATGACTGATCATATTGGAATATCGCATTCAAGATTTATGTTTTACGTATGGCAGAGGTTTATCTGAATATATAGCACAAGCTTCTAGTCACTTCGGTAAATGGCACTTGATACTTCTTTATCTTGCATTGGTTACTTCAATGTTTATGCTTTGACAGCAGTAATTAACACGGATTGCAATCAGGAAAGGGCACTACTAGAATGAAAACCCATCCACAACAATAATCTCCGATTGTAACTTTATTGATTAAAATTGAATTAATGACTTTCTTTTACTGTATAATACTCATTATCCGTTAATTTCGGTTTTTTGATTATTATCGTTGCAAAGTTTGACCGAACAGTGTGTCATCTTATTTTCAATAAAAACGTGAATTATTTAATGATAAACATTGTATACTGTTTTCTTTGTGAATAATTTGTGTTAGTTAAATGATGAGATGAGAAACAATAAGTAGTAATTTTGAAGTATAATGAAGAGTGGTGTCGATATGTGTATGCATGTGTACCCTAGTTTGTCCCGTTTGTGAGTTCTTTGGACGGAGCCATGAGAAGTCTCTGATTCGATCTGTGAGGTATGAGGGCCTGAAATCGTGGGATCACAGAGAAAGAGGGAGAGAGAGAGAGAGAGAGAGAGAGTATTTGAGTTGCTTCGAGATGCTCGGCATTCCCGCGTATATATCCTTCTCTGAGAGTTGGGACGCCAAACGCCAAAAGTCTGGTTGAGAGGGATCGTAGGGTATAACTATCAGCCACTCAGCTGCCTGGCACGTCCTTCTCAATCGAATTTCTGTTTTCTCTCCCGACGAACGACGACGTTCGCCACGAAATCGGTCGGATTCCTAAGACGTTGGCTTTTCCCATTCCACCAATACTACGTTTCTTCTTTGCAGTGTACACAATACGAATACATAGAGTTTCGCGGACAAGATGGGGAAACTCTCTGCGAACGCCGTTTATTTTCCACCGCGTATATTTAAATTCTTCTGACCAACCGGACACTCGAATTCCACGCTTCGTATATATGTATGACATAACAAGTGCTGGGGCTATTGAAAATACCGATTTGACACGTGCGAGCGTGAGGATAATGTCCGGGTAAACTGTCCTTTCACTCTTCACATAATAACACGAAATTCCCTAACAACATTCTAACTTTTAAGGCGATGTGTATAGTATACCCCCGTCGATAACAAATCCCCTTTCCTATTTTCTCCAAGACGGTTAATATTTCGAGCAAAAGCAATGTAGGTTTTAATCCAGGATGAAAAGAAGGATGAAAACCTAATTTGCTTTTGACCGAAAGATCAGCGTAAAAAAATAAGGAAACGCGGCATTGTTACCGGATAAAATAAAATAACGCACTGCACGCTTGAATTATCAATGGAAAGTCACGTTAAACGTGGTCTGGTGGTTGACACAAAGCACATGTATACCACGGTGATTCCTCGTCAACGTTTTACTAACATGCATTATAATCAAGCTTACCGAATCGTAATAGCTTTCTCTAACGGAAAAATTAAATTGCACGGTATAACCATAATGAGGTGAGCAAGATGAAATACGTCCCTGACACGTTTGGTGCAACGTGCATATACGTGCATATTAGTATTAAACGTTTGCCAAATTGGTCGTCAGCGCAAACTTAAACGGCTAAACGAACTAACGTCAGTTATTAATAATTAAACATTAAAAACCACGGTTATGGTGGTATACGGTTACCCTGGCACGAGCGAAGCGGGGATGGTGCGGGCTCGCGAGCCTTTGAGCTTAATTATTTCTCTTTCGTAGTTACATGGATCGCGTCGATGCGTGCAAGAGCAAGACTCAACGTCGGCGGTTGCACTCTCGGGCTTAAGCTTGTGAATTATGGCAAAGGGAGAGAAGGAGCTGTTACCGGTGCAAGCTTCGTTCTTCTGTACTGGTACACGAATATCTATACGAAGCTGGTTGCCATCGAATATATGTGTAATACTGATAGCAAGAGTAATGGAGCGCTCATACACAGGCAACGGACATGGTCACGAGCGAGCTTGAAGCCTGATGAGAGATTCAATACATGTACATGGAAAGGCTATAATACTAGCACGCTATATAATTTTCTTCCATCATATCCCCAGCTCATTCGCCTCCTACCATAGTCGCTTGTTCCTAAAATCAAATCCCGAGATCTGTTCTCGAAAATGGAGCCGGCGTTGAAGGTGGACCTGTCTCTCAATTATGCATATGTCCGAGGAGGCGATTTTGCTATACAGAAAGACCCCACATTACGTGTTGCCGTAGAACGACGTTACAGCAAAACGGTCGAGCGGGCAGAAAGAAGAGGAAACCATCCTCGGATCTTCATCACCCCCCCCCCCCCCCTCCCCATAGCATATAGCATCGCCGCTGTTACATGCTATAGAATCTCGAATAAAGCATGTTCCACCGCTCTATAAAGTCTGCTCTTCTATTATTTCCAATCATTTGCCCGAATTTTCATTCTCGTCCATGTAAACATCGCCTGAAAACTCTTTAGGTACATGACATTCATGTATGTATGTAAATTCGACCGTACCACACGGCTAATTTACATCAATATATTACAAAATTTTCCTACAAAGTATCCCGAAATAATGGACACAAGATAATTTTGCTGCGCAAAGCCAATGTTTTACCTGAACTTGATTACCAACAATTTTGGTAACCCAAAATCTAGGAGGGATCTAGGTAGTATTGCATTTCTGCGGTAATCATACTAATCGATACCTTTTCATGTATCGAGAGAATATGTGATATCCGAAGAAGTGATGACAAGTTCGTCAATGCACACCAGCACTAAATCTTGTATACCATCAAACATCTATTGTTTTGTACAGGGCTCCATCAGACTGGGGATCTTATACGAGGACCAGCATATACAAATACGAGTTTATTTAGCCGTACATTCGCCTATACGTCATGAAACGCACACGTGCTCCTGGTATAAAGTATACGGATGACGTTCGTGTTTAATACACCGTATGTAACGAATCTACCCACATAGTGACACCTATTTCACGCAGATACTCAATGTTGCTTCGTTGCTTGGGCAGATATGATACGAACTACGTAGGAATAACATACAATTGAGGTATTGCTCATGCAACAATGGTAAATTTCACTGCTTTTGATTTAACATGAAACAATGCGCGAGGCCATTGATAATGGTGGAACTGCCATTGGTCAATAGCGGCGACAGACGCTACACTGAAAAAAAAGTTTCCCGATTCGAGCCATAATTATTATTGCTTCAGCCATATTATATGGGAAAATACGCTACTGCCATACCATCTAGGTAATAAAGCCATACAAATATGACTGACACAATATCGTTGGCGTAAGCATACCACTATGTCATGACAGACATATACCCAATAGCTCCGCGAATCTGACAAGTATCTCTATTTCAGCAATACCATAGTATGGTTGAGTTCACCATCACGAGTTATGCGTATGCCAACCATACTAGTATAGCTGTCTTATAAACGCTAGCATACGAGGTAGACGAACACCAGCCATACTACTATAGCCGAAGCAAGCATATACAATGTTGTTTCGTGGATAGCAGTTTTGTCAGTATAGGCAGAATTATTTGTATACCAACAATACTAGTAGAGCTGTTTTATAAACGCTAGCATACGAGGTAGACGTACCAGCCATACTACCAAAAGAATATGGCTGAATTATAAATTCATTTTATATAGATAAATTACAGGATATTGTACCTACTTATACTCGTATAGGTAGGTATATATAGTAGGGGATATTCGGGTCACAGTAAAAATTCAGCCAATATGTTTCATAATCATGAATATTTTAATCATCTGTTATCGATAATGATATTCATACATAAATATTTTGCAAAAGAGACTTGATTTTTAGAGCTAATGAAACACACCTGGAAGTTTGAGAGAATCCATGGCCCGGAGACATATGATACTCTCCTTGCAGGAAAATGACAGTTGACCTAACCTACAAAAATTCGCTTGTTATACGATTGGCGTTTATATAACAGGAAAAATAGTCCTTTTTTACATATTCCGTAGATAAGTGAGAACAGACTTACTTTCAAATATTGGTATAAGCTCATCAAGATTCCATTCGTTCAGTTTCTTCTTCACAAACTCGTTCATTATCAAATTTTGCGTAGCGAGGTTTCGTTTTCGCGCGAGGCAGAGGCATAGACACCACGCGTTAACAGATTACTGTAGGTGTTCCAAAAACGTAGTATAGTTGCGCGAGCCATATTAGTAAAGCTATGTGTCACAACGTTATTCTCGCAGCCATACTATATGGTTGAAATAGCTAGGCATGTAAAAATCAGCTACTACAGCTGTTTGAACAATACAGTGTAGTTTCGCGAGCTATGTTAGTATGGCTGATTTACAAAAACGATAAATTTCCAGCTATTTATAATGACTAAGCTAGCCAGACGATTGAGTGTCGTCCACAAAGGCGCAGTATAGGCGCCGTAGACAAAACTGCTTTGCCTTCACCAGCGATATTATTGTTGAATTAGAAATACTTCACTAGTCATATTTGTATGAACTTTACGGCAATCGGGATTTTCTAAAAGGGCTACTGCATTTTCTGTGTGGGCAATATTTTTTCACCAGTATACCTATAACTGGCCAACAATAACAGTATTATTGTAAATCCCGAACCATTTTTTTCAGTGTACTTACTTGCAGTTATTGTTACGCGACGCTGCATCGAGATAATAATTTTGTATGAGAATTATATCGTTGCCCTGGATAGTCCGTTGGACCTCTGTCGAGGGTTTTAAAGTCATGAGAATCGACGGTTTTGATGGGACGCCATCATGTTACACGACATCGAATGAATACATTCGTACATATATATACGTGTCATTCGATGTGAAAGGACATTTCTGGAGATTTCTCTCAGGGTCCGATGGTCATGCATATTTTTTGAAATTTTACCACGTATACCCAAGTATTGCCTCCATGTAAAATTTTATTCGCGAGCATTCGATGCGTTTACGACGTCCAGTAAAATTTTTAGAGCTTCTGCTCATGATATCTCTGTATTATGCTGTTCTTGACAGGGACTTTTACCAGCGGTGAAATAGTATTGTTGGGAAATTCGCGGTTCGTTCGCGATATTATTATCACGATGGAAACTCATTACACCCGTGGACTTGTGAATTGAAAGCCCGCCCGAGTCACTCCAAACGTATATGATTATACATTTATTATTAAAGAGATTTCCTTGAAAGATTGCTGTTTTGCGCGCACGCTCTCGACGCTTTTCCTCTCTCTCTCTCTCTCTCTCTCTCTCTCTCTCTATTTCTTTCTCTATACGCGTCCTTCTTACTTACCGCTCGAGTAAGCGCCCCCGTGCTTTTCCCTTTTCGAATAATACGTATGGCCTTTCCCGACTAACCATTCCCAAATTCCTCAGCCACCCTCTGGCGTCCTCATCATTATGTTCACTGGTAAAGCTGCAGCAGGCATTCGAATTACATGCCAGGCAAGCGTTTATATTCAATTTGTTTCCAGAAATTACAATTTGTTGAGAATTGGCGAGACTGCGAGTGAGCCGGGAAAAGGGAAGAAGAGACGGAGAGAGAACGAGAGATTCGGAAGTCGAATGAGGAAAGTGAGCACGATTGTTGAAATAGAGGAACGAGAAATTGTGGAGGAAAGAGAAATGTAAAACAAACGGACTGAGAAATTACAGTCCCTTCTTCTTTCACGCGTTGTACGAAACACAGTTCGTCTGTCTATCTAATGGAATGAATGAAATATATCCCACTTAATTCTGGAACAGTATACATGATTTATGTGTCCTGGACAAAAAGATCGAACGAATCTCGAATAGATGGAGCCCCGCGAGAGCAGTATGGACTTTGTTGTTCATTGATTTATGAGCTGTAAAAATTAATAGAAATACATAGTATGTACATCAATATATTTTTGCATCGAAAGGTTAATTGTTTTTTTCCGAAAAGGAGAGGTTGGTATACGAAGTTAATAACGTCGGTATGATAAAACTGATAACTCGTCTCTGTATGCAAGTTATTGATCGTCATTGAATATACGAGAACAACCCCTTTTGGATTGCACCAAGTATTGAACAAAAAAAAACAGCGTAGCTTTAAACTTATATCCGGTCTCGAGAGCATCGAAAATCATTGAATCCGTACATTTTTCTAGAAATATTCAAAAATAAAACAAAAACCGTATTGTAGCAACATAAAAAGGCCTTATTTGGTGTATGCATATAATTAGGTAAATATTAATTATGTATACACTAGACTCAATGTTACTCGTGTTAAACGTACACCATACGTGCTAATTGTTGCGAAAAAAAATGAATACTGCAGTAATAATATATCAATATACCTATAAGCTGGTAATAGGTATAATTTGTAATAATAGGTATATGTGCACGAAACCACACGGTGATAAAAGAATTTTGGATTAGAATTTTAACACGGTCGTGGAACGAAATGTTATATATTTTCCCAAGGACCACGATGCGCGTGCACGATCTGTGGTAGGTTTTCGCATGAGCGTAGTCGCACCCCTAACTTTTTCGGCTCAGAGTTAAAAAAAAAACCCCCCATATACATTGAACGTACGAGCAGGGAAAAAGTCACCCGTATCTTTAGAAATGTCGGTTAGATTTACATGTTTGGCCGTTAAGAGAAGCAGGGTATCCAGAAAGTGAGAGCATATAGGTAGAATAAAGAGAAGGCGGAATGAGGATAAGGCGAGTCAAGAGACAAAGATATACAGGCACAAAGGTAAAAGGGAACGCGGAGTGGAAAAAGTAGTGGGGGAGAAATAGAACGCGATAAAATGAGATGAAAAGAAAAAATAGATAAGGAAAGAAGATTCTGTGAGAGGAAAAGCGAGTCAGAACGAGATGAGTGAAAATCATCGAATGCATGGTGGTCGAATTTTTTTTCGGCCGAGGGTTATGTTAGAGCCGCTGGTTAATGGGAGTGGAGGATGTGGAAAAGGGGGAGAGAAAGCTGGTCGGTCGGTCGAGGCGGGCGGGTTGTTCGCAATGGTTTCGGGCAAAAGGGTGTTCGCGGCTCGATGGTACGAGAATTCAGCACGAGAACGTTGCTTGAATGCAGGCGGCTTCAGAGATGCTAAATATTAATACCTACTAGTGTGTTCCTTTTATGCTGTGTCTCTCTGCCACCACTCTCCACCCTTAACCGCTACGGTTCTCTCTCTCTCTCTCTCTCTCTCTCTCTCTCAAGCAAGTTTCTTGTCGGCCACCCACACTCTCGCCCATCCCGGCAACGGCTCATCCTCTTCTTTCTTTCCCTTTTTGTCGGTCTCTTTATCGCGTACTATACCTACTCCTCCCGTTCTCGATGCTTCATTTTTACCATTTTTGCGCGGATGTTCCTTCTGAATATGTCTCTATATCTCGTATCCATGCATGCTCGAGAGAACCACGCAGCTTCCGCTATTCGCGGCAGAGCGTTGCATTAAAAATTCTCAAGTCATACAAAATCATGAATTTGTGTTATTTTCGACTGTTTGGAGGTCACAAACCCTTTAACAAGTATAAACTTGAAAAACTTCATCAGAGCAAAGCTTCTTCAAGGAGGGAATGAAAAAAGGAGCGCGGGCGGGGGGGCAAGATAAGAGAAGACGAAAAAGTCATGCCATTGTGACAAGTCAATCCAACGAAGAAAGCACACAGATGAGGATCGTTGCGTTGACTGGCACCAGAAAATGGGATGAAATTCGAAAAGAGAGTGGCACCAGCCGCGCGTTTCAATTAATAAAATTCATTTGAATGCGTCCATTAATGTTTTTTTTTTTACGTACAGTGTGGGGTAACCCCGTGCTACTTGCGGTAAAGGGTTTGGCAAAAGAGTCGTCGTCTCCGTCGGCGATGCGTCGTTTAAAGGAACGGATGTGTGAGGAGGGGAGGGGGGGGAGGGGTGCAAATAAGGCATGGGAGAGGCGGAGGAAAGGAGAGTGAAAAAGGGCGCTCGCCTGAAGACTTTTTCTGCAGCGGTGGGAGTTTATAAATAAATATATACGAGAACTGAAACGAATAAATATCCGCGACAAGGAGCTCACGCGAGAGAAGAGTCAAGTGGTCGCAACGAAGACGAGGGTCGAAGGAGGGAGAGAGAAAAATAAAGTGAGAAGAGGGTGAAAGAAGTACAGAGAGAAAAGCACAGCAAAAGAGAGAAAGCAGCAGAGAGAGAGGGAGAGAGAGAGAGAGAGAGAATACAGAGAAGAAGGGTGGATGGGGTAGACTTGAGAGAACGCTCACCAAGAGACGCAAGAGGGATAAAGAAAGGGAGCGACGAGGCTCTACGCTACGCCGCAAAAGAACATTTTAATTAATATTATTCACTTCTTAACTAACGATCAAACGTCCGTTTGTGAACGAGAGACGCGCGGAGAGACTCTCACGGGGTATAGAAAAAAAAAAAAAAATAATGCGAGACTGAGAGACTCGGCGAAGTATATTGTATATAAGAGCGGATTGTGCGAATCAGAGTTGGCGCACTCTGGCGAAATGGGAATTGGAATGAAGAAAAAAATTTCAAACCAAATCGATATAAGTAGAGGGTTATGTGATATTCAATACATTATCGAGACAAAAAACGGGTAGGAGGGGATTCGATACTCAAATTACAATTTTTTTTTTGAGTTCCTGCAAATTCGTGGACCACCTTTACAGTTATATTCAAGAATATATTTAAGAATGGTCGACCGCATATATCGATTCATTCTGTCATTGAGATTGATTATTGAAAGCGTAGTGGTCGTCAGATAGGCTGCAGAGGATGGACATCTTTTTTCATCGCCTCAAGTATGGAATCACCGTATGGTCGTTATTCCATGATGGAGCGAAACCGAATCATCATCGTTTGTACAGTTGCAAAGAAACTTGGAGAAAATTTCGTATATTCGGTGAGCAGGGATAGTGTAAACACTCCGAATGGGTCGGTGCATGGTTAGGAAAAATTGTGTAAAATTAAATTACAGAATTAAAAATGTCTGTAATGACCGAAAAACGGACATAGAGCTTTTCCATGCCCTCGCGACACAGTGTTCCGCGATTTTGTCTGCGTGCTCGAGTGATATACCATAGAAATTTCGTTTTCACAGTGTGTATATCTTTCCGCCTGAGAAATATCGCACGTCTGTTTGATAAACGATCAAATTCCCTCGCTGAAATCCGGCCACGAAGAGTAGCACCGTGTGCTTCGCAAGGGCTCTTGGCTACGCAGTCTGCTACCTCCCGAAAGCTCTGATGCTATAACACATCGCGCGCACTCCCCCCCCCCCCCCGTCTTTCTCCTCATCTATATATCGTACCCTTCTGTATTCCCTTATTCCAGGCTTCCCTTTCCCATCACGAACCCCCTCAATAATAATACTTTGACTGCTTGGTATCTTCCGGTATTGCTATACTCTCTCCTCTCCTAGCTGTTGCGACAGACTCGAGTCGACGCGAGCTCCGCGTTTTGAATACATTTATGAATCGTCGATCTCTCTCTCTCTCTCTCTCTCTCTCTCTCTCTCTTTCCCTCTCTCTCACTCTTTCGCGAAACATTCATGTGGGCGAGTTTTGCTTTCTCCCTCCTCGACTCGGTCCCTCGCACGTTCATCCCGAAACGAGATATCCATATACGTATATGCCTCGATCTTTCGTTTTCTCATGTTCCTCGTATACTAACCTCTCTTTTCATCTATACGTCTCACTCGTTGCTTCTCATATCTATACAATCTCACAGCGAGAGCTTTCGACTCTGCGTCTCATATTCCTGACGATATTAGCGACCTTCTACGTAATGGAAACCGACGGATGATACATGGGGGTACGTCAAACGTGACGTGCCGTTTCACATTTTCCCTCTGTCGTTGCCGGTGCGATACATACCTATATACGCCATAATGTCGAATCCCAACGTTCCTGTATAACAGACACGCGGGCTCTATTTCGCAATCGTTCGCGTTCAAAAATTGGTGACGATGCCGCACACGTCGCATTTCAACTTGAGCACAACCGTATGGCCGATTAATTCATTCGAGCGATTCGTGGTTTATGCAATTGTGACATTCTGCTTTTTAATAAATTCAATCGATCGATCTTAATTATCTGGTCCAAATTTCCACCAACTCGTCTAGACTGTGTGCGCAGAGGCAAAAATACGGGTATTTTATGCTTCTACGCATACAACCTTCTCCTTTTACTCTTCCCACGTGGTTTATCGGATCTATTATTTATATACTATATTGCAACTATACACGTTTATCCAACCATTCCTTACACGTATCGATTCCTCGTATTTCTTGTGTATTCTGCATGTCTGCCTTGCGGTTCTCTAACGCGGCTTCGATGAACGTTTGAGAGTTTAAGGAACACACTTCACTTGCGCATCAGTCACTTGAAAGCTCGACGAACCGATCAAGTCTTGTCCAAATTGCGAGTTCTCCGTGTGCCTTTCCATGCCAAGTGAAGTATGTAAAACACAAATGTATAATTCGGTATAAGTATTGGTCGCTGGATATGTCATGGTGATTTTTTATTTCTTGCTCATGGTAAAATCGATAGAAGTAATATTTTTTTTTTTTTTTCTGCTAATCTCATTCCGACAATGAGGATTTACGCGAACAAATGAAAAGAGACAATGCGCAAAAATTTTATTGACAGACCGAGTCTCTGTAGAGTTTCCGTATCGTCAATACTTGTTCATCAAATTGAGCACGACTTCGTTCCCATCGTCGAAGAGGAAGAGAACATCGCAACAGCTTTTCACGTACTCCATCATCAATGTACATGTATATCGTCCTTGCAATACGTATGTATGTATAAGTATAACGTTAGAGGTACTCTTGAGGCGTACTCTTGAGAGCATCGAGACGAACTTCCAAAGGATCGATGTTCCGTTGGGAAAGAGACATGGTACATTTGTATGTATGTATCAGCATGTATAGCTCATACATTCGCGAAAAGGAAACTCCCTCTATATCTCTCGTTTCTGTGAGAAGCACACGGGGGTTGAGTGGGGTGGCGTCGCGCACGACCGCACAGTGGCAAAGTTAATTGAATGGCACGAACTCGAATCCCAATTTGTCGTTTTCATTCGTTGTGCCCCCTTGTAGAAACTAAAGGGGGAAAGCACGAGAGCGCATATACCGGAGTATATTCAGTATGGATAATGTATTATTAACGATGGGTATGGCTAATCCTGAAGATCATTGTTTTTTTTTTTTTTTTCTGACTCGCTGACTTTGGGACATCCTGAAAACCATCGTTATCTCGAATGAAAATGAAAAACTCGTTCCAGAACCTTACAATAAATGCGTGTATCTTCTAGAAGTAGTGAAGCATAAATTAATGATATTCAAGATGTTTTAGGTTCTTGTTAAATTGGCACTAAACGCCTTATATACTTGTAATATGCGGTATGCCCGCGATGCGCATAGTCAATGGATAATACGGCTTTTGCGTTATGTGTAAGAACTGAACGAGCGAACGAAAAGCAGCGGCGAAAAGAGTCGTCGGAGTTTTTTGAATGCCCGGCAGAAGATCAAACAGCAACCTAAACCGCTGTTTGTTTTTCATCACGCCCTGATCTCTTATGCAGCTTCCGTTCCATTCAGAATTTAGGTTGGATCGTGTGGCCGGGCCTGCGATACGCGGTTCACTAAACGTCGACGCGCACATATATAGCATCGTACTGCGCGACCTGTATATCCCCAGTTTTTACAAGTATCAGCGTGTACGAAGCGTATGGATACGTATCCTACATACGTAGGTATATGTACACGCTGATGTACTTCTAGCGACTTTGCAAAAATATATATATATACGTATGAAACCGAGAGGGCTTTCTTCTTCACGTCTCTATAGTCGTTGGGTGTCTCCGTACTTTGGCCTCTCCGTCCCTCGGAGCTTTCGCGATGTGCGTTTGCGCGTCACTGTGCATCTGCACTCAAGGCATATCTTTTTTTCTTTACCACCATTCTCGTTTTATTCAACGAAGAACTCGACTCTGAGATAAAAGCATCGTTCGTTTGATCTTTCCATATACGGGTTTATCAATATACATATATTTTTTTTTCATAAGCAGAATACACCGAATGATTATCGAAATAACTTGGCTCGGAAGATGTTGCCACGTCTGATTTACTTATATTATACGTATATTACGTATATTATACGTAATCTCTGAGAAGGTAACGTAAGCTCAGTGGAACCCTCGCTTTTGTGCCGGTGTTTTCATTCACGGGCCTCTGTGGTTGTTACCAACCTCTTTAGCTCCAAGTTTCATCCACCCAAAAGCAGTCAAATATACCTCCGAAAGAGATTCATATTATGTATGGGGTTTCCCGAGTTATTCGCCGTACAGACCGAGCATCACCTTCGTGCATAATGCATATCCCGTACGATGTGCGCCGTGAACGTGTGGGCGATGCTCGGTGAAACACCGACACCACTCTACACTTTGGCTATGGGGATAGAGAGCAGCGAATTCATCTTTAACAATGTGACGAGAAAGAGAGACAGAGCCCAAGGGAAGGTTCACTGTGGAATCACTCCTTCTCTCTCTGCGGTCTCACTTCTTACCACAGCCTCTCTCTCTCTCTCTCTCTCTCTCTCTCTCTCTCTCTCTCTCTCTCTCTATCTCTCTCTCTCTCTCTCTCTATCTATCTCTTTCTCTCTATCTACGTACATATGCCAAGAATTTCTTGCTATTTTATTGTCTTGCAGCTCAATAGCGCGCGGCTGTCTGAATGTTGGGATATCTTTCATATCACTAACACACCGTCCCAATATCTTTTCCTCTTCTGTATTACGTATGCTGGAGGATATCATCCTGGCACGTGAAAAGCGCGCAACGAAAGCTACTCTCGCAAGAACGTTCCCACATGTCTATAGATATCTCTTATATGGGAATGGAAATACAGGACACGGGCATATGTGTTCATATATATTTTAAGGAGAGGGAGAGGGAGATAGAGAGAACGAATTGAAATGGGCGTACTCACGAGTAGGCAGTTTCGTGCTAAAAGGTGTTACCATACCTCTTTCTACTGTTTCTCTCACTTCTGTATATAGCGCATTTATGCAGCCTGTTTCACTACTCAGGTACATTGCGAACATGATTAGGCCATTGAAAATGGACATAAACATTATGTTCCTCGTATTTAGATGCCCCTTACAGTTTTTATCCGCAATGGTATGAAATTTTTTGACCAAAGAGTGCATTGTCAGAAAAATAGCATTGAATCATTATGTTGTCAATTATTAACATTCATATTCTAATGGATGAAATCAGACATGGGTTTTTGCAGCTGTACTCATACATCAAGCGGAACTCGGAATTCCGCGCGGACGTTGGAAATGACATTTTTTTCAACATCCCCACCGGTTTGCACGTAAAAATAACAATTGCACATAAAATAATGTTAATTAAATGATTTGAGATGGAGTTTTGCTGAACTATTATTGTTACTAGGGGACGTCTTGGCTTTCGGTTTGTTTCTGAATCATCCTGTATGTATATACACATACATAGGATTCAACTGGCATGATAGTCCGACGATATAGAGCGAAACTTGGAATTTTCGAGCGAGAGAGAGAGAGAGAGAGAGAGAGAGGTGGGACGGAATGGATAGGGCGGGAATTGGCAAGAGCGTAAAGGGGGTGGTACATGCAGATACAACCGAGTACTTAGCATTAAGTATTCAACGCAAAGGGATCACGTATTATCGCCGACGACTCCCAGCGCACGCCGTTCGCTTATTTATTGCTATACCTTCTTTGCCCACAACCCTTCCCCGTCCATTTCCCTCCCTCCCGCCCTCGTAGCATCCAACGTACCCCATCTTGTTGTACCTATAACCTACATGCATAGACTGCGTACTCGTGTATGTTGCATATGCTTGCCGGTAAAGCGGGGGGGAGTTCTCGGAGTTACGAAAAGAATAGCTACGATACCGCGGGCTTCGGTAACCCCCCTCCGTGTATCGTACACAACGATACCTCTGCTACACTACTAGCCACCCTCTGCCAGCTCCGGTCCTCCTCAAACCCTTGCAGAAACCTCGCCAGAACCGCACGGAATATTACGAAACCGTTCTGCGGAGTCTCGTACATCTGGAGGATTATCGTTCGCTTCTTGCAGAGTTTAAACCCATGTTATATAACTTCCTCCGTTTCTTTTCTTCGTCTGATTCAACCGGAACATGTTCACCTGTATCGCAGCTTATGACAGTCTTACTTGAGACTTTGCAGATATTCATTTATGAATACAATTGACCTTTCCCCAATCTACATAAAATTGATTCGATCCAAAATAGGCAGAGGTCGGCTACACTGAAGTTTGATTTTTATCAATTTATCATTACAACTATATCGACCGAAGAAGCAAAAAATGAATTCGTCGTCTAGTTCAACTATAGTTTGTTCGTGTCTTCTCGTGGCATGAAAAACAGTGGCCAAAACGGATTGCGATTAGAAGTTAATGATATCTCATGCAATTTGAAATTACGCGTCTCTCCTTCGCTCTCGAGCTTCATACGCGGAGATAGAGCAGTGGGCGCCCACCCTGTTTCGATAAATAACGTGACTCCTGCCAGAAAATACGAGCGATCATTACATTATGACCGTTATATCTGAGAGTTTCGCCCACGGCATAGTCTCCTGAGGCGAGGAGGACTCTCACGGTTTTCGCCGATGCATCATTCGCCCATCATATAGTTTTCCCACGGGAAAAACCACGCACTCCGTTCGCAGACCGAACGCAAACCGTTCTCTCCGTTGTAGTCATGGTTATATATAAGTTCGCGTGTGCCGGTGTATGTACATTCGATCTCTATAGGTATGGTGATCGGTCTACACGTGCTGGTACATGTGATATACGGCTCATGTGACGTGTCTTTGTGGTCCTCGACTTTTTTTTTTTCGACCGTCTTCGCCATCGATAGATAGAGAGCCTCTTTCCAATCGAGAGGGAGATATTCGTGAGCAAATGCGAAAGATGCAAGAGACAAAGGGAATGAGAAAATACACGGAGAAAATATCCAGAGATACTTATCGAACCGGGAAGTTATAACGTCGAATAGTGTGTCTCTGCGCCGGGACAAAGTATAAAACATCCCTCTACCCCTGAACACGACCATCGGATCCCTTACCCCAAAACCAAACATCACTTTTTCACGGTTTTCATAGACACTCAAAAGAGGTGTGATTCGTTCCGGGCCATTTGATTATAAACGCTATGCCCCCATATTGGCGATATACATTCACCGACCAATTCTTTTGCGGTATCTCGTACGGAATGTCTTTTGAGCAACATGAAACGTTGAAATTCCGTCATATATCACATATTTCTTCAGAAATACAATTTATCGAAATACTTTTGATTTTCATCGATATATATGACATAATTTATCGGGGCGTTTAATCAATGCAATAAAACAGCGACACGAAATTGTCGTCGTCGAGAAAAAAAAAAAAAACATGTGTAAATTTTACACTCGTCGTGATAAAAATTGTCATCTCGAATTTTCGCCACAGTTAAAGCACGCAAGTATAGAGCAAAAGCAGCACCAAAATAATGCACCTCATGAAGATAGCGCGAAGAATGTTGTATTTCTCTTTCGTTTTTCGGTGCTCCTCGTATTCGCGTCGGGTCACCCAAGCGAATCTTTATTTATGTCAAAAATAAAAATAAAAAGAGACGATACATCGAGCTGAAAGCTTTTAGAGAAGAATTAGAAGCACGCATGCTATGCTGGCTTGCGAAAGGCGAAATCAAGTCGAATGAGAATGAGAGAGATAGTAGGTAAAGGGAACATGTGAGAATGGTAGCATAATAAGAGGGTTGAACAGAGGAAAAGAAGAAGAAGAAGAAGAGGGAGACAGAAGAAACGAAGGGAGATTGTCTTGGCTTTACGATTTCTCAGGGCCAGAAGAGAGAGGCAGAGAGAAAAAGCTTGAAAGGAAGTGTTATATTTTAGCTAGAGAGAGAGAGAGACAGAGAGAGAGAGAGATGAATAGATAGATTGAGAGAGAGAGAGAGATGAATAGATAGATTGAGAGAGAGAGAGAGAGATAAAATGTAGAAGCGAACGAAGAGCAGGCTTGTTTCGCAAACAGTTAGGAAACGGCTAACGCCGAGGATAAAGTGGTATCGGAACGAGACGATCGTCGAACAGATGCCGGGCCATAAAACAACCGCTTCCTCCCGCGCTTCTCCACAATCCCATACAATCGCACACTTTCGTACGATACAAACACATACACATCCTCCGATGGTTCTACATCCTCCTATTTCCAGCAATTCCAGAATACAGCTATAGAGGAAAAAAGAAAAGCGAACAGCGGCAAGAGCCAACTAGCGTTTCTCCTAATGGGCCAAGACAAACTGCGCCCTGTTTGGATGTTTAGTATGTTGCGCCCTCCGCATACAGTCGTCTCTTTTCGAGCAAGAACTCAGGGGGGCGAGGGGGTTGCCATCCCCGAGACAATCGAGAAAAAATCTCATTCCAATGCTCGAAGAATTCTTCTCGATACTCTGTATCTACCACACTATCGTTTGTTGTACGACTCTCGAATCTCGTTTTTTCAACCCTCCAAGCTTTTTTTCTCTTCGTATCATCGCATCGAGACGATCTACGATCCTCCTTAATCGATATGAGAATATATTACCACGAATCGATGCTCGAGTTTTTATACAGGGAGCGCTTTGGGGAATTAAGGGATATTTAAGCTTTGAGTCGAATTTCGACTGTTTATTTAATTCATTCCCACACAAGTTCAAGATTATTTTAATACTGGCTGCGCATGCAAGAATATATCATATTTCACTTTTCAAATTCAAACATTAAAAAAAAATTTATAACAAACTAATGAAGAATGTTTTGGAATAATATCTTTTCATGGTAAATATTGAAACATTTTCTTCAGTCTGTGATTAAAAGTTTTCTTACGAACGATACCCACATTTCTCATAAGGTTGCTCAGAAAAAACACTTATTTTCACATTTAAAGCTTATTTTCATCATCTTTTCCCCGACAAATATGAATTTTCTCTTGTCCACCCAACGTACACGTACCAATGTACTCGCGACAAACCCACCAATATGTATACGTGTGTGTGTGTGTGTGTGTGTATACATATAACTACGGTCTGAATATATGAATAACATTTGAGATGCTAACCAACCTCGCGTTAGCAACGTTACCTATTGAATATATCCGCGAAGCATGCACACGCCTTCACGCCCGCTATTCTCCTTGATTACGAGAATCTGTAACTTCGTTAACAAGTCCAAATTCTCGGGGGGTCTTATTGCACATCCCTCGGTGCTGGGGCGGTCCGTCAACGGGGTTACGACGAGAATAAGGCTGAGTACCTATGAGCATTCGTCGTGAAACGAACCGATTCAGCACAATCTACCGACACATATAACATCGTCTCAACCGTATATATGATCTTTTGTCAGATGTTGACGCTGATGCAGCGTCAAGAACTACACTGCGAAAGGATCCACCGTACCAAAACGTGTTATCACCTATCTCTTATATTGGAGTGACTTTACGTGTTTTATTTTAACGTGGAATACATACGGGATATTATTTTTACTCCACCGTGGATTTTCCATGTTCTGCGGAATTTTTTAATCGAACATAAGTATT
This sequence comes from Rhorus exstirpatorius, assembly GCA_963564615.1. NCBI lineage: Eukaryota > Metazoa > Arthropoda > Insecta > Hymenoptera > Ichneumonidae > Rhorus > Rhorus exstirpatorius. Next base: position 15,799,585 of record OY751320.1, read on the forward strand.
GATTCAACGTATTGATGGAAAAGAAGAATGTTTCAGTTTCTATATTAGACGTGTATTGTGAATAAGACGTATACTGATTTTTCGCTCAGGTAAAAAGTACAGTATACTGCACAGCCTTGCAACAAAGATTTTGAGTGCGAAATGGGTGCGTGCACAGTGCACACGAGTTTCCAACAATAATCACGATATAATGATAATCATGAGATGGCATATATATAAATATATGTATATAATATATGAAACCTGGCCTGTTATTTCTCATTAAAAAACAAGGGATTCGTCGCTCGCCATTATTGCAGAAGTGGAGTTATTCTTGGTTATATATGTAAACGCACATATAACTCCCCGTTTTTTTTCCCCAGGACGGTGCTTGGCAGGCGTTGGAACGAAACCGCGGGTTTGCAACGGGATACGATATATGGATATATTTGTATCCATATATATATATATAGGATATAGGGAGGTGCGAGATGCAGCGAGAGAGTCATTGAGAGGTGTCATTTCGTGGCATATTCGTTTGTGTTTTATCCGCCACTTCGTAATTATCTGACTCGTGGATTCGCGGTTGGGGCTATTGTTGATGCTCGACGGCCGCACACGAGTACTACAACCCACGAAATACAAATAATCAGAACACTCAACCAGCCGGGGATCGCTATACGGTTTCCATCTCTGTATCTCATCATCTCACCCTTTTGCCAGTCCCTATAAAGCTTTATCTCATGTTCGCTCTATCCAGTGTATCCTCCAAAAGCCCTTTCCTCTCTCTGGCCTATACCCATCCACCAGCTCCCCCGCTACTCCCTCTGGTCTTTCCGCCGACCTATCAACGAGTACCCGGGTGCTCGTTCACCCTTTTAGCGCATCGCATGATCCTCAGGCCCTTCCATGTTGCTGCCTATTTTGATTCATGTATTCGAAAAGTATAATGACTCGCGTCACCGATTTTTTTCAACGTGACGAAGTTCACGCGCCCCGACCAAGAGGTCGTTATATCCGGAACAGATAGAGAGAGAGAGAGAGAGAGAGAGAGAGAGAGAGCGAAAGAGAGAGAGAGAGAGAGAGTGATAGATACCTCAACATATAATACCCTGCAATGGAACTTGAGGAGCAATATCTGGAAATACGGTTGGGAAGGGGGGTTATGACTGCGATATTGCTGGTTGCAGAGTCATCGATAGAAGAGACAGACGAAGACGTGTGACGTGTGAAAGCACAAATTCATAAATAATTTTTAATATTTGTTATACCTTACAGCCCGTACATACATGACCAAATTTTCTTTCAATTAGCCACATAAAAGCCCCGGCAACTCGCGTATTCTCAGCAATCATTTCTTTCTCAGATTTTTCTCCGATTTTTTTTTTTTTTCCCTACAAAAACATCAGTGACAAAATATATTTAAATCAGTGACAAAATATATTTAAATCAGTGACAAAATATATTTAAAATATGTAATATTTTTCTATACAAATATATTGCAGTATGTGAAAATATAAAAAATTCATGATCTGGAACTCGCGCTTTAATTTTTAACTACTGCAACGCTAATTTACCATGCTATGAACGTTGATGCAGCAGGGAGAAAGGGACTGCCATATAACAACGTGCGCTGAACCTCTATGATAACTCGAGTGCTGACCGCGCAATGGCACCTCCGAGCTATTGTTGTAACTGCCAACGTTAATTGTTAATTTGAATGGGCTCACATAGTGGCACCGGAGCCCATACGGAATTATACACCGTGTGCGATGAATCCCAGGCACATTGCATTCGCGATGACATCTACACGAGAATCAGAATGACATTATGGCCTCGGGAACGCCGTGTTCACATACAGACCCCGACGGAATCAAAGTACATAATCCGAGCTGTTTGCATGAATGCATTCAACTTTACTGCTTATAGGCACCACCGTAACTCAAGGGCGAAGCGAGTCATTTTTAAAACGAAAAAAAAAAAAAAATCTCATAAAACTTGGGGTCGTACAACGTGTGTTTCATTATTCCTAACTTTATTTTACTTGGAAATACTCGTAGTTTCAACTTTATTAGCATTATAAATAATACTTATATACTATTTTCCATAAAAGTTAAAATTTAAAAAGCATAAAAATTCAAGACAATTTCAACCCTTGCACCTGCTATCGCTAAACTGATGGCTAACTAACTTTTAATAATACTTTTTTTATTTCAAAAATTTAAGTAATAGAAATTTTCATAAAATCCAAACTCTTACAGCGATTCATACGAATCAATCATGCCTCAGTAATGCTCCATTAAAAAAGAAAAAAAATATGAAAATTTTCCAAAGCCAGTCCAATCGCAGATATTTTTCGTTGCAATATAAGCTTTTGTGATTATCGGGGAAAATTTTTCGGTACACCGGGCGTGAAAATTTTTAATTTATTTTCATGAAAATGAAGCTTCGTGTATTGGGCAAGCGAAATTATATGTCAGTGAGGAATATAATCATGAAAAGAGAGTTGATATTAAAAGCGAGTGATAATTAGTCCCGAGGCTTGAGAGAAGCGTTATGTTGAGTTTTCCGATCGACAGCCGTTGGCATTTCGCGCTTATATCTCGCGTCGTACCGCGCTCTCGTTGTATAGCCTCGAGCGATGTATCGAGTACTAAGCGCAGCGTGTCCACACCATAACTCACAGCATCAACGGCATCGGCAAGATATTATACATGTATATATTTATGTACTTGTCCTGCTTGATCGCCCACGTTTCTCTCCCATATATATACACCTGCAACATACGCTGTATACGCCCGTAATTACTTTTACCCTTAATTATCTATCCAATTAGCCCCAAGCTATTATCATTAAACCTATACTGCAAGTTTATAATAACAATTAGTTACTATCGACCAAGAGGCCGTTGCTGCGAACTGGTAATTCTCACTTACCAGCCCACACATTGTGCCCAAAATCGCGTATGCCCGTACACAAGATTGCGGTGTTTAATTTTCAGCGATTCTTTTTTTTTTTTTTTCAATTTTCACCTACGGTAGATATTTCGACGTGAAAAAAACTCGCGAAAAGTGTTCTAGTCCAGTCATTCTAGCCAAAAAGATTCCTAATCCAGTCTTCGACAGAATTGATTTTGCTGTTGGAAAAGTTTCAGAGGTGTCCCCTGAAGATAAATTCAAATTGGCGGGACGCGGAGGACAATCTTTAGCCCTCATCTTCGGAAACACGTTTTATCAAATATCTCGTGAACCGTGTATCGCACGCCAAAAATAGTTAAGACCTTTTAGTAGATAATAAAATTCTCTACAACTTTTATTCGAAACTTTTTCCCGTACAGTGCGTAGTTTTTTATTTACAGCGTGGCAAACTCCATCAACCATCATCATTTTTTACTTTTGCATTAACCGTTAACTATAGTATATCTATATAGAAATGACCATGTTTGGAAAAGTTTGCCACGCTATAAATGGAAAACCATGCTCTATATAGGAAAAAGTTTCCTGTAAAAGTTGTAGAGAATTTTATTGTCTACAAAAAAAGTTGCAGTCATTTTTGTCGCACTATGCACGGTTCACGAGATATTTGATAAAACGTGTTTTCCAAGATCGCGGCTGAAGCTGGACCTCCGCGTCCTGCTAACTTGAATTTTCACTCTGATGATATCCCTGAACCTTTTCGAAAAGCAAAATCAATTATTTTCGGCTAGAATTACTGTACTGTTCGTTGGTATTCAAGTCTACGAGGTGCTTAATGATAATGAATATTAACATCAAACTAGGCAGTTGCGTCTTTGATGCAATTTTCAGCGTCCATTACCAGAGGTGTTGTATATACATACGTTATAATTTAGATTTTTAAGGTATAGCATTGTCGCAGCAGCTAGGCAAGTGAGAGTTCCATTATATTGTAATTTCGAGGAAAAAAATTGTAATCAGGTAAAGTACAATTTTTCAATTGCACGATATTGCTTGATTCCATACTTAACAATCTGTAAAATATCATGTAACATGCTAGCCACCTACGAGTCTGGTCTAATTAATCAGAACAGCTAATAATTCCCGAATTAATAGCATTGCGGTGAAGGCATTTTCCTGCGCGAAATCAACTACAATTTTATGCTATTGAAACCGTTCACGTTCATGTTCACAAACTGACAATGAGCTTTATCGCAAATAAATTAAATATAATGTAGAGATAATCAATTGATATTCAAGTCTCTTTTATCGTTCCAATGTTTTTGTCGCGAAATGACGAAGATATTTCGATACTGGTTTCAATACTGGTACATTTTTTTCTATACTATCGATCAGACCCAGTACAGTGTTTTTTACGATCTCTATCACGACCATAACTCCCTGTCCAATTCCACGTCTGCTGTGCAGCGAACGTCTCAAGTTTTTCGCAATCGGTCTTACGCCCTGAGCGAATCTTCGTATTTGCGTTAGTTCAGAATGAAACTCGTCCATAATGTCCGTTGGTTTCTCCGGTGTATTGACGTCTTCGGTCGCCATCAGATCGTCGAATCCATTGGAGGAACCAAGAGGCTATCAGAAAAATTAAGTTCTCGATATTTTGGAGCTGTGCACGTTCATTCCAATAACGAATTTTGATTTGTAACGTTAATGAAACAATATCACATTGTGAATTGAGAATGATTATCGGCTATCTCAATGCTCGATCTCATAAAATTAAAGCGTATAGCTCGTGAGCTTTGCAGCGAAAAATTGAAATCTCGAAAAAAATTTAGCTACACTCGAGACACTCGAAAATACTGATCTCAAATGATACAAGTAACAATCACACAAGATTATTGTTTTATCAATCTTAATGAACAAGTAGTGTGTAAGAAAAAAAAAAATCCCGAGATTATGCGGAAGAGTATATCTTTGCAGCTGGGTCAGTGGATTCCATTTTAATTTTTCAATTATAATGAAAATTCTGGCTATACTGTAGCATAAAATAATCATGATTTGTCTTAATGTTTTGTTGTTAATTCCGGTACATCCTTGACTCGTTAAAATATTTTTAAATGTGTAATTCATCGGTAAAAGCCTTTATCACTCATTTCAATTGATTACCCTCTTTTGTCTCGAACGACTTTTGCCATAATCCCAGTCATCGAGCGAGTCATCGATGTAGTTGGATTTGTCGATTTGATCGCGTAAGCTCTGAGCAACGGAAAAATTCGATCTGATGCACACGAGAACGAAAACAAAAATTTGGAACTTGCTCATCCTGAGCATTGATGATTACGAAAGGAGACAACCTACTGTCCAGTCATCCCCACGAAAACTAGCTTTTATAGACATTCTATATTTTACTCCGGAGATAAATGATTTTCAGCAGAGAAACTCATCACATCAGAACGACAGTACGAGTATAAAGAATTGCGTTCGGTCAACGGACATTCATGAAATTGTAAATGTGTACAGTTATATATATACGTGTAGAGAGAATTGACGAGTAAAATATCGTATGTCTTATAAGACTGTATGGCTCGCGAGGCCTGAAACCAATCTAACGATCATTTCGCTCGTTCCGCTGCGAGACGAGTCGTCGCGGTTAAGCCAATTTTTTCCCGATGATAAAACAACGATGAGGATATTCGTCACGCGATACCTCTTCGACCATCCGCGACGACGACCTGAGATGGTGTAACGCCGCCTGAATATATCTTAAAGGCGTACGATTTATTTGTCACTTTAAAAGCCCTGAATCAAATTGGAATTTCGTTTATCTGTGTTCTTAACGTAAAAATAAATTTTAGTCCCTTCACTGCGAGCCCTATTATCGTTAATGACGTTTCCCCATCGCCGATTTAGGCTGTATTAGTGGTGCGTGAATATACGTACGAGTCATTCCATGTCAATTCTATGAAATATTTCATTTTTTATTTTTTCACCAACTCCTAAACGCAGTGATAATTTTAATTAGTCGATCAACTGTATTTATAAGTTTTCGAAAGCCGAAAGATAAAGCCATTTTCTTCATTCAAATTTTGTTTTAATCGACAGTCATTCGAAGTTATTGTACCCAGTCCAATGATTTTTATTCATATCGTATCATATTTAGTTTTCTTTAACTTTAATAATAAGATTTATTTTTTCCTCCAATTTGATCGAATATTTTTCTTCCAAATAATCAGTAATATTCTCGGTATCCATTACAAGACATTTTTCAGAAGTAATTTTTATTCGTAGGAAACGAACGTTGGCCCAGTTGACGTGGAATGCCTCATATGCATGAGCTTATTCTTTTTTTTTTTTTTTTTATCGACAAGCTCAAACGACGTTTGGCGTATCGGCAAATCGATTCGGTCTTTCACAGATTTTAATTCGTATCATATAATATATTGCACGTTTGATCCGGTACAATCGTTCCAGCAATGCTGCAAACGATTGTTGCGATAGAAACTTTTTTTTCTCGTCACTATACCGAGAAATTGATTGATTAGGGCAATCCTATTGGTTAGCCATAGTCGAAAATTAATTTTTTTTTCAAAATCCTTCCCCTGGCGTCTCCTAATGAACATAGAACTGTATGCTATTGATAAGTAAATGGGATCCACGTACTTAAAGCTTAAAAAAATGAAAAGAATAAAAGTGTGCATTTTGGAAACTTGCAGATTGCTCCTCATCACTAAGTTACCTCTATGAGGAGATGGTTTTCATAGTTTCGTGAATGTGGAGATGGCTTGCGTAATTTTGGCTACCTCATAGAGAAAGTTTTGTCATGAGAAAGCAATGTGCAAGTTTTCAATTTGCCCGCTTGTTTTCAAAAATCGATTTTTTCTTGCGAAATTTAATATCCCGTCTCCTGGCGTACTTGTGTAAATTTTTTTTGGATTGATCTCAATTTTCTTGGAATCTCAATTTTCGAATGTTCGAGCGATCATAGACATTTTTCAAAAATTACAAAACTTTAGGAAATCCGAACCCCTTAGACGATTCTTGCAAAATTTAATACCAAACATCCTCATCCCCTAGCCTATTGCTCTTTTTAAATGTTTGCTCGAAAATTTAAATTTTTTAAAAATTTCAACCCCTTGAGCGATTCTCGCCGAATGTAATACCAAGCAACCTTCTCCCCTAGCCAATTTGTATAAAACATATTTAGCCCGATATCTTCAAATTTTACGATGTAAGAGCGACCACCGAAATTTTTAGAAAATTTCAAAATAGCATAAAATTTTTTAATTTCCGAGGAATTTCAACAAAAACTGGAGTAAATGAAAAGACTGTACCGCTTCACTTTTGTACAAAACTATAGCGGTATAGCTCAAACCGTTCCCAAGTTATAAAGGTTTCAATTATGCAAGGCAAACACATGCAGACCCCCCCCCCCACACCACACACACACACACACACACATGTCAAGAAATTTTTTATAAATGTGATTTTTAGTCATTTTAACACATTTCAAGAACTCTGGCATGAAGATCGGGAAATTTTAAGCTGAACAACGCTAAGGCATATATATTATATATACAGTCAAACCTCGGTCTCTGTCCCTTCAGTCCCTGTCCTCCGTTCCAGTGCCGTATTGCAAGAAGTTTTATAGAAAATTTCCATCGTGTTGTAACGCATTTGTGCTTGGAGGCATAAAATCAATCGGTGCGGACCTGCAGCTCTTTCGCGATTAGACGAGCGTCTTTCTCAACAGTCAGCTGTTCTCAACAGTCAGCGTTCGGTCCCGAGAGTGGACAGGAACTGGGATTTGACTGTATATGGAACCATAGACGCGAATTTCTTCAGATGCAGATATCTTGAAGGTCATAAAATATTTGTGATCAATTTTTTTTTTCGAGGTAAATTCAAATGATCGTTCAAATTTGCATAAACTTCTCTATTCCTATATAGCTATGTTCCAGGTGACCTGTGATAATTTCCGTATATTCGTTTCAAAGTTCATGAAATTCGTTATGAATCGACGTTGCTTGAGGCACCGGGCGTTAACAACGGTATAAATCCGTCGGAGTGTCATAAATTCGAGAATAAATCTTGATGTCGTTCTTTGTTAAAAAAAAAAACATCCTACTCCATCGTTAGCTCTTTTGCCTTCGGTCCCATCTCAAAAAAATCAGGCACGCATTTGACGTGAACACAGTTGATATACACTCGGCCTGTATTAATTTTTCTTTTTCGATGTTCTCGTTCACCAGTGGTGTGTATCCCTCCGCAGGAAGTTAAACAAAAAGAAATTCCCCACATGATTATCCATGTCTCCCTCTCTTTCTTTCTTTTACCCCATGAATATTCTGAATCGATTAAATAATCGAACCCTGCCATCTACCATTCCCTTCTCTCATTCCTCGTATTGTGTATACCACTCACACTCTTCCTCTTTCTCTTCGGTAAGGTCTCGCAAAAGTGCTATATATTCCTACTTTGATCGTATATATATATATATATGTATATATATTTTTTTTCGCTGCCGAGTTTCTCTAGTTTGAATGCTACTACCGATACTACACGTATGTATATATTATTTTCTATATATGATCCCGTATTCACCCGAGCTCCTTCTTTTCATATTCAAATGGTCCATTGACGCTTCAATGAATAATACTCAATGATAAATTTGTGGGCGTATTCAGGATGGACCGTGATGCTTTCTCTTTCTCTCTCTTCTCTCTCTCTCTCTCTCTCTCTCTCTGCCTTTGTGAGACCTTCAAATTCAACCAAACGGGCTCCAAAAGTGCTACACACTTCCTACACTTGAATATACACAAACGCAACATGCATATGTTCAAATGTAAAGGGAGAAACGAGGGAAAATCAGAGAGAAAAAAAAATTCATGTATACGTTAGGGTGTTGGAAAAAAACATCTATAATTTTTGTCTTCGATCCCCCATGACAATTTGACTCTTTATGACGAAAAAATGAGGTCCATTTTTTCTTTTATTAAAAAAAAACCAAAAAGGGTGGACCTTAATTTTCGATCATGAAGTACTCAGTTCTCGATAAGAAGCAGCAATAAAAGAATATCATCGTTTTTTTTTTACGCCACGCTATGATACATACGCTGGGTGTCCTATTTTTTAAAATTCTTTTTTGTTATCAAGGATACAAAATTTTCTATTCTTTATTGTGCTGCAGTCGTAATACTGCTTTGTTCCGTGGAACGAAATTAAAGATTCTATTTTTTTTTTTTGGCATTTTAATTGACATTACTCTCTGTAGGTAAAAATTTAATAGTGGTCGTTGAACTTTGAACCAACGCCAGCTCTCCTGCTTTTCCTATTTGTTTCTTACCCTAAGCGATGCATGTGCATCTTGGCTCTCCCGTCGTCCCATCGCCCTTGTCTGACTGAGTCATAGGTTGACGCTGCTGTATTGTACCTCACAAGCGATATAAAAAGAACCTCTTGGGTCCTTCCCGTCTCTCTCTCTCTCTCTCTCTTTCTCTATTCCTCTGGCTGCGTCATTATCATGAGGTCCATTGCACTAAAAAAATCTTGATAGACTGAAACGGTTCAAGAGTCACTCTGGTGAATTGAGTAATCGATTTATCGAACGGTATAAATTAATATATTAAAACCTTTTTATTTCCGTTACTCTGCATGAAGATAATGTCTCTTGATTTCGTGTTATGTCGGGTTCAATGGAATTGCACGTTAAGGCCACTCTTAAGGACAGGAAAGTACCACTTAACCATCTAATACTGCTATCACAAAAAACTGATAACACATGTACTGCTAAAAAATCATACTTCTACTAAAATGAAAAAAAAAAAAAGCGAAACCTATCACATGGATTGTCGATCGTATAATCACGGATGCTTGAAAAACCTTTCGCCAACCGTTCACGTTAATAAACTTGAAAGGTTGAGGAACGGCTTAATTTTTTTTCTCGTATATACTTATTTTTTTTTTTTTTTTTTTTTTCCAATCACAGTAGGACGAACCGTCAAGGAGAGATGAACGTTCCAACGTGTAGCTGATTAAAAAGACGATGCGAGATGAGCGCATCGTGGGTACGGTCGAATCTACGATGGTGGAGATGCGCCGTATAAATAGAGTTCGACGGTTGGCGCGAGGCTAGTGATTTCGAGGCAGGGATCCTGAAATAGGATTGTCCGCACCATCGGCTAGAAATCCCATCAAGTATCGTCCTCTCGTATACACATACCCAACGGGGTTACGGGGGTAAGATATTAGACGATGAAAGACGAAGACGCCAACGATGGATCGGAACCATATATATATATATATATATATATATATATATATATATATATACGAGAGAGTATAGAGTCGACTGGAGCACCATCGGCAGAGCTAGTTACCAGAGTTTATAATAAGGATCCCCCGTGTATAACACGCCTGGCGAGCCTATCTATTTATTGGGTGAAAATGTCTTCAGCTCAAATCCCCGTGAAATACCGACGACGATGATGACGTCGATGGATCGTACAAAACGAGGGCATATATAGTATGTATATATAAACTCGCGTCTATGTTCTCGCACGATCGAGCATTGTTTGTCGCCACTGTCTTCGCGATGAGTGCCACGTGAACCGTGAAAAATCGACTCTGCCTAATCCGAATCCGATTATTGAGTCTCCCGACGAGAAAATAGCATTTTCTCTCGTATTCCGAAATTTCCCTACTCAGGTCGATACTCCGTCGTTGTCTATTACGATTTTAACATCATTGGGGGAAACGATTCTGAAATTAATGTGTGTGTATACGAGGTATTCCTGAGCAAATCAGATATTTCCTATTAACCTCTTTTCATTTTATTCATGATTCTTTACATTTTTGTACGTGATCTGGCCTAAAATATCAAAAAATGCCATAGCAGATTTATTTTTTTTTTGCCTGAGTTGTGCGATTTTCTTCGTAGTTCTATTGGATACTGGTAATTTTTTCGAAATTCGAGTTAATTTTATCCATAAATTGTGACTTAACATCGGTACCTGCGATCGCTAGTTTTGAAGGCAGAAAATTTCCATGAAAAATTGACAAAAATCATATCACGAAATCTGCTATTCAACTCGTTTACATAAAATAGTCTGAGTAGAAATTTAAAAAAAAAATACTAATTTTTATGAAAAATAACACGACAAAAAAAATGGAACAATTTTTCGCAAGGCGATGTTGATAAAATTTTTGTTTTTCTTTTCAAATACTAGTAGATTCGTTTGATTCTTCCAGTCTATTCTACGTGAAAACTTTCTCATAGCATGAATTTTAGAAAACGAATTTTAGAAGCGATTGAGATGCTGACAAAATTTCAATGAATACGAAGGTTTAATTTTTGCAAGAACAGCATCGTTTATAAATGCTCTTCAATTTTTCGAAATTTTCGAGCGCCTTGACACGAATAACTACCTATAGGTAGAAAAAAAAAATTCATCATCAAGAAGCATCCTTTTATGAGGAAGCAAAATGATTTCTCAACAATTGTGTTCGAATTCACGTCCCTTTCGACAACGAAAGCGTCTCAAATGACTCGTAATAAAGATTCGTAAAAGAAGTGTTCAGCTTCCCCTCAATCCATTAGAGGAGCACTCTCTGCGCGTTCGATTATATCCTCAACGTCATCGTTAAACGACGATGATTGTCGTGTTATCAACCGGCATATTACACAGTAGCAGGGCACGTATAGGAGAGGCTGTCTCTCGATCTTAATCATGGATAAATTTCGTGGCTCCGGAACCTGGCGCCTGAGAAAATTACAGTGATTGTCGAAGATCGCCTGAAGCATCTTCTCGACTCGGAAGAGAATCTATACGTTATATATATATATATATATATATATATATATATATATATATATATATATATATATATATATATAGACTTTTCGAAGTCTGCAAGTCACTCCTGCTTGTTCGTCGTTTGGTCTGTTTTTTTTTCTTTTCATGTCCATCGAAAACCTCGAAGAGTCGACAATATTCCATTGACGCCATTTCTAAACTACATACTGCCTCTCGTCTCTTAATGGTTCTCACTTCTGACTGCCTCGTGTTCTCTCGCTTTCGTCTCGTCATCGTTTTTTTTTTTCTTCATTCTTTTCTTTTCGAAAAAAAATCGTTCGGGATGCAAGTTTTCCGCAGTAAAAATACGCTATAGCTCCTCACGTTCCTCTCATATGTCGTTGTCGCATTTTACACACCGAAATATCAAACACACACACACACATATATATATATAGTCCTTAACTTTTTCCACGTGACGTATATACGCTCTGTACGAACGACAGAAAATTTTATCACGCGTGACGTAATTTTCGAAGCTTTCGCTGAGAAAACAAGCGAGAAACATGGAGAGAAGAGAGAGAGAGAGAGAGAGAGAGAGAGAGAGAGAGAGAGAGAGAGAGAGAGTAGGAGACCAGCAACTGAAGGTGCATCCACCTGGAAATTAAAAATGTCGCACAATGAGCACTCGTTGTTGAGCTATACGGGGTCGCGTTTACGGGAATTCAGTCGCGCACGCAATGTGCTCTATCGTCGACGTCGTTGTCGTCGTCGGTGGCTTTACTCTCTACACCCGCACCCATCGCCCAATCCAGTGCTCCTTCACCTGCTTCCAAGCACTCTTAGCTTCTCTCACTCTGTTTTCCTCAGTCTCGCCCGATGTTTGCCGCGAGTTTTCAACCGAGGCTTAACGATTTCGTGAAAGCGATTACGTCATTTTTTTTCTCATTTCCTTTGCTTTCGGCTGTTAAAGCGTTTTGCGTGCAATCCGACGATGCAAACCAGACGCAGAGACGCGAATCCAAGAACGATTTTTTCGATCTCTTGATGAAGCGACTCTGCTTCTCTTTTTCTCTTTCTCTCTCTCTCTCTCTCTCTCTCTCTCTCTCTCTCTCTCTCTCTCTCTCTCTCTCTCTCTCTCTCTCTCTCTCTCTCTCTCTCTCTGTGGTTGCGTGTTGTTGGTCTCGATTTTTTTTTTCGAGCCGCTTACGTCAAGACCCTTTCATCATCGTTTGAGAGTACAAATCGATGAGAAAAGTGTCCATTCGAGTCCATCAGATGTTCAAAGGTTGAACATTCCACAACGGTGACCGTTATTTTCTCGCGTCTCCCATGAATGAGCCGTAGGTTTTGTTACCATTAACGAGGGTGACTCTTGCAAATGTGATGTCCACTGGACGATCCTCGTTATAGGTATACAAATGGTCAGTCCGATGCACTTCATTGAGATGTATCAACAATTCCCGATAGGAACGACTTCTTTCGACTGAAGAAAAGTTTTGTTTGTTTGTTTTTTTTTTTTTTTTCTCTTTTTATACAATCGCTTATTCTCGTACTGGCGTCACCAGCATATTTACCGTGTTCGATGTATCTTTATACTTCGAATACGACCTGTGATTTCTGCAAGTGTATTCACGCCCAAATTGTAATATGGGGTCGAGACGCGAGAGCCTCTCCGAGTTATTGAAAATAGCAAGAGTAATAATTTAAATTTTTTACGCCCCTTCATTGAAACATGGGACAAGTGATGAATTATGAATTCCTTAAGATTGAAAATATGGCAGATATCAAACGTCTGTAGAAAGCAAAAAAAAAACGGTAAATTGTGCAGTCAAAATATACCTACAATGTAGAAATTATGGAAATGATTAAATACCCGTTATTTTGAAAATCGTAAGATATCACGTATACTCAGAAGTGGATAAGGTTGAGAGACCAAATAATGTCGATCACCTTAGAAGAAATTCATGAACTTATAGCTGAAAGTAATTTTGTTGACCTCGAATATTGCAAAAAAAAAAAAAAATTTTCGATTCATCTAGTGCAAAATATTTTTGGGCCATGCAATTAAATCGTATAGTATAATTTTTTTTTCTTTGAGTTGAAACATACAAGGAACCCTACAAGTAAACTCATTCTTACGTATTTTCCATGGACGGGTACGTTTAATTTTTTTTTTTTTTTTTCTTTTTATATAAGTTTTGAGCTTTACGCAATTTCTTCGTATTCACTTGTTCCTCCAACTTTCTCTTTCGCAAATTCTCTTTTCGACGAGCAAGCGAATTAAAACCCGATCAAAGTTTTTAAATGGATTCCGCCTCGATATTCAAGGCTACGGTCGGAGGGTATATGAATATATGTATATATATATGCATAAACGAATGACGAGAGGACGAAGATGACGAGGGATCCCGAAGGCGTCGAAGAAACCGTGAGATTTTTCCAACTGAGTTTTGGAAACTCGTCGTATTAGCTCGGCTTTATTGAATTTTCGTTAGAGGAGTACGAGACCAGGAAAACCATGTCGCCGTTGTCATCGTTTCTCGTCGTCTCGTTTTTATTATCATATATACATGAAATATATTGCTGTACCGATCTGCGAGTCATAAACAAATAATGTTCACAGGCATCGTCAATGATCATGTGAATTTTGAATTGCCGAAAAATTCGATACCACGCAGTAATAGATTTTCTATCGAATTCGAAAATATTACACGCTAATCCCGAATATACTCGGACGCTACTACCCTGGAGATGCTGGCATACTGGAAGTGCTTTTCCAGCAGGCCAGCATGTTCCGATAAAACTTACTTCCAATCTCATGGAGGGATACGGGAAAGAGTATATAATCAACTTTTCAGAGTCCATGGAATAGAATTTTTCTACCGCAACTGGCCGATAACGAACTTTTCCGCTCCACAAAATATATAAATATACACACACACACACACACACACACATGATCGAATATAACAAGGTGGGCGCAAGCAAGCATTAACCCATGAAGACTGAGATATTTTGTTCGTTCGTTCTTAATGCTCACTGTGAGCTCATCTCTCTTTCAAAGGATCCCCATGGAGTTCTATCCCCGTCGCATGTAACGTATTCTTTCACCGATCCGTCCTTGGTGAATTCACCCGCGCGCATTTTACCACCTTGGCTTCCCTCCTGTACGTATAAGATCGACCACTATAGTAGCCCTTTGAAGGGTTGGAATGTATCGGAGCAAATGTATGCAGAATTCGGACGTGCGTATGCAACATTGGATCCGCTTACATGTGGTACAGACTTAACACATCTGAAAATGGAATATTATCCGAGGATACGCTCAAAATTCTAAAGGTTATACCTTTGCTCGTGCCGTATATACGTGTATGTCCATCGAAAAAAAAAAAAAAAAAAACGTTTGAGTGAGTGACGAGTTATAGAGAGAGAAAAAGAAAAGAGAGAGAGAGAGAGAGAGAGAGGAAAGAAGAAAACGCAGAGTGATTCGTGTGGCGGCGCGAGCACCCAATATGAAAGGAGAATCAGTACACCCCCGAAGGTTGGCGAGCATCAGGAGCACGCATATAATCTACATTTATACAGCGGAAAGAGAAGGCAGAAGAGTATACGCATCTGTATGTATATGTATCACGGTTGCGGGCCATGTGCCTGTTTGCCTCTTATTAGTTTGCCTGTGCCACGGTTTTCCGTAGGACGTTGGTTCGTAAGGTGCACCTGTGAGTCTTCAAAGGGATCCACATAGTACGAGGCTAATATTTAAATTCGAACGGTTCTCGCCAGGCTCCATCCTTCCTGCGCTATAGATCGGCCAACCGGATCGTGCGCCCCGATGAGCGAGGGTATTATTTCTTTCATATATATTCAAATGGTCGATCTTTATAAATGAAAATCAGTATTGCTAAACGAAGGAAGCTTACTGATGGATGCGATACTCACTGTAAAATTCTAAAACTATAAAAACTCGCTCGTTGCGTGGACCTCAAAAACCCAATGGAATGAAATTTTTCTCAACAGCTACTGACTGGATACCAGTCTAACCGTAGTGAAAATTTGTTAACACACGCAATACAATGTAGATACAATATTATCGTATCATTATTGCTCGTGATTTCTTGTCTTGGTTTAAATTAACGTAGATTTGCAATCTTTGGTTGTCCCTTCGACCTCTTTGATGAACGTACGCTTCGGTGATCAACATTTTCATCCCCCGTTGAGTGAATTTCTCGTACATACCACCCCGACAAGACGCAGGAACAATGTTCTACAAGAGATGAGACGATACCGCTGCAATGTGTACATATCCGTCAATGAGAGATGAAGCTGCTGAAGATGAAGAACGACTGTGAGAGTTATACTGGGTCGGAGAATGGTTGGACCTCTAGTGGATGTTGGCTCATGCTACTGATGCAGTACGACTACGCAGTCTATACAGCAGAGAGAGAGAGAGAGAGAGAGAGAGAGAGAGAGAGAGAGAGAGAGAGAGAGAGAGAGAGAGATAGGGAGACAGTGAGCGTTAGCGCAGCACAGTACTTTGATGCTCGGTACCCGCGGCGCAAACGGGACGAATTAGGCTAAGCAATCGGAACGGTGCCCGTCTCGAAATTGTCCAAACTCTGGGGAAACCCCTTGAAGGTGCATATCCCTTCCTCAGACCTTATACTCCGTTTCTATTTCTCTCGTTTCTCATCTCGCTCATCCTCATCCACAGTGTTCTCCACTTCCTTCTCGCTAGATGAAACGCTCTCCTCGCCAGGACTAAGACAGAAGATCTGGTATGCGTCGTCGGGCTGGTCGGGGAAGAGGAGGGGGGGGGGGGAGGTGACGTGGATACTCTACTGAAGATGTTCCACTGTGCTCTGCTGATGGTGTGTAGAAACATAGAACGGAATGGCCGTAGGGCCAGGGAGTGGCATAGTAGAGTTCGCGCGTCCTCCTTCTATTCAACGACGATTTCTCTCGCGCTCTCGTTCTCTCGTCGAGAAACCTCGAAGATTCTAGCATTTCAAGATAGAACGACATATATATTTTCAGTGGGACAAAGAGAGAGAGAGAGAGAGAGAGAGAGAGAGAGAGAGAGAGAGAGAGAGAGGAAGAAGGAGAGAGGGATGGAGAAAGGTCGAGGAACGGGTATTTGTGTAATATTCCGTTTGTCTTGCCTTCTGAGCATCCGCTAATGTACACAACACTACGGTGAACATGCGGGGACGGGTTCGCATGATGCTATGGGAAAGGGTGGCGAAGCTGCCCCGGCGAACCCCACCCACGCAACAACGTCTATGACGGCAGAAGCTCGCTACAACCAGCGTTACGCAACCCTCCGCTAGGATTGTTATTGTACAATTTCCTAAGACTAAGGAGGCGAGAGACGTGTGCGCTGGTTTTGAGTGTGAGAAGCACCTTTGGACATCAACCAAAGGATATCACACAGAGAAATGAAGGGGGAGAGAGAGAGAGAGAGAGAGAGAGAGAGATACGTATCACGGGAATGAGCTAGAAGGAGCGAGCAGAAAGATCTATCTTGCTCGCCTTCGCTTATTTCCTTGCGCACATCTTCACTACCAACACACCTCTCTGCTTCGCCACCAACGCCAATCTAACGTTCGCTCTCGCAGAACATCTATTGCCCAGATCTTCCATTCTCGCGCATGGCTTAAAGTTCGTTTTCCAGCATCTTCTACGGGAATTTTCCAACGACTGATCCAGAATCTTCGGACATCATTGGCCATGATATCGAGCAAAAATTCACGGGTATACTAGAGACGATAAGTTTTGATCACAATCAATGTTTCGATAACCCAGACAACTTCATTGCGTTCAAGACGTTCCCGTGAGCAGTGCAGACGAGGGTCTAAGGTTTCCCTGTTGACCGAGATCAAAGCGAAAGACCGCTCGTACGGCGCCGGCACTCCGGTAGGAGATATCTCTACTTCGAGTGAATGTCTAGCTGCTGTGTTGCTGCTCCTGCAACAGCAGCTGCTTGCTTCTACCACTGTTGTTCATGCGCCAACTGTGGCTTAGGCTTCCTCTTTGCTGTCTAACGCAATAACGAAGACGTTTGTTAACCGGCGATGACGTCCTTGCTAGCTCTACGTAGGTTGTAGCTACGAATTGCTTCGCTATCCCTGTTCCCGTAACTTCCAAATTCATCGTCGATGAGCACAGCGCGACGATGTAACCGAACAACATATGAAGGACTGTCGATAACTCTGAGTTTTTACATGGACATACTTGCCCTACGTAACTGCAAAAATTCATTGACAAACCGTTCCCTGAGCTTGATGAATGTTTGAAAAGAATGAACGGTCAACCGCGGGATATTACGTTTGTTAAGAATAGCATACACTGTCATCATGCCGTTTACCTAGACTATAATTGTTTCTTATAAGCTTAACGTATACCTTCGGTTCTAAGTTATTTGGGTAGTTCCCGTTTAGCCATTTTCATGTAGCGAAGAACGAAATAGTTTTTTGTTTGTTTTTTCTTTTTTTTTTTTTTGTCGTAAAGGCATTTAGCTTATATGTTCTTTCACTCGAAAACTCGGATCCCCAAAATTGCTGCCCCTTCTTCTTTTGCCTACGTTCCATTAACACCACATGCTCCGCTCTATACGTCTCTAATCCTTTCCAAATGTTTCATTGATGCTCTAGGTATTTTGAACCGAAACACTTATGCTATCCATCGGACCCTCTTGAAAGTGCCATTTACCCTTTCTACAACTTCTTTTTCCCAAAAAAAAGATTCTTCCAGAAACTTCTTCCGAGTTTACTTCGTAAGCAACGGATAAATCTTCGACAGAACAAAATCAGCGACATATCAGGAACACGTCTTGTTCTTGTTTCAAAACCCAAGTTGAGAGTCTCGCCGAGCTCTCCCCAAATAGTTTGACGTCTTTTAATTCTCGCGAATCAAGTAGAGGGTCTCGCCGAGTCCTCCCCAAATAGTTAAAAAAAATCGAGTATTATCAAATAAATTTATAATTAAAACGATTAACTAGCGATAATAAATAAATTTAGCTTGTCAATTTATTAATAAAGTGTGTTGAAAATTTACGTTCACAACATTTTTTATTATTAAAAAACAACGTTTGCAGCCACATAAAAATAGTGCTATGATAAAGGCTTGTTGGGTAAAATGATATCTATATATGGTGATCAGTGTTCATGCTCAGTGGTATTGCAGCCCTGTTGAATGAGAAACTTTGCAATTCGCAATATCCAGATGATGAGTGCAATATTACTAGGTCGGGGATGGCAAGAAGTCAGGCGAATGAAACATCGTGCAATACTGAAGGTTACTTCGTAATAAAGTTTTGTGCACCGCGCCAACAACACCGTAAGTCAGTGATCTCGCTGTTTCCTTCTTGGCTACATGTCTCCGAGCTCAAACGACCCGTCACTCGCTCTCCTCTATACCAATCTCCAAATGAAAAAATCACATCGCGAATGCCAGTGATGCATCTCCTGTCCTTGCACGAGTCCACGAGAGTTCTCTCTTCTACACTGTCTGGTGTGTATCTATTACCGTGTGATTTTCGTTCGCGTATGCGAGTGCACAAACGCGACAAATAGAATATCCTAGCGTTTCCGCAAGACGACGCACCTCCGCGGTATCATCAGCGAGAGGCGAATGTGCAGCGGAGACGAGAGACGCAACGAGGGAAGACGAATGCCGGGCATGTCGAGTCGTTGGTATCACAGAGTGGCTGTTCTTACACAAATAAAACAGCACTTAGTACGCGTACTTAACTCTCTCTCTCTCTCTCTCTCTCTCTCTCTCTTTCTCTCTGCGACAACACAGACAATGGGAATACGACATCTGCTCGCGCGGAGGCTCCTGTGTACACGCTCGCGTTTCTCGATTCACTATCGCTATGTTACCTCTACATTTCGAATACCATCCTCGGCTCCCCCCCCCCCCCCCCCCCCCCCCCCAAGACTATAGACGACGCTTCGAGTCTTTTATCTTTCTCCGTTGTTCACTCCGAAACAAGCGTGACTGAGATAACGCGTTGGAGGAGACGCCGAGAATGCTCGTATGCAAATTCACTCGGGTATGCGCACCCGTCGGTTTTCGGTAAAGCGTGATACGGACGAAAGGACGCCAGCGAATAACAGCATCAGCATTAACATTAACGGAAAGTTTTCCCTGGGATATAATCCGTACCCGACACACGTGTCAAAGTCGAGAGCGAGAATCTAAGATTGTACGGAAGAGTAAACAGAGGGGGCATGCGACGAGCGGGAGAGAACAGGCGCAAGACGCAACCTCAAAATGAACAAAATTCGTGTGTAATGTCACTATAACGCCAGTTACTCAGTATACTCGGGTGGCTCTCGCAGTTGGGATGAAATTTCTCGTGTCCATCATATCGATGACTTTTTTTTAGCGATCAACCATCGCACGATGTCCTCGAACGTCCCCAAACTACCGACAATATCCTACGAGTAATCCCTTTCTAATGGATCCTCTGTGAAGTTTGGATAAAATTCAACCGTAAAAAAGTGGGCAGAGAGACGATACGATGGAGTAGTGCGAAATTGAATTGGGAATTTCGTGAAATCGAATCCACGTGAAAACAAAAGTTTTAGAATGAGCGCGGGCGAGAAGGAGAAAAAAAACAAATGAGCAGAGAAACGAGAGCTGAGAGAACGATGCTGGATGATCGCCGAGGGCGGACATATCATCATCATCATCCCGGTGTTGTACACAAGTGATGCTCGGTCCACCTCTACTAATATATAATGTATCGGAGGCCATCATACGTACGTACGATATGCGTATATAGTAATACACGTAATGGCGCGTAACGCGATATGAAATGCACGAGTTCGGACGTTTTGGCATCCTGACAAGCAGACAATCAACTCATCGAGGCGTGTGGATGCATTTTTATTATATATTATAGACTGCCCGATCCACCCCGCCTTTCTTCTTCCATATCGTACGTCACTCACCGGTGTCAGTCGCTAACGTACCGTCTCGAACGTATTTTACGTACCGGGTGATCAAAGTACGCGTTTTCCATTCATTCTGCACTCCCCATTTCTTTGACAAACAGCTTGCTCGAAAAAGTTGGTTTTCGTAGCTGCTCTCACGGACATCGTTTCGCCTTTGGTTCATCGAAGATCAGACACGATTTCTTGGATAATCCCTTATAAAACCGTGGCTACGGTAAAATTTATGAAAATTTTCCGGAAAGAACTCACGAGCGTCGAAATAATTCACTGAAATAATTGAATAGCGATCGAGTGATTCGAATGATGTAACACAGGCTCTCAGGGCAATCCGATTGGAACGAGATTTTGCATCTCGTGGTTTTCTCAGACATTGATTTTGGCTAAAGAGTAGAAAACTCTGATGTAAAAAATAGTATTACCGAGTGTGGAATCTTGCTTCTTTACTTGACGCAATGATACAAATTTGAAAATCCTTGTGATATATTGAGACGTCACCCGTTAGAAATTTTGAATAGGAGTATCGGCTGCATCTTCTTATATCAGCCGTACATAATTACCATCTGATAGAGTCCGTTGTCCGTAGGGGAGGCTGATTTTATTCTTGTTCCTGTTGCAGACCCGTCAAAGTTTGCTATACGTATCCCCTCGTATACACTGTGCAGCGGTAGGATGGACCGCGAGACCGCGTGTGCGATCTCCGTCTCAGTTTATACACATATATATATATATATTCATACAAAGGCCTTGAGGGCCCGCGGCATGTGCTCTTCGGAGGCCTCTCGATCCCTCTCCATCGGTCAACCAATCACCGGCCCTTGGCCGAGGCGATTTGCTCCTCCGACCGAATAAAACCTGAAAAAGAGGGGGGGGGGGGGGGATAGAAAAAACAAAACGATTAGACGAGCCCCAGCCAGGGGGGGTATACGTACAGTGAAAAGCATCGAGCAGTTAGTTACGGAGTAGTTCTGTCGTCCCGTCCCGATGGCCGATCGGTATAAATTCGATTCACCATTTATATCCTTCGACGGCACAAGATCTCCATTTTCCATTTAGTATCTCTCAACTAGCCAAATTTCTCACATAGGATCGGTTTAATTTATCTAATGAAAAAATGATCCATTTTAAGGCAATACTATCATCACGTTTGAGTAATAAATGACGTGCTGGAATGAAAAATACCGTAAGATTTCCAAGAACTTTACAGTTATAGGTGAGTCAGCACAAAAAGTGGAGTGCCGATAAAAGGAGACGGAAGTGGAACGCGTGAGAAGTTGAACAATGACCGTACAGGGTGTAAGACGGATGCTGAGTTTATTAATGTTGTATATATGACGTAGTGACGGCGACGATTTGTAGCGATTACGAAAATTACTAACCTACATCATCAATGAACATGATTTTCATTGTGACTTTGCCAATCCATACGTACCACTCAATGAATCCAAAACAAGGAATAAATACCATGTAATTCTTATTATAGATTTGTGTAATGTTCGGCTAAAACATGAAAAAAGAATTCTAGTCTGAAATTTGTATTTTGCCTTGTTATAGTCGTATACCTCCTAAAAACATCAATTGCAATGACAATTATGATGAACGAGAGCGTAACTAACACTGCGATAAATCGACGAAAGATGCGGTACGAATTTAACGGCTAGAGGGCGTTATGTATTACAATTTCGTCGAAGGTATAGCCAGCACCTGCCGAAAAAAATGCAGATTCGCACAGCGAGAAAGAAGGAGACAAGCACACCTGCTTCCGCCAGTGTATAAGAAGCCCCCGGAGGCTCTTAAGACATTTGATGTATATATATATATATATACATGCGATAACAATGGTAGAGCAATTTTTTTTATTCAACCCCGGCAGTTGGAGCATTTCGATGGTTGCAATAGTACTGACTCGTGTACGAAACAATCGTCCGAATCTTTAATTGCTTTTAGAATTCTCGGGACTTGATTGTTCTTGTAATATTTTTCGCAACACCGATGTTTTTTTTTGACGAGCATTGTTTTGATAAATTAACCCAGTTGTTTGATTTAACGTTTCGCATTGAGTGAGGGCACATTGGTTTATTTTCCGACGGAAAAAAATATAATTATCCATTCAAATCATTGTTATAGTCGCTGTTTTTTGTTGATTATTTCAATTATACCGAGAATAAAATTGAAAGGACTATTACATTTTAATGTATCAATTATAATTTTCCCTCCATGCTTTTTCTGAAGCACTATTATTCTTTACATTCTTGGTTTTTTTCGTTGCAAAAATTTTAAATGTTTTTTTTTTTTCTTAAATAAAAAAACAATTGCAAGCGCTATAGCATATAGGTAATTAAAGATTCGCAACTCAGGCACTAGCGTTCTCCCACATGTGTTCCGTGTGGAAGGAAACGTGAAAGGTATTCGGGCTCATATGCATCTCGGGTTCAGCGCTTACTCCCACTCGAGAAACGAACGCTGCTTTTTCATCTTCCTAACTCTCTGGACAGAAACATCGCCAACTGCTTGAGGAATCTGCACCTTGATGCCCCCTGCATTTCCAACCTGTCTCGCCAATATAATTACCGATTTCGCATGTACAATCAGAAAAATTGCATGGTAAGAATCATTCCTGCGGCGAAAAATTTTGAATTTGCAATACGAATGAATTTTCTTGCAACGAAACTAAATTGATTTCAATAAAATAACTTGTTGGATATCAATCGGGCAAATTTTTAGCCAAACATGTAGAGAATACGTTGTTATGTATACGAATTTTTGAATCGATATTTATTGGAAATGGGATAATTTAAATGAAAATCGGTTGATAAACGAAACTTTGATTTTTTTTATTCTTTACCGCGCTCGGAAGACACATCCGCTCTTCGACGATTCCTCGGAGGCACTATAAATAATAGAAATAAAGGCACAAAATTCCCTGGACCTGTCACCCTCACTATAGGCTCCTTTCATTTTACTCTGTTTAGTCTTAAAAACGAATCATAAAAATCATGCCTCACTCTTCTCAGAATTTTCATCCATAAAAATGTTCGTCAAAACCAAGTTTAAGCACAGAGAGAAAAATATCAAATTAAGGATGTATGAGCACTAGCTTCACGATCATATAAAAATCTGAATTTTTTATATGGTGTAGCTGAAGTGTATATAATAAAACCAGCAAAATTTCAAAGTGGGTCAACGACTCTTTACGCGAGTAATTAATTCGTGAAATCAAGATATTTATCCTACGCCATATACGAATTCTGGGCTGACGCAGCTTTGAAACAGAAATTCGTATCTTTCACGATCAGATACGATCAATATTAAAACTGTTAAATGTTCAGAAAACTATCACGATTACATGCATTCCATAAAAATTGGGGGTTAACGAACCTTTTGACATACAATTATCGATTTTAAGGAAATTTTTCGCGTGTGTCGCATTATGAGCGGTCCGACTCTCTCTTGTTTCATGCGTGCCCCTCGCTCACCGCGCTCACCCGCGCCCACGTTTCCGCTCATTTCCCCCCACCTTGTGCTCATACATCCTTAATTTTTGCTACGCATTTCACATTAGAAATCCAACAATATACAACGTAGACCGAGAAAATTGAAAATCGAAGTGACAAAAGTGTATTATGTTCATGGACACGTGTGTAGGACACGGAAAATATCGTTAGTTTTGTTCGATCGTTGACAGCTATAAGCCATATACCCGGTTCTGACCTCGATTGACCTCCTTCGAGCACAAGAGTCTCGAAAAATGGAAAACTCGTAGTTGGCGCATGGTTTAAAAAATTCGTCGGAACAAAAATATCGTTCACAAAGGTATCAAAGGTGTTCTTCAGATCCTATACACGCATCGGGATTCGTTGTCACTTGCATGGGTGCGTGAACGCGTGTGACACGCAGGTACGACCTGCTGAGAAGCTGCTAGAACAGCCGCTCATGTGAAATGTCCCTGCTGTATATTCTGTTGGATAGTTCTCTTCTCGTTCTCCTCCTGACAGAACAAGGAAGTGTCAGGCGTATGAACTTTTTGTCACGAAGCTTCGGTGAGCTCATCATGGCACACACGCTCACACGAACATACATGTACATATATATTTATATATATATATATATACTCCGACGCAAGTTCCACGCCATTTTTCCCCCTTTCAACTACAAACCTATCGAACCCGTTTTTTTTTTCCACCCTCTTTATATTTTCTTATACAACCACTGCGGGAGATAAGCATCTTATGCGAGGCCTCGAATTGAGCTCGACGAGTGGTGAGGAACCAACAGAAACACACACATATATATGTATATCTATATATATTATATATATATATATACATATATATATCAAATCGTTGAAGCGAAAAGATCTTTTGTTAACTTTCGATTCACTTGACCGATTTTATTAGGTCCGGTGCAGCGAGAACGTTGATTTCGCAGCTCGGTGCTTACGCGGAGCTCGAGAAACACGCATGTGCACACTTTGGAGCTGCAAGGTGCAATGAAAGAATCAAGAGCGCGAACGTAGCGATCTGTCGACAGCTTGAAATAATTTTTCCAAGAAGTCTTCACTCGTTTATCGTGTTCCATAACTATATATATACACTAGGGTGGTCCTTATTCAGGCTTTTTTCAAATTTTAATGATCTCACCCCCCCAAATCGGTTCCAAATAAATAAATTAAAAAAATCCCTAAATTTTTTCAGATTTTTATTTTCATGATTGACCCAGGCCAGCAAGGTCAAAATTTCCCATAATAATAACATGGGGTTTTGAGGATTGACTGTATGAAATTCGGAAGCATGAATATTTTTCAGCCGAAAAATCTAAAATTTTTAGAACTTCATCTACATTGATGCGGCTGTATGAAAAAAAAATTAATAACACTATTTTGTTGAGTTTTATATGGATTATTTCGTGTCGAATACCTTTTTTTTCTCAAAAACACGGTTTTCAACGATTTTTTTATTTATAATAATTGATAAAAAAATGTTTCTCAGTTTAAAAGTTCAAAGTCCTCTGAAACTAATCTGCAATGATGGCAGCTTATGGAAAAAAAAAATTAAAAACACTACTTTTACAATTTTTATATGAGTTGTTCCACGTCTACAGGGCATTTTTCTTTGATAATCACGGTTTTTCCGGTAAAAGTTGGTTTCCTATGCAATAAAGTTCGTGAATCATCGAATTGTAATGGCATAACCTATGTAATGCGGATATGTTACAGAGAAAAAAGCGGACTGATGTAGATGGTAATTTTCAATTTTTTTTAAATTACATAATTATGAAGAAGAATTTAAAAAATAAAATCATATCCCATCGCAAATACCGTATATAGAAGTTTGAATAACATAAGTTAATTTTATTTCCGTATGGTAAGACCATTAGAGACTAATTGTCAAGCCTTTCAAATTGTTAAATTGAGAAATATATTTTCTCATCAATACTATCAGGATGAAGCCCTCAAAAACCGTGATTTTCGAGGAAAAATGCTGTGTAGACGTGGAACAACCCATCTAAAATTTCTAAAAATGGTGTTTTCAATTTTTTTTTCATAAACTGGCATCATTATTGCAGACTAGATTCAGAGAATTTTGAAATGTTAAGCTGAGAAATATTTATTTGTCAATTTTTACAAATAAAAAATCGTTGTAAACCGTTTTTTTTTTTTGAGAAAAAAATCAATAGACGTGAAAGAACCCATATAAAACTCAAAAAAATAGTGTTGTCATTTTTTTTTTCCATGTAGCTGCATTAAAATGTAGATGAAGATTCGAATGTAAATAGTTAAATCCTAAAAAACCCATGATATCCTTGAGGGAAACTTTGACCCCGCTGGCCAGGGTCAACCATCAGAACAATAATCTGAAAAAATTCAAGGATTTTTTTCAAATTTACTTGGAACCGATTTGGGGGGTGAGACGATCAAAATTTGAAAAAAATCCTGAATAAGGACCACCCTAATATATACGGGTATCGTATTTCAATGACTCCATGTTTTGTCCATCTCCGAGACTAGCGGGTAAACAAAAAAAAACCGTTATTTAGCGACGTTAAAGTCATTTAGAAAGATCGTACTATCGAGAACGTCACTGTTAGATGCGTTGCTAAATTTTGTATAACCTACAAATAATACATATCTCTATATACGGAAACTCGAGCAGGAATATTGGCCATTTAACTGAATCAGTGAATCTTTAATTCGCATACTCATGTTGGTTTTTAATGGAAAAGGCATTGTTTGAACTCCCGTTCAATATTATAACTGTATCTCATGATTAAATGCACCTAAGAGAACAAAAAGGATGAAATCTTTAAGAAATGTCCAGAATTAAAATGTAATGTTGTTATGAATTTGGGCTACCGAATGTTTCAATGAGAATTCCATAGGAACGATTAGACCTCGAGCACAGGATTCATTCTCAATTAATTTGGAAACTCTACAAATCCTTCGTGGAAATTGTGTAAGAACGGATCATTTTGATCCTTACAAATTGTGTTTGTGCATAAGCACCAGAAGTTAAAATTCGTTCTATCTCAATATTTTATAGTTTGCAAAGAATGGAATCAAGTAATCTCATGCGCATATCAATTATTCATCATGAATGTATATATAATTTTTTGACGTTAAAATATCTTTAGCTGAATTCCAAAGTGAAAAGTGTCCTTAAAATGCGTTACGGTCCTTTGAGGAATTAAGTAACGCAATCTGCCTTTTTGTTGTAACGTGTGCTTCTGAATAACAATAACTACATTCCCGCCCGATCCTAAAACGACTGAAAAGTTTCTTACGTAAAATTTTAGTGAGTACAGGCAGTGATGCTCACTGCTTATTTTTTCTTCTGATGATTTCGTGATTGACTTTAGTGATTTCATTCAACTTCGAAATCCTTCAACTTTTTGTTGCAACATCGTTGATGATTTCTGTTTTGAATACTCAAAATGGAACACCCCTTAGATATACCATAGCGAATGAGAGTTGATCACCTGTCGACCCAAACTCGGCGAGTGTCGATGAGAAAGATATAGATCGTGATGTACGCACAAGATACATCCCATTGTAATTTTTTTTCCACGCCTACGTCCTAATATTGGACCCTTTGTGAACAACTTATATTTATTCATTAACAATTACCGGCCTGCTCGAGATATCCGGGCCGTGAACTCATCGTCGTTTTCTTCGTCTGTTAACACGCATATGAGGTGGCTCTCGATCGAAGATAAAGCAACCAACTGACTGTGTGTTACTTGCGATGATTTCACTGTCATATAAATTGCTAACAAGCAAAAGGTCATAATTCACCTCATATTGTGTATCAAATCGTGTGAATTATGGCTTCTTGCTGGTGAGTGGTCGGTATAAGTTTCTATTGTTATTGTCGTTATGCACGAAAGTTAAACGAACGATTGTCACAAATCCTATATCCTTTATATGTAGTGCTCCATTCTTTCTTACAAAGAAATGAAGAGGGTTTTATGAATTTGGGACAGGCTAGATGACTCGGGTCACCTCGAGTGACAGAATCGTGTGCGGTTAAAATAAATTTATCGCAACTCAACTTTTTCGATGATCCATCAGTTTTTATAGTTACGTTTCCTTGCTTTCATCCAAACGTCCCGTAATACTCTACCTTAGTTTCGTAAGTGAGAAACTGTATTAATATCTACCAGATCTGTTCCTGAGCGAACAGATAGATAGAGAGAGAGAGAGAGAGAGAGAGAGAGAGAGAGAGAGAGAGAGAGAGAGAAAGGGATGGCATCACGAAAAAGAATACGGTAGGTGAGATTCGAGGGTAAAGTTTTTTTTCTGGCAAAAGATTATGAAGGTCGAGGGTGAAGAAACGACTGGTTGAGTGGCTGCTCAATATATATATACACGTTTTTCTTGAATCCCCTGGTAAGCCATCCGTGAAAGGACACGCCAGATCACGGAAGACGACGAAGCCCTCTATAAAAATAATCTTCCCGCAGAGTCCCGATCCCCGATAGATACTCCCCCGGGGTCCTCCGATTCTTCGTCCTTCAAATCGTCGTCTTCGTACACTTTGGATTTCGACTCGAGCTGTCTTTGCTCTCCCGCGCCAGAAGTCCACGTTCTATTCGTCTTGTTTCATTCTTCCTCTATCGTTTCTTCCTCTCTTTTGTCCCCGATACTTTTTCCTCAATCTAACGACATTGAGGTATATATACCACCATTGTACCACTCGTGAGAAGTCTTCGCGACAGTTGATACTTTGATACAGAACCCTACGTACATTCTGTATACTCTATAGCGCCTAAGCGTTGACCGTTTTACTATAGGAAGGGCATGCTGACTCCACGAGCATGCCAACTAGGTCACTTATCTGCTACACTCTATATTATATTGTAGTGTTCCTCGTTATTGTAGCTGCGGCATGTATCTGATTCACAGTTGAATACACTTTGAATTCCATATCGAAGTACCAAAATGACCCTTGTCGTATCGCCAAAGTTACAATGTCGTGCTGACGGCTACGGTATAAAAAGATACCGGAGATACTTACCCTTTATTCTAGTCTGCACTTTTATAATTTCTTGATTATTGTTTAGTTTCACAAAATGCTGCAATATCCACGATTCAGTTATAATTTTTATTTAGGTGATGCTCATGTGACTGTCCCAACCTATTGGGAAGCATATTTGTTTCAGTCGGAGTTTTATTTTGATTATTTCAATTTGCAGAGCTTCTTTTTTGTGCGTTCAAAAGACATTTTTAGCTGGACAAAACGAAATTTTAATTACTCCCAACACGTTCCTCGATTCAAGTCACATTGGTTCATAATTTTACATTATCCATGTATGGGCCTACAAGCGTTAAATTCATAATATCGAAGAAAAAAAGCTGAGTCTGTCCTACGAACTCATCTCGAGCATCGATATATTACGGAAGATTAAGTGACACATCGAGACACCATTATACATCGACAATTTGGCGCCAAAGACGTAACGCCTCCGGGGTCATCGATCGGGTGAGTGGTTATCTCGTTAAGATTCTATCGATCTATTAATAATCGTTGATTAACGCCTCGGTGACTCGATGACAATGACAAAGTCCCCGTTTGAGATGAGGCCTCGATACGTCAATCTCGAGGAAGTAAAGACACCGGGCATTGTGGTCTTGCCCCTCTTTGAAATTGTATGTATATCGTGAAAAGCGAATGGCAAGATATGCGTAGATATACAAGAGAGATGAGACGCGAGTTCTTGCTTTGGCCATAGTTTGAGTTCCACCAGTGGCTCAGCAGAAGCATGCTGAGTAATCAAACAATTACCACAATGTTCCCCATTGCGGCACAGTACCACACACACACCCTCCATCCATGCGCACGGCTGCACGTTTCCAGAAGGGTTAAGAGAGAGGAAGAGAAAGCGAGAGAGAGAGAGAGAGAGAGAGAGAGAGAGTAAGAGAGAGCGAGAGGGTGACGAGGATCAGATGCTGGCAGTAGAATCGAGAATTCGGAGCTGCAACGAAGCGTGCGAGAGACTCAGGCGATTTCAGCAAAATAACGCTTACCCGTCAATATTATCGCCCGCAGTCTTGAATTCGGGAGCTTGGCAGCATCAGGCACAATCTCCCCATGAAACGCTACCTAATTGACTGTTAAATTATCACGAAACTGCGCAAGATGAAAGTTACATTGTGCCTTTTGCATCTCCCCGCTCGAGGCTCGAACGCATTTCGTCGTTTTATCTGTTAAACCATTGGAACTGTTAAATTACACAACGAGGTAAAGCCGTTTGAATTGGTGAAGAGCGAGAAAAAAATATGGAGTATAGCGTCTTGCTCGTTCCGAAAAGTATTCAGGGAAGAGCAGCCTCTTGGAGATGAAATCACTAAATCGTGTGTTCATGGTAATTTGGTATTTTGCGATTATTCTTCTATTACCATTCTATTACTTTTGTGAACGCAGGTAAAATTAATTAACCGTTGGTGTACGCGTGTGCAAGAGAGTCGACCATCGTTTTTGCGAAGTGCACCCACCTCGACTCTTCACATTTCTAGTCCCTGTGTCCACTCGAAAGATGTGTAAGGATGAAAAACCCTGCATGAATACCACGGGCAATGGGCGCTAATCCCGGGGTCAGATACCAACCGTGCTTCGGTGATGGCCTTTACGAGCTATAAAAGTTCTAAAAGGGCGGGCAACGAAAGTATTCGCACGAAATTGAAAACTTGAACGTTATGAATATTCATGTAACTCAACCCATCCTTCTCTTTGGCTCTCCTCTTTCTTCGTTGCTTTTGGTTCGCCCTTTAATATATATTTTATGGTCAGAGGATGGACCTTCTGAGAGATGCGTATGAATGAAAAGCTCCGACACTCTGCTGAATAACAGGTGCATCGTTGCCTCCTTTCTGTTCTCATCATCGAAAGCTCCGCACGTCACCGTGCCACTTTTTTCACTCATTTCATTCGTTAATTTTGTCAATAACAATGATTCACCAAGATTACGAAGTCGTGGATTGAGAGGACACTCAGAAAATATTTCGTTCATGACAATTAATTCACCGACTGCAATTAAACGCCTGTAACAATTTTCCTGAAAATTATTTTTCTTTTTTTATATCATTTTTGCTTCAATATAACTGCAAATTATGGTTAATAAATTTCATTAAATGAATGTTGGCTAATTTTTCATGAATACTTCCATTTAACGTGCAAATATACATACATCAAGGGGAATTTACTATTGAGAAGAGAAAATTCAATTTGAGAATGCGCTGCTGATTGGAAAAACGTTAAAAATAGATAATCTTGAAATCTCTTGAGTTACTTTATACGGCTATTGAATACCGTGGGACGATTCGAATAAAATTATAAATTACAATCGAGAAAGGACGTGACACGCGACTACAGTCAGGAATTTTCTCAATTTACGACGTAGCCAGATTCTTTAGTATCTGGATTTAAGACCCTTCGAAACTCCGTCTCACGAACGAACGTGATAATTACCATAAATTATTAATAACTGCCCGAAAGAACGTGCGAGGGAAAGAGAGAGAGAGAGAGAGAGAGAGAGAGAGAGAGAGAGAGAGAGAGAGAAAGAGAGAGAGGGAGAGTGAGAGAAAGAGAAAGAGAGAGTCAGGTTCTCAGATTTTCTACAAACAAAGAAAAAAAAACTAGGGAGTGAAACCTCTTCTTCTTTCTTTTCACATTTTTATGTGCCCGTTAGATTTTACGATCGAACGGAAAAATAGCCGAACGATTATGGATATTTAAGGGGGGTCTCAATTTTATAACTCACTTACTATCGTTCTCACTCGCATCTTTGGTATTATGTATACGAAAGGGCGCAGCAGTCGCGTTTCAGTTTTTTTTTTTTTTTTTCTAGTTGGATGTGAAAGTAAAAATCTGCGTTGATCCAAACGCCTTGTGGCGAGATTTGAAGTGGATAAAAACAAAAGTGAAGAAGTATGCGAGTAGGGATGAAAAACGTAGGGGAAATATTCCTTATTCGAGTGAAATGCAGTAAAACAGAAAGAAATGGAGGCACGACGTTGCCCCGTCATCTCGGGGCACATTACGGTATTACCGGCACTTGGATCCTTCTGACTGTTAGTTTTCTGAAAGTATTTTTTGTCAATCCTTCAAGTATCCCTTGAACAACGTTCTACCTACAAAAGGTTCATGAACGAGTGCAATTTTTCTTCACTCATGCTATCTCGAAAACTCAATGGTAAACCAGTCTGAAAATTTCAGCATATTTCGTGTTATGCTCTTCTAAGATATTTTAGTTACTTGTTCAATTGTTAGGTTAGATTAAGACGATAGGACGAATAATAATGTCGTTCGTGAACGCTTGGTATTGGAAATTTATGCTAATCGCACCAACTTGAATTGTAATCGTTTCGACTTGGGAACGATTATTTAAACTACCCAGATATTCAGATAATTCATTTAATAATGTGTGAGCTAAGTTTTAAAAAATTCTCACACAAATGATTCCATGGAGGTACCACCGGAATCCCAAAATCAAGCAAACAAAAATTAGGCAATACTTTTTTCCTCGTATAATTTTGGGAGTTTGAATGAAATTTTTTTTATTTCATAACCTGGTAGTTTCAAAAAAAAAAAATTTAGGACGTATTTTTTATTTTTTTATTTGAATCAAAATTGCCGTTAATATAACAAATTGAAAACTATAACATTATTACGTCACACATGTTACGCTATATCTATATATATCAAAATCCGTGAAATTAAATTGCCTATAACGTATGTGCATCTGTCATTTTTAACGAAATTAAAAAAATACGTCCTCATTATTTTTACTTACTCTACATTATGCTCCCCAATAATTGAAAAAAAAAAAAAAAAAATTCCATCCAAGCTCCCAATTGCTTCAGAGACGATTTTACGTACCAAGGTGTCCTTAGACATTCTTAGCTGTGACGTGTTTATTAAAAGATATTTCCCCTCATCATTTACACCTTGAAGTGAGCTTTTGTACCATGAGCAGGATAATTGGGATTAAAATAGGCTAAATATGACGAATTCACAATCCTTTTGTGATGATTATGCTTCATACAGTTTGAGGACGAGTCTCGTTGTAGGGGAAGGTGGGGCGGAATGGGCAGGTGGGGCTAAACGGGCCACCAAAAAAAAATTGACTTACTCGCATTTTCGCATCAAGGGGGAACGTACGAAACGGTATGCAACGTGACTTCTCCGACAGTCATCAAAAAATTTTAGGGTGGGGCTAAACGGGCAACTCAAAGAAAAGTGACGCAACGGCATTTTCACGTCGAGGCGAGTGAGATAACACTATATGCAACGTGGTTTCACCGAAAACGATGCAAAACCGAAAGGGTGGGGCAAAATCGCCCACCCTGGAAAAATTGCTTACTGGCATGTCCGTTTGATTGACAAACTCGACCGAGGACTGGGTACAATGCAGCAGATGTTTGCAGTGGGCACATGTGACGTGCGCTGGAGTCGATGAGGACGATACTTGGGCATACGTGTGCGACTTCTGCCAGTAATCAATCGTTGATTGGTGTTATAATAATATGAATGTATATATGTATACGTATAAATGATAATATACACGATAATGTAATTTTAGTGAATCTCATTAATAATAACTGATTAATTTATATTCGGTATTCTGATTTCTTCTCTGTCACCAACTTGTTGGCTCGAACAGGAGTATATCATATGAAACGAAAGTTGATATCTATATCGTACACTCTGTTATCTATTCTTCAACTGGTGGGAATATGCCGTCTAGGAATAATTATTTTATCAAAAGGGGGTGGGCGATTTTGCCCCACCCTTTCGGTTTTGCATCGTTTTCGGTGAAACCACGTTGCATATAGTGTTATCTCACTCACCTCGACGTGAAAATGCCGTTGCGTCACTTTTCTCTGAGTTGCCCGTTTAGCCCCACCCTAAAATTTTTTGATGACTGTCGGAGAAGTCACGTTGCATACTCTTTCGTACGGTCCCCCTTGATGCGAAAATGCGAGTAAGTCAATTTTTTTTTGGTGGCCCGTTTAGCCCCACCTGCCCATTCCGCCCCACCTTCCCCTACCTATTTTGGTCCTAATGATCCTGTTCATCATACAAAATAGCACTCCAATGAAAAAACGCAGATTACGAATTTCGGGTATTTCTGCTGCAAATAAAATCTTCTTTTTCGAGTCGACAATCTTTCGGGCAAGTTATTATTTTTTTTTTTTCATTGTCTACTTGATCCACTTTTTTTTTTTACTGAATATTAATTTCCACAGAGCTTACATTGATCATTTCGATTATATCAAGCAGATAATTCATTAATTAATTCTCACTGCGGGGAATCCGTAGCCCCACGATCGGTGGAACAATATTTGTCAATCTCAGAGGGAACAGGCGTCTCTCTTGCTTCGAAGGATTTAGATTTAAATGGCCTTCGCGCACTGACGTTTCTTCATATAGCAATTTCCACCGTATCTATCCTGTATACGTATATTAAATACATACCGGCAATACCTATAAACGCCAAGGGCGACACGTGGATTCTCGTTGTTGTCAAGGAATCTCGAATCTATAGCGCTGTCGTGGCGTTTGCCAAGCGTGAATTTACGTTGAAGGAGAGAGGAGAGTTCTCAATTCTCTCATCGTTACGATTATCGATAAAACGTCGGGAGACTATTCAACCTCTCTGAAACCGTCGGTATCTACATCTGTATGCTCGCCGATGCCTCACAGGGAAGGGAGAAAATGATGGGAATCCAAAGCTGATATATTTTCTATATATAATACGTCTACATATGTTACTACGTATATAGTCGATCGTGGATAAATTCTGAGAGAGTCTCCGCGGTCTTTGGAGGCGGTTCGACCTGATTGTCAGTTTGACAGGATCGACTATGAGAATACTCACGTTTATATATATTCGTGTATGCGTATGCACGAATACTCCGCGTCTACGCTATTCCGATCTTCGAACATTTCATATACATTGACTTCTCGTCTTACATCGAGATTCATTCCCAGCTGTCTGTCCCTTCTCGCGATCCATTCAATCAAGTCCTGGACTCTCGCGCTCTCGAGATGATGTGCCTAGAGTCAAACACAACGGCGTTAATTATTACCACCCGCTGAGTAATGAGCACGGTGGGATAAATAAGAAAATCAACCACGGCGCGTGGTACACCGACTCACCCTCGTCTTGATCGTCGTCCCGATTTTCGACCCAACGGAATTGACGTTTCTCCTCGTCTTCATCATCCAAAATATCCTACGACCTATACATAAAACGGGCAGAACTCGAATCGCTTGATGATCGTCTGCCATCTGTCCTATATGTATGTATATTTTGCTCCCTGCTAGGCTAAACTCGAGCTGGTAATCCGTGAACTCTCCCTTAATGATATTGGATATCAGACACGAGTGACATTCTCCATCTGCTGGATTATTGAAAGACCTGAGAGGAGAGAAAAATACACGGAGTTATCGACCCGCGGATGAACGACACGCGAGATCAACGATCGAGCAGGTTGTATTACCGGTGGCGTCATTCCCGGCTCGTCAAATTTACGGAATCCCAACTAGTCCTAACCAGCGTCAGTCCCCGAGTGGGAAAATACGTTCCAGTTTAGCTCCTGGATGTGCGCCGAATGGATAAAAATAAGGATACAGTGGAAAAAATGGCACAGTGCCCAATTTTCTGTCACAATGGCTGACTTCCCATGAAGACTTCTTACGAAATTTGAGCCTCGTCAATAGCAAAAAAAAACGAAAAATGGTAAACAATATTGACATTCTTTCATTGGACTTCTGATGGACTGAACCAACCGTACATTGATTGGTTTGTCCAAAAATCCAACTCTGTTTCAATTATTCTTAGTAGCGATTGATAGACGGTTGGTTTGGCGGAAACCAACCACGCGAGTTCCAACCTCTCGACTGTTGCTTCTGCGGTTGGTATACGGTTAGTTTACCCGAAACCAACCGAAATCTAACTATTCGAGAGTGGTATCTGCGATTGATTGAAGGTTTCAGCTCAACAAAAATCAACTACCCCCCAACCATTCAACGAAAAAAGTGGTCGAGACTTGGTCTTCAATTGTAGGAACACGGTTGGCTTGCGACTGGATTTTTACACAAATCAATCGGTTGTTTTCGGGCTGAAAATGAATCGATCAAGTCCACCAGGGACAATTACGATTTTTCTCCCAACACTGTTACTTAGAAATTTATTCCTTTCAACTCGAGTATAGCGGATTCGTGAACGGGTACCATGTCGCCTTATGTGAAATACGTCTCGAGTCCTGAAGAGACAAAGATAATTCGAATATTATATAGATCTTTCGAAACATTCGGACGTTGATATAAATTCGTCGAATCAAGGAAAGTTAGTATTCCCTACCACGAACAAAATGTCCTGAATAAAATAGTATTTCACAACTGTTTTCTGGAATCCGAGAGACCGACAATAGCAAAATATGTGATTTACGCATGTGTGTAGATGCACATACAGAGTATAAACGATGAGACCGCGGCACCTCAGCGGGGGACCGAAATGGCGTATGGCTCGTGGCCCCACAATCACGTGAACGCCAAGCAAACTGGCTCTGCTAGTATTATACATACATAGATATACATGGGTGTAGTACAACTATAGTAGCACCATGAAAGATTCGATCTACTTGGTTATTCGTCTCTCGTGTTTATTCCGCCGAAACCCGTCCAAATACAAGCCGTCAAAATTATATTGCGCGCTGCTCTCGGTATTTTTTCTTCCTCCGTTATCTCTTTCTCTTTCTCTCACTCTCATTTTATACTTGCTTCTGTAACTGTTTCGCTCTATGCCTCTGCTGAAAAAAAAAAGTGAACTCTTTCAAACACACCACAACGGTGTTAGAGAGGGAGACCGGCGATCTTATCGCTGCGGAGATTGAGAACGTCGCTTTGCCGCGATCTGGTAGCACGAATTCCGATCTCGCTTGTTCGTGGAACCCTCCGGCTAATTGGCATGTATTCCCGACCGTTCGCCGTTGAATTCACCTCGAGATTTATCCGCGTACGCAACAATGCGTAGCGATGACAATTCAAATTGTTACATGACTCTAGTTATTTTGGGGTAATTAGTCCGCTGACCGCATCATTAACTCATTTCTCGTGTTCTTTTGCGAGTAAACATAATTGTTTTTTTTTGTCAATGGGTTCTTCACCACCGCTGATTAAGAAATGTATCAGTAGCGAGAATGCTCCAACTGATAGCGATACTTTTTTTCTGTGTGCCAATTTTCACTGCAAAAGAGTCTACGGAGAAGCGTCTTCATGCGGAAAATAGATAATACGACTGCCCAGTATAAGAATTTGTTGCGACCAATAGGCAGGGGAAAAAAAGGTATCTAGATTTCGCGTGCGACAGTGAATCTCTGAATAATTCAATGGGACAAAAGCCCCGGTTGATCTCTTCAGTATCTCGCTGCGTTGTATTCCGGTGGGAGCGGATGATATCGGCGAGTAGCGAGCACACCGGGATGTTCGACGTCTTCGCGAGATATCGAGAAGCGAAGAAACGCTCCTCTCGCTGAGTACACGAGGAGAGAAACGCTTGAAGCTCACCCGAGTCCGAGACTATCGGAAAACAAAATACAGCAGAGAGGGTCACGACATATTTTGTAACGCGCGGCGAGAGAGACGATGCGATAAAGCGTCGAGTATATTACCGCGTACTGCAAATATGTGGTGCTACCGCCCCGCGCTTTCGCGTATCGTTTCGGGAAACGTTTTTGTGCGCTCGAGAGTGCGAGCCAGGCGCATATACCCTCATGCTCAACGAGAAATCCCCGATTTACATATTTATAGTGCAACGAAAGAAGGGGCGTTGAGGCTTTAAAGATTCAGCGAGGGATAATAGATCGTAGCCGGGAAAATGTCGTGACGCTCGATCAGCTTGGGCAAATATTCTGACTGCATGAACAAACCGCGAACGGAGATTATTCCTCGTGACCACATTGATATTCTGTGCCCTTCGGGCAAAAGTATAATATGTAGGGATATGCAGTTAAATATTGCCCTATGGGGACAACAGTGGAATAATTTTCGCACAAAACGGCTGATTGAAAATGATTTCCATTTTATTTTTCGTACTTTCACGAGTTTATTCTCAATCCCGTGTGGAAATTTGGACTCTATCTAAAGAAAGCTTCTAACAATGAGATTAGAAAAAACCGGAAGTTTTCCTGATCAGGTCCCGTCTAGTGCCTGACCAAAAATACTTCATCAAAAAGCATTGGCAGACGAAAAATGGAATTTGGGAATTCATGGCTGCTGTCCGAACAGCCTTGTCTCAAGATGGACTGAATTGAAAAAAATTGATGGTGGTGTGCCATCACGTCCTATTATTTTGGGTCGTACTTAGCCAGGATCTACCTAGTAATACTATGCAAGTAAACTGGGTCAAAATACGACCCGAAAGAATTTTCCCAGCTAAATATTTTGTCTAGTGCCTTTCAAAGAAGTCTAGGCAAACAAAACTATACCCGTGCAGAAATTGTGGTGGGGATCCAGCTGGATTCTCGCGGTTATCCCTTCTCTCTGTTAAGGATCTGACCAGATATAGGATCGGATCCAAACACCGGAACGTCACGGTTGTAAACTGGATCCCATAATCGGGATTCCCGGCTAGATTCGTAGACGCGACCACTCCAAATCCGATCGAAATGTGGTTTATATCTGGCTAATATATAAAATCCCGAATAAATCTATTTATCTTCCGCAACTTAGGTTATTGCCAATTGTTTATTGTTACCTGGGCTATAGAAAAATTTTGAAAAAAAAAAAAATAGTGGACACCGGGGTTTGAACTTGCGACCTCTCACTAGCCTTCATTTGCGTATTGGACCCGAAATAAATGACAAAAAAAATTATATTTTATGAACATTACCGTTTTTAACATTTTTTATTGATTGTTGTTGATCCAACGATGATTCTGGTCGTTGAAAAGGGCGAATGCCAAAGTCTCGGTGGGCCAAAGTCTCGTCACCCTAACATTACCGGCGGCTATGTCAATTTCCGTGTGAAATGAGCACCACTGCTGTGACAGCTGACGTATTGTACGGATCTAGATGTCCCATGGCATCAACCAAACATTCGACATTCGTCTTTTTTTATAATTCCATTTCACGTAAAATAAGCGTTGCAAGCAAATTGCAGCATAATTGACTCCGATAACTATATTAATTTCATGTCAGTAGAAGTTTCGACAAATTTAAAGATAAAGCTTCAATATCCGTCAACGACCATACCATGCTGAAAGCACCAGTTCTCGTTCGATCACTGAAGTTAATTAAACAGCATTGGGGGTGGTCAGTACCTGGATGGGTGACCGCTTGAGAACACCACGTGCCGTTCACGTTATTTTTTTTTTTTTGCCTTAAGGTAGTTGTGCCGCAAAGAGCGTTTTCTCTAGAATCGGCTGAAATTTGGAATACAGTTTTATTAACGTGAAATCTAGGTGGACAAATTATTTCAGATTTTTCCCTTTCTGGAACGCGAAATAATCGCCCTCAGAGTTTACATGTATCATCCATGCTGTGAACGTATGCCAATGCCCTGCTTTGTCCTACGGTTTTCAAACGATATTTAAGATATTGACGAAACTCCGCAAATCAGTAGAGAAGCACTACCCGGATATTTCGGAAAAGTTTCAGAACGATCTACCGTTTAGTTTTTCGAGAATAATTAGTCAAAGTTACCCGCTATCCACGGGTATAGCGCATGAACGGTCAGACTCTCTTTTGTTTTATGCGTGCCCCGCTCACCACGCGCCGACCCACCTTCGTTTTCGCTTATTCCCCGTGTCACAGGTCGCAGCACAACTACCTTAATCAATTTTTATCTAGATGTAATATGACATCGACCAAACATTCGACATTCTTCTTTTATTATAATTCCCTTTCGAGGAAAATGAGCGTTGCAAACAAATTTCAGCATAATTGGCTCCGGTAACTACATTAATTTCAGTAGATTTTTTGAAAAATTTAAAGATAAAGCTTTAGTATCCGTCAACGACCATACCATGCTGAAAGCACCAGTTCTCGTCCGATCACTGAAGTTAAGCAGCATTGGGCGTGGTCAGTACTTGGATGGGTGACCGCTTGGGAACACCGCGTGCCGTTGACATTACTTTTCTTTTTTTTTTGCCTCAATCAATTTTTATCTGGATGTCCCATGGCATCGACCAAACATTCGACATTATTGAAAATTTATTTGCTAACCCGGAAAATCATTTGAGGATAACCTACCTACCTATTTGCCTACCTAATGAACTAACGCTCTAACCACTCCGCCGTTGAATGCTTTTCTTTCATAAATATCTAGTATACATTATAACTACTAGAAAAGAAAAGATGATGAATTATATTAAAAATCAATCGCCTGTATAGCAGATTTAATTTTAACCCCTTGACAGTAAGTGACGTACATATATATGCGCGGAAAACGATCGTGCCACTTTGCTGTTATGACGCATAGGTGCGCGTGTGCATTTAAAAAAAAACATGTTTTTACTTTATCGGTTTTACTGTTCTTTGGTATATCATATTTTCAAGATCGCTGCATCCGAACCTAAAATAAGATTTCGAAAATAAAAATGGCGGATCCAATATGACGGATGAAAATTCGAAAAGTGGTTCGATTCTGACGAAAGTACGAAGCATACAATTTTTGAGGTCGCTGAAACCGAATCTTGAATCAGATTTCCAGAATTCAAAATGCCGGATCCAATATGGCGGAATTGAATCCGAAAAATGGTTCGATCCTGACGAAAGTACGAATCATATCATTTTTGAGGTCGCTGAATTTTAATCTAAAATCATATTTTCAAAATTAAAAATGGTGGATCCAATATGGCAGATGAAAATTCGAAAAATGGTTTAGTTCTGACGAAAGTACGTATCTCATAGTTTTTGAGGTCGCTGAGTTTTAATCTGAAATCAGATTCCCAAAATTCAAAATGGCAGATCCAATATGGTGGATGCAAATTCGTAAAGTAATTGGATTTCGACAAAAATTTGTATCTTTAGATGTTTCGGTTTTGGGTTTGCAGCTGAGAGCGTTCGGAAATACGTGTGACAAGCCACATAAAGCCGGTCTATTTGATGTCCGAGTGTTATGTCTCGATATTATTGTTATTATCATTATCATTGGTATCATTACTATAATGCTGCGTAATAATAAAAATAGGAACAAAAATGACGAGAACAACAACAACAATATTAGCAGTAACAATATTGGTATTATTATTGTTATTATTATTATTATTATTATGCCAATCGAATAATGTATCAACAAGCTTTATTTGGAATACGACTGTGCATTTTGCAAATTAGAATTTTCCGATAATCCAATTAAATCGTCGGAGGATACTCGTATTGAGGAGCTCGCAACAAATCCTGATCCAGATCCGGGAATCGAATGTGAGATTGGAGTTTATGTCTACGCTCGGGACGCACTTGCGCTTTGGATCGGTATCCAATCGGTACCCCCCGAACGAAAGTGGCGCCATAACTTATAAATTTTGTCACGTCCGCCAATCCGATTACGGAACGGGGAACGGGTACCATCCAGATTCCTATGGGGACACCGGTTTTGGGGAGTCCCTGGAAAATCCCGGTCGGTATTTGGTCGGACTCGGAGTCTCCCTAAAAAATTTCTGCACGGGTATACCCAGTGACTTTAGACTCAATCTAGTAGTGGACAGGGAAATTCCCACATGCGGGATGATGAATTACTGCTCGTTACAGAAATAGGTTTTGGTCTGTCTTGAAGCAACCGATGCCCGCTCCAAGTTCTCCCCCATGTCGATAGAAAGAATATTCGAGTATTTCAATGAAGCAACAACTGATACATGAAAAAAAAAGCTCTTAAATACAACCCTAAAGTTCTATCCTCTCAAGGTATACGTAACCGGCCATCATCAAACAATATACTACACGTCTTCGTGTACTTAATTCCCGGTTAAAACATCCACGAAAACTGTTCAAAGTATTAAAGGAAAGAACAACCTTCCAAAAGCTCCATCTCTCGCGATCGCTGTGCACACAGGCGCGGGCACTCCTCAACGTGGTTTGCTGCGATCCCTCATCAGCATCATCCTCGAAACAGCTTCAAAAGTATGCGGTATAAGGTGATGTATAAGATGTTGGCTCGTTGTATAAGATACTCATCGTTGTGCTCTTCTCACCGTGCAAAGACCAACGGCGCTTCGCGGTATCGCGTGTCAGAGCGCGGTTCATGGAGGTTTTCGCTCGACGCTACTTAACAAACTTACTATGAAGCTACAACGGGTAGCTATATTAGAGTGTCGAGTACACCGTAGTACGAGAACCCAACGGAGCTCTCAAGCCTGTGCATGGTATCGGGAAAGCGTGTGTCCCTTCTGCCTTTTCCATCCACGATCCGCCATATACTCCGGCGCGATATACTATACTCACACACGTAGACGGGTTATAGAAGCACATTGAATTTCTTAACGCTGTTAAGATATGTTAATTTTGTTTACCTATAAGCTATTAAAGGGGCTGTAACGTGCTTAGCAGCTAAACCAGTTTAGTTTTCACTGGTATGTGTTCCACGTTGCTGGATATATCCTCCGTGGGATATAAGGAAGTGGCGGCGTCGGAAGACGCGCGGCGAGAATGAACGAGAACAGCGGTATTAGAAGGGCTGCCGCTGTGGAGAATCCGAAAAGGCTTTATCGAGGGGGGTTTCAGAGGTTGGGAATCATATACGGCGTATTTCATGCCAAACCAATCAGAGCTCGCAGCGCTATTATTATTAATTTCTTCCCGCACAGCTAGAGCGCAATGGAAAGTCTCGAGGGTACACGTTGTGTCCGTACTGTGACGATTCCGTTTCCCAAGTTTATGTGTTGCTTGTAATCTAGAAGGTCGGTCACTTCGTTAGCCTATGTAGCTTCTTTCGTCGATTTAGCACGAAATTCTCCATATACTAGTCATACATGTGACAAGAGCGAAGGGAGCGAAAGAGGCTTCGAAATCGGCAGAAAGAGAGAGAGAGAGAGAGAGAGAGAGAGAGGTGGGCTCAGACTTTGGCTTCCCGATGGGAATATCCCAGTGTTACGAAGGAGCTCCTCCTTCCAGGACATCTTATCGCTGCGTCGACTCTGCAAACACACTTCGAGCTAGCAGCACGCGGATGAGACGGCTTTGCTGCTGTTTGGTTGCGGGTTATCGAAATCCGCGGGGGATCTTTCTTCTATATCTTCTCTCCTTCATCTTGTACTCTCTCACTCTCTGTCTTATCCCGCCTTATACTTGTTTGCCGCATGACTTTCGTTACTCAAAACCCGATAGCGAACACAACACCTCTAATCCTAAAGACATCTGGAAAAAGTATACCTGACTCTTACGAGTCTACCCGAAAATGATTATGACGAACCTCTGTTCCTTATTCTCAAATTTGGTGACCTTTGGGATACAAACACTTGCATTGCCTGTACTCACACTTGGAGTGTATTTTTTACAATTCTGCAAACGCAAAATAAAGACTTGATGAATTAATGATGATGAACGAATGATACAATAAATTTTATGACAAATAATGACGGGCAAGAGTGAATTTTTCCATGCCAGAGGAATCTCGCCCGATTTAACGAGGCATATTTCTACGAGCACTCATGTCTATCACCAATCTCCACTTTCAGAACAATTTAAAGTGTTTGCCATCGCTAATAACCCGGTGAGCAAGCGCAGCATTATTAACAGGTTTGCAAACATCTCCTGTATTAGTGATCCCGAGGATCAACCCCCGTCTTATTTCTTCTGTATATCTATCTTTGTTCATGCATACAAATATATTATGTATTCCTGCCATTGTATATATGTTATAGTATATATGAGAGGCCAAACATAGTCTTTGCAACCACGTGCGCAACGCTTACCACCCGGCACCCTCAACTCCGTATCTCTCATGCTACGTCTATACTCTTGTACAGATATTTGCCGTGTCTACACGACTGCAAATTATCTCCGGTGATTTGTGGATAAAGGATTTTCACCTCAGAAAAGCCATTCGACAATCCCAAGTATGGTATACACCTCGTTTTCCCTGTCTCTTGATCATTAAAGCCGATGAATATTGAAGTAATTTTTACAAAACCCTCGGCAGTTCTGGAAACTAAAACTCATATACGTTAAGCCGCATGACATTGAACTCGAAAAATGACGTCCTTATTAATCACCGTTATGATTATTTTGTGATATTTTGTTTATGCAAATCAAATTTTCATTGGCGTTCAACGTGACCATGCTGCAAATTGTACAATTAAAAGATATTTTTTATAAAATTGAATTTTGTTTGATACTCTGTGAAAATCCACTTCGCCCCATCTTCCCCTAGTTTATTCTATTTTTCTTCTTTATAGAGGAAGCTTTTTGTTTTCATGGAAAAAAAAATTTTCGTGATTTTCATGCCAGAGTGCTTTAAATGTGTCAAAACGTCTAGAAAATACATTTATAAAAAATATCTAGACATGTGTGTGAGTGTGTGTGTGTGTGTGTGTGTGTGTGT
Source organism: Rhorus exstirpatorius (assembly GCA_963564615.1). NCBI lineage: Eukaryota > Metazoa > Arthropoda > Insecta > Hymenoptera > Ichneumonidae > Rhorus > Rhorus exstirpatorius. Next base: position 15,844,269 of record OY751320.1, read on the forward strand.
GTATTAGCCTTGCAGAATTAAAACTTCTGTAACTCGGGAACGGTTTAAGCAACACTGGTGCCTTTTCGTACACAAGTAAAACTCTAAAACCCCTTATTTACTGCAATTTTCGTCGAAATTTCTCGAAAATTGGAAATTTTATGACTTTTTGAAATTCCCACAACATATCCACGGTCCCTTTAACTTCCGTAAATTTCGAGATGTCAAGCTAAATCTTCTCAAAAAAATAGTTTACGGGACAATGATATTCGGTATTGAATTTGGTTATAATCGCTGGACGGGTTCAAATTGTAAAAAATTTTTGAATTTTCAAAAAATATCCGGTATACTACATTACTTTCGTAAATTTAGAGACATGACGGCAAATTTTTCACACAAATAGGCTAGGGGACAAAGAGATTTGATCCTAAATTTGGTAAGAATCGATTGATGGGTCGACATTTTTTAAAATTAAATTTTTTTTTTGATAAATGGATGTGATCGTCCTAACGTTCGTAAATTGGAGGTTATGTAGCTGAAACTTTTTACATGAATATACTATGAGACAAGGATGTTCGATTTAAAATTTGGCAAGAGCCGCTTGTACGATTCAGATTTCATAAAGATTTGAAATTTTCGAAAAATATCTGCGATCGCTCTAACTTCGAAAATTTGAGATTACTCAAACGAATTTGAACGAGTACGCTTGAAGACGGGATATTAAATTTCGCAAGAACAAATCAAATTTAGAAAACAAGCGTGACAATTGGAAACTGGCACATTTTGCTTCCTCATTGCAAAGATTTAACTATGAGGAAGCCAAAATTACGAAAGTCATTTTCACATTTACAAAACTATATGAAAACCATCTTCTCATGGAGATAACTTTTCGTAGTGAGGAAGCAATGTGCAAGTTTTCAATTCGCACGCATGTCTTTTTATTTCTCTTTACCTTTCGATTAAAAAAAATAATAATAACGCTTGAACCTCGCAAAGTTCTCGTCGGATCCTCGTTATAATTTACGATAATCATACCGAATATGCCGAGACGGATGAGATGTATACAGAAATTATGAGTGCCAAGTTCATCAAATGACGCGTTATACATTGTAATGACGATTCTGAATTATGCTTTTTGGTTTCTTCAAATTCATCCGCATATACATACGTCTCCTCGCCTATGGTATATACCTTATTATATCCGGTGTAAGATGTTGCGGAAATAAATTCCCAGTTTTGGCGAAATAGAGAGATTGAGAGGGCGCGAGAAGACGAAAGAGCGGAGAAGACAGAATGGTAATGACGAGTGCATATGAGGGACGGTGAGGTGATGAGAGAATATGAGACAGTAAGGCCGCGGGCATGGAACATGTATGCTTATGCATAAGGTAGTATATTATAGGGAATAAACATTTATATATGTAGTGTGCGCGCGTGTGTGTCTGTGTGTGTGTGTAGGGTGGGGGGGGGGGGGGGGGGGTGGTGATGTGGGTGTATATTTTTGTTGGTATGCGTATACGTACTACACACAACGAAGATTTATATACTCGTGAAACGTCGACGACTGCGTGCTTGCCTAGCTATATATATTTCGATGCTGCTGCTGGCATCACAGAGAATATAATTTCAGGATTAATCGAGCGCATTCGAAATATCAAGGCGAAAGTTGCTCTCTCTCTCTCTCTCTCTCTCTCTCTCTCTCTCTCTCTCTCTCTCTCTCTCTCTCTCTCCTTTTCTTGCTGCCTTCGTCAGAAAAGCAGAATCGACGGTATTTCTATAAATTCGTGAGACGAGAGACACCGTCTTTCGCGAGAGTCTCGCTTCGCGTACTCATATCTATGCCTACCAGCTCTTTGCAATTCCCTATCTCTCTCTATCACTCTCGCTGCCGTTGCCTTTTCAAAACGACCGAACGACACAGAGGATTGGCAAGCTGACAAAGACCGGCAATGGCAATTTGTTCTGAGTCGAACGCATTACATTAATATTCTGGCAACGTTCGACCAGACATTCGCTTCTCCTCTCGGCGCGGTCTTCTTGATATTTTGTGCTTGTACCGTATAACAACGGTCCTCTTCCTCTTTCTCGTTGCTTCTGACGATTTTCGAATGATCTGTCTCTGTCTCTGTCTCTCACTCTCTCTCTCTCTCTCTCTCTCTCTCTCTCTCTCTCTCTCTCTCTCTCTCTCTCTCTCTCTCTTTGTCTATATATTATACTTTCTTTTGTATAGAAATATTTCCAGATTATCCATCTGCATATTCAATCCCTCCTTCTCCACCTTCTTTGGCTATACACTCGTCGGCATATCCCTTTATCTCTGTAAATCTTTCCAGGAATACGTCGATTTAGGAACTCGACTGCTGGCTACGTTCTTTTTTTACTTTGCGGTAAGCCATTGTCATGATTGCTAATTGCTTAACGTTTTTGACTTTTTATTTGAGGAATTGTACATTCGGTGAGTTTATTATCGTGATATTATTGATTCGGTTAAGCTTGCTTCAATAATTTTATTCGGATTGTCAATTTGCAGATTCAGTAAGCTCGGTTTTATTTTGCTTCAAGCCTGTAATTATTTTCGGCAATCATTGTTGATTTTTATCTTCATGCGGAGCCCAGAAAGAAGCTCTTGTTCAATGGAAGATCACCAATGACTATAATGATTTTGTATGCCGAATTATAATTCCATCAAGTTGAAAAAAGGGACTTTTCCTCTTCCCTCGCGCGATTTTTAGCTTCAAATCCACTATAACGTAGAAAGCGTGTGCCAGTGAGGTGAGAAGAAAATTTTTTCGCATCACGACGGTCATGAGACTCGAACTCCCTCTTTTTTTTCTCTCTCTCTCTCTCTCTCCCTCTATATATATATATATGTATTTTACTCTCCGTCTGCTGGTCCTCGTGAATAGAAGAGAATAGCTGGCGATGAAATACTCAACGACAGCAAATGCTGGAGCGCATTCACGGTTGGGTCGTTAACGCAGTCGCTTTTATGCTCAACAACAATGCATAAATATAACTGATTCCCCTAAGGTTAGCCCTTTGTGTATCGCGGTCTCGGAGGATATTGTAATGCGCGTATGCATGCATGTATAGCGAACCAACCCGCGGTGATCCACTATCACGATATCAGCGTGGGAGGCCACGAGAAGTGCAGTTTTTTTTCAGTCTGTGGCTGGTCGACGATTCGCCACGGACGCCCTGACCAGCCACGATATGTGCACAAAAACTTGAAAGAGAAACGGGAAGAAGAAAAAAATTAAAATATTTGACGTCTCGTCTGCGCGCGCGCGCGTGTATGTATGTGTGTGTTTGCTGGTTTTGAGAAAACTCTGAATGTCCCACCGAGTCAGCGTCAATTGTCACGATTAATTTTTTTTTTTCACCCCAGAATGACGATAACGATGCTCCCTTCCTTACGATACATCCCAAAATAATAATTGCACTGTGTTGACACGGAAATCGCACGTATTGTTCTCAGCAATATAATATGTTGGTTGGATTTATTTATAGGCCATTTCATACCAGCTTAATCAACATTCAACCCTGTTTAATTAAATTCTGATGCACTATAACGTTCAATTTCGATGTTTTTGCATCTGAAACTGAGTCAACTGATGTAGCTTTAATTTTTCTAATTCAATTCTTCTGTCGCTAGTGAGGATTGTCTTCGAACTCTTTTGGGAGTAGAAATTACGTTTTTAGCGTGCAAAGAAAAAGTACGCCCGTATCTTTAAACAATGAAATAAATGAAAAGATTCTAACTAACGATCCTACAATCTATTTTTGTATTTTTTTTTTTTCCAATTGTCGCGGGATTGAGGCAAAAAACGAAATTAATAAAATCTGGTTGAATTTTTCATCTGTAAAACGATGCAAAACTCAATTTATCATGACCGATGGATCTTAAAAAAAAATTTTTTGTCGGTCAGAGATTGATCAAATTGGCATGGGAAATATCTTCGATAAAACGTTGGAAAGAAACAATAGCAATCGGTAAAGTGAATCATTCGTACATTCATATATACGAGTATTATCCCTCTCGTTCCGTCCTTACGAAACGAAGAATTTGGGATGTTTAGATTTACAAAAGACGCGACTGATAATCTTGTCTTATAGAATTTCGGGTAAAATGAAGCACGCGAGTAAAATAATGTGGAATACGCCCTTTTGATCGCTGAATGGCGATGTAGGATCGTGTCGTTGAGCATACAAAGTATAATTGCAGTCCTCGGTTCGTGTCGTATAATATCCGCTGCGATACTCTTGTCTCGTGTTTTATTTTTTTTTTTCGGAGCTTTCCGTCGCGAGTCGATGCCAGAAATAATATCGGCCAGCAAAGACTCCTCTGTGGCCCTTTTACGCATCCGTCTCGTGGCAAAGCAAAATCGTGGTTTTGCAGCGCGAACGGGGGTGGGTTATATATGCGTGTCATACGACATCATCGGTTAACGAACTATATTTGTCCACTGACTCCATCATCGTCTGTGCACTCTCTCTCGGCCTCTCTTTATCTGCATTTTCTCGTGTCTCTCATCTTTCACATACCTACGCCATTTGCATTATACTCTTCTGTGAAGCTTTCCACGTCATATACACTTCCTATTTATTGCGGTATCACAAACCGACATAAAATCGCGATATTACAGCCAAGCGAGAATCGCGTTAATTTTGTACATCGAAATCTCATACGAATTTGGCGTTGACTAGAAAATCGCGTGAAGATTATCCACGACACAATTCGAAATGAAAAATGAGGAATGTCAATCTACTTGTGAATTTTTTGAGCCTTCAGGAATATTCGTGCTAATTGGCAAGTCACGCAGAGGATGAATTTTCTTATACTAATGTTTTTCCAAATTTATACGAAATAATAAATGAATTTTACTTTATTTAAAAAATTTTTATAATCAAGTCATGGTTTTTTTTGTGATATTTACAAATATTCGTGTATATTTTCAAGATACGTTATTACATATCGCCCATATCGATAGCAATTTTAGAATTTCTGACTCCATCTCCGTGTCTCACTGAGTAAATATTGCGTTGATATTTTTCAAAAATCACGATCGAATAATTTTCTAGCATCATATAGTTATGATGAACTGCATTATGAAAAAATCGTGTGAATTGAGAACGTGCACATTGCTTCTCGCTTTATGTCGCGCTCACAAAGCTCCTACGAGCAAGTGGTTTTTTTTTTCAATTTTAGCTTCTTAATAAAGGAAGCTCAGTAAGCACGTTAAAATAATGAGAAAGCAATGTACAAGTTTCTAAATTGAAAGATTTTTATTTAGTCTTTACAAGTTTCAAAAAAATCGTTTTTTTTTTTTTTTAAATAAAATCTGGACCCCTCCACTGAATCTTTTCAAACTCCATACTGAACATGATTCTCGCTTAGCCTATTCGTGTGTAAAGCTGACGGCTCGATGGTCATAAATTTCTGAAAGTTACCCAAAAATTGCACAATCTCAAGTATCAATAAAGAAACATTTCAATTTTTTTTGAAAAATTCTAAAATCCATAACTTTAGAACGCCTGAGTCGATTTTCACCAAATTCAATAGCATATATTATTCAGTAATAATGCACTTGCGTAAGAAGTTTCAGCCAGTCAGCTCGAAAATTGCACGATTTATGCTCTCAACCGACATTTTTGAAAAAATTCAAAACCCCGTAAAATTCGAACGTCTCGCTAAGTCTTTACGAAAATTATATCAAGCAAAGAGGAGACATAAATACATCGATGTGGAAATTTTTTTCTGAATGCTTTTTTTCCCACGTTTTGGCACATTCGAGTACATCGGCATGGAAAACTGAAAAAAAAAAAAAAAAATATCATCAAAACAAAACTAAAGTGTATTAGTTTTTATTTTTCATAACTAAAAATAATTTTAAATTATAATTTGGTATATCGTATAAATTTCCATACATTTTATCATAATTATATCGTTTTAAAATTATTTAAAATATTTCATCGTACGTGAAAGTGCTCGTCTTTGCCCCAGAGCTTCAATTGATATTGAAAAATTCCGGGACAGGCTACAATATATACTGGCATACGAAATGCAGTATAAATTATGTATGTATAACAGACTATACATATTTTGAGGTACACGTTGTATGCGTATACAGTATCAGGGATTTGTTATCCCTGACGATCGAGCGCGGGCCCCTTGAATTCACGAGACAAATGCACCCCCCCCCCCTCCCTCCCACGCCGGCCCATGGGGTGCAGAGAGGGGTGCTGTTTTCTGCTTATACGGGGGTCGGTGATAAACAGTGTCGCTCATTCACAATGGCCAGCGAACAAGCATTAAAGCGGACTAATATGAAGTGTATTAATGCGAGCCACATTGTCTAACCCATACGTACACGACTACTGTCGTTGGAACTCGGACTTTATTCCATCATGCCCCCCCCCCCCCTCTCCCTCTATGCTCTCATGTATACAATATATATGTGTTTGTTTGTGTATGTGTGTGGTGTGTGTATGACCATTCCGCGGTTTTACTCTTTGCCTTCTCATCCTACGCTCTCCTTATACTCGCTTTGCCGATAGCAACTCTTGCACTTTTTTTGTTTTCTACATGAGCCTCGTATACATACCATGTCCATAAAAATGACGATCGTCGGATTCACCATTGAGAGATAAAAATTACGAATTTTACTCGAAAGTTTTACGAGAACTAGCCCTATTGTTGGGCAAAAAAGAGCTCGGTTGTTTGATAAAACGAGAATTGAACAAACATTGTAACAAAAGATCCTGAGACTTTTATCGAAAAAATTAGGGAAAGCTCACATTTCGAAGAGGCAAAAATGAAGCTAGGTATTTTCCCAACGCGAAAGCTTTGACAAGGATGAAAAAGCTCCAGCAGGTATTCGATAGAAATATATTTTTCTACCTTCGATATTATTCGACTGTCTGTAATTTTTATTTGTGTACGCGTGTTCTTGCAACTATATAATTCGCCCTCTATTCATGAGAATGTTGGATATATACGAGTTATCATGTATATTCGTGTATGTAGCAGAGGGAGAGAAAGCCCAATCGGTTGCACATAGAGAACCACGCCACGGGAAAAAAAGGATGTGGGTTCTAGTTCTGCCCACTGGTCTAAATTATGGGATTTTCTGTCGAGCTCCGCGACGCATAAATGATTGCCCGTGTTATGTTAAACATCCCGTAGTGCTCCATATAGTCCGAGAGGGCTCACCCTTACACACACACACACACACACACACACACACACACACACCAATGTATTTTGAGGGCGCAGGAGAGTTTCGAGGTGTAGGTGGAGGACTCTCGGCATCCTCTTTTCCTCTCCTCGTCGTCTCTCTACCTGGCTCCACTCGACTCCCGCTATACGCGCTGGCAAAATTTATTTACCATCTCGGACAGCGGAGAGTCCGGATTTTGAATAATTTCCGTCCAGAGCTACAACGCTCTCTGTGATATTCGCGACTACACCGGCATCCGATCCTCGTATACTCGTAGCTAGATATCCGTGTTTCTCGTATTTAAGAGAGAAAGAAAAAAATTATCGAGGATAAAAATATTTTCCTGTGATACATTTTGTGATATCGTCAGTGAAAGTTTTAGCAAGAAAATTGGACAAAATCGAGGCGCCACCGTCGATTTGACATAAAAGCACCGAGACAAGGCTTTCACTTAACGAATCAATCCACGATTACATGATTTGTCACACAATTTTTTTTATACGACCAAATAGTTCAATTTACTTCTAATCAATTATATGATTTCTCACTCAATTTCCCACACGACCAAAGATTTTGTATTCAATTTAATTAAGCTTCATCGTATTTCATCTTTATCAGAATATTCTGATGAATCGTATAACAACCGGAAACCATAAACCCCCGCAGTACAATCGATCATACTGTATTGTATAAGGCCGCAAAAAAAAAAAAAAAAAAAAAAGTGTTCCCTCCGCTACCGAGCTGCTGAATGAAAATAATAATAATCATAAGAAGAAAAAAAACGGGCGATCGGATAAGTTTCATGATGCTGAGGCAACAAATCCGTTGGGCTCCGAAAGTGCGAGAGAGAAAAAGATAGGCCAGTCTACGCGCGGAGCTCAGTTAGAGAGAGAGAGTGACCACGAGAGAGGAAAAAGACATATTAGAGACATCATAATGCCAGGGCGAAGCTGTGTTTCAATTTATAACAGGGATGATATCGCGCTCTTCAAAGTCTCTGGTTCGAGGTGCATTGTGTTCTCCATGCTCTTTGATATTTATATATATATATATGTGTGTGTATACATTTGTATATATGTGTAGACATATACACGCGGCGTGCGGTATTCGCTCCTGACGTTGCACCGACTTTTCTATGGCGGTGGCAGACAGTCGGACAGACGCGGGCATATATGCAGCAAACTGCAGCTCCAGCAAGAATCGACTGTTGAACCGCGGAGAGTAGTATAGCCTCACGTGTGTATACGGATATTTCGACTGCTAGCAAACAAAAGGTCATGATTCACATCATTTCACGTCTCAAATATCACCTCTGTTACGCCCTTTTTCTTATAAAATCAGCTCGATATATATAAATATATATATATGTATGTATGAACGTGGCTACAGCCATGGGTGAGGTCCATCTCATGGCTCTGCTTCTCGGTGGCCCCACCGCTCAGGATATCCTTTTGATATCCTGTTAACTAATGCCCCCTATTCGTTACGATGCACGCCCTGAGATACATATAATTCTCGTGTAACGGATATATACACGCCACGTCAAAAGAGAGCGAAAAAGATGCTGATAAAACGAAGAAAAAAATCAAACGGAGCATCTCCCTGCTCATTTCAACTTCACGATCTATCCACGAGCGATAAATATCAAAGGCTGCAGTGAAATTCGTACTTTCCGTACCAGCAAATATTCTTAGCTGATTCAGAAAAGATTGTTCTTTTGTCTCATTCAATTCGAGACTTTCACAAGTTCCAGCAGAGATATTCATGCATCAATATTTGAAATATAATTTACGAATGGCCAAGTCGAAATTCAGCCTCCACTTTAGATTCTTCTTAGGCTTATGTGGCCGAAGAAAACTAAATCTGAACCTCTGCATGAAACCTCCTAAAATCTTAAGACTAAATCTTACGTTGATGCTTTGAGCTGATGGTAATTCGATCTATTTCGATGCTATTCACAAATTTCACCTTCTGCCTTTTGATCCTGTAACTCTTTATCTATAGAAATTCTGAGCATTGAAATTTTCAGAATTTTTGATCCAATATGTGTTACGTAATTTTTATGTGTATTTGTAATGACCATGGAAAATCGATCATTGTATTTTTATCGTATTTAGAGTGAAAATTCCGTACAACAATTTTCGGATTGAAAAGTAAAGTATAAAAAAAAAAAAATTGGAAACAATTCATAATATTAAATTTATGTAAATACCGCGAATTATTATTTATGCAAATGCAATATTTAAAGTTATTTTCCTATCCTTTCATTATAGTTGACTATTTTTTGCTGGCAATGAGTATTTCAGATCAAAGCGAAGAGTTTCGAGAGCCAAAAGAGGATTTTAGACAAACAGTGTTTAAGGAGTTTTTTAAAAAAAGAAAACCCTGCTTCGAATCTAAACCTCGTAAATAGAGAAATTTCGGACACTCTTCGCGTCCAATTAGGGTCACGTATCGCATTAAAATAAAGCCTATTTGAAAATAACTTGCGAGAAGCTATATATCGATGAATGAAACCGATAGCCCTTAAAATATACGTATATAGGGATATCAATCATCTCTTCAGAATAATTACTCGCAAATCATTTAATTTGAAAATTATTTTCCATATTTTTATTTTCATTCGAACGATGCTTATCTCCGTCTCGGAGAGTAATGTGTGCCATGCGAAGAATGCGTAATTACTCTCCGGAAGCTGTACGCGTTATTACGCATTGGAGCAAGAGATCCGTACATATATATTCGCGGTGGAGATTCTATACACACATTTAATCACACACACACACACACACATATATATATATATATATATATATATATAAATATATAATTTTGCTGTAAAACGCGTTGGGTGTGCGTGCACCGTGTGAGTTTTGCAAAGGGGGGAGCCCGCGGACAAGAGACGCGATGCTGGTTGTCTCGTAGATTTTCTCCGTGTGTGACTCATCAGTCTCGAATCAGGATCGTGGCCGTTTTACCTTGACTTAGGTTTGTTCTCCGGTCGTCGGCGAAAGATAAGGACAAGAGCGCGTGCTGTGTCCACTACTGGATGCGCTTTATGCCAAATGGTTATACTTTTCCACTGCTGGTTCTCGGCAATCGCGGATCTCGCTCGTCAAAAGAGTCATCACCGACGAGGAAGAGAAAAATATGCATGCGTATATACATATATACATATATATATATATAGCGATAGTTGGAGAAACGCACGATGACCCTATCCCCCCGAGCAAGCCATGAACGTCGACGAAGAGACGCGACGCTGAGAATATAATTCTCATCCCGCAAAAGTCTCAGTGGTAAAAGGGGGTGAAGGAGGGTTTGGGGCAAGGAGCATCGAGGATATTCTCACGAAAGGTATATATATATATTGCTGGCTGCTGTCCGTTGCTTCTTTCCTGCACTGGGCAAATTTAATTCGAGTTCCCACGGATCGCGATCTAAAGTGTGCGCAAGAAAAACCGAGAGAGAGAGAGAGAGAGAGAGAGAGAGAGAGGTAGATATGAAAAAAATAGAAAGGATTTTCGAGGAAATCGACTTTCTGACATATCCTCTAACTTTTAAATACAACGGTATCCAATTAAATAATGTATCACAACTTTTTTTGACGTTTTATCATCAGACGCCATCTTGTCTTGCCTCTCGTCAAATCAAATTATCGTCGACATACGAGAGCAAAAGTGAACCCGATAATTCCACTACGCTGAAAGTCCGAGAGAGAGAGAGAGAGAGAGAGAGAGAGAGAGAGAGAGAGAGAGAGAGAGAGAGAGAGAGAGAGAGAGAGAGAGAGAGAGAGAGAGAGAGAGAGAGAGAGATCGAACGAAATATCGCTCCGAAAATATATTTGATGAAAATAAAAACAATGAACGTGCACAAATGGAAAAATTAGAGTTGGAATTGGCGCAGAGTTCCCACGCGTTATGAATAATTTCACTATATGGACATGGCGGTAATTACGAGGCTGCGAAATATAAAATGAAATTAGTCGAAAGATTTGTATCTCGCGCACCGCGAAATTAACAAACGATGTGACACGTCGATGACGGCTTTTAATTCTATGAGATTGCGAAACGGGCATATACATAAGTTCCGACGAAAAAATAAAGCCAAGAAATCATCGTCAGTCGGACATCAGAGGAAAGCGCGATGATGCCCAGGTTGTTTCGCGAATATACATATGTATAATCTGTGTTGGCGCGTATATATAGTATATCTATAATATAATACTATAGCCGCTCTGCTGGACGGTGTGTGAGCTTCTGCTCGCGTCCCGCGATTATGTGCTTGTTGAACTCGCTCTTCGCTAACAAGCCCCATTGCCACTTTATTATCGCGAGGCAGGATCGCTCAGGAATAGTATAACAAATCACGTGGAAACTGGTTATCCGCTCGCGGGACCCGCTCCGCGTGTGTCATACCCCTGATCTTTCTGATCCTCCTCAGCGCCCATACACACACACACACAAACACACACACACACACACACACACACACACACACACACACACACACACACACACACACACACACACACACACACACACACACACACACACACACACACACACACACACACACACACACACACACACATACACGAACATACGGTATAAACGCTGTACTACTATAATTTACAAACTGTAAGTTACTGATATGAGAGCATAAGACACAGGGCCATTGATAAAAGCGTAGGTATATTATGTATGCGCAAAGAACGAAGAGATCGAGGGGGAGGATTATTAGGTGCGTATATGTATCGAGAATCCCTCTTATCCACTGGATGTTAATAAATAAGGTAGGTGTTGGAATGAACATAGGATTAATGGCGAATAATTGTGTGAATCACGAAATATCGTTTCCTAATCGACATATACAACGAAGTTTGCTCGAATCTTCGTCGTTCTTCAGTTGCAATCGATTTTTCCTATTCGCTCAGTTTATACGCTAATCTCGCGAGGTTAAAGACGCGAGAAGACCGAAAAAAAATGTATCACCGAGACCCCTTTGGATTTGTCACAAATTGCTAAATCTTTCGTTTATGACAAGAACAGATTGTCTGCAGGCCTTTGTTGGAAGGAACTAGTTTACGCGGGGGCGCCATATAAGCCGATGCGCGCGCACTCCCCTGCCGAGCGGACTTTTGAACCGAGCGCGCGCGTAATATTCCGATGAACACCGTCGCGAGCTCTTCGGACTCGCAAGTACGGCATGCTGTGGTCCTCGCTCGAAAAAAAAAAGATTATGTTCGTATACACATACACTCTTCGATACACTCGTTCTCCTGTCGCGTGTGCCATGAGAAAACTGCTACGAGGTTCAGCCGAGTCTCCCTCACACACACACTCTCTCTCTCTCTCTCTCTCTCTCTCTCTCTCTCTCTCTCTCTCTCTCTCTCTCTCTCTCTCGAACGTTTGCATATGTCTGTACAATATCCATATACCAATAGTACATGACTGAACTAATATATAATACGAAGTACGAAGAGTATATGGAAAAGACATTGAACGTTGTAGCAACAGCAAGGAGACACGATGTGTGGACGAGGATATTGAAAAAAGCGTATATATGCAGTCACGAGGACTGAGATACCGGCACATACCAACCGCCCGGAATTCTCTCGAACTATATATAAATTTATCATATATTTATCTATACGGGGTATTCCGAGTCAACTCATACCCGCGCATCAGGGCTACATCATTTTGACCAAAGTTCAATTATGATGCCGAATCATGTTATTTAGCTGAAAGTCTACATTGACGAAGATAATTTTCACGAAACGTTCTTTCGCCGAAAGTCATTTTTTCTAAATGTTGTTTTGGCAAATAATGTAATTTTGCCAATTGAATATTGAATATTGAAGATTAAATTTACGTCAAAATTATAAGACCCTCTCATACGGATAGTCCTGAATCTCCAAAAATGTATCCACGCTTATTCGTTCCTATCCTTCCAGTTGCAAATAGAACCTGACGGATTGTATTTTTTTTGTAGTTTTTTTTTAAATGTAACTTCCAAAATTGAAACATCCCGTTCCTTTAGAACCACAAAAAAAGTTTAATATCTTGCTGGTGCATGTTTAGAAAAAAAAACACTCGACACGTTTTTTTTTTAATTATAAAATTAATTAAAATTATAAATGATATCTTGGACATTTTTGGAGATTCTTAGAGAGTTAGGTATCAATCGGATTGGCATGGAATGCCCGACATATGTGTATATATAAATATAAGACTATTATAATACAAGAGCGAAAGTACACGATGCATTGCCGATCTCTTCCTCGTTTCACCATCCCCGTTTGTACATTAAGAAAATGCCGCGCGACACGATATATAGTATATCTGTAGGTACCAATTGTATGCATATACGAATCGCTGCGGGCACCGGTCGCGTATTCTGCTGCAGTAGCAAAATCAGCATCAGCAATAGTCGAGTTATATGTCAGGTATAGTTGTATTACGTATATCTACAGTCGGCATAACGTACGGAGCTTGAGGACATGTAGAAGGTAATTCTTCGGTGTAGTATTGTTTCGGTTGATATATTATTGTATCTATATATTATATCTATACCAATAAATTTGTATACGAGACATATAGAATAATACCGATGTTTCTTCGAGTAAACAGGAAATAATTGACAATAGTTATAATTACATGAAATTTTATCTTGCTCACAAATGTTCTTTCCGTAAATATTGGAGAATTCATCGTCAGTGATTTGGCTCTTTCTCACTATACGTTTACAGATGTTTTATCTCCTTCCCCGTAAAAGTGCCAAATGTTTATGACGAATCAATTAACAAAATATCCAAATTTTTACTCTATTGAGGTTCGTCGATCTCCACATATACCTCAATGATACAAATATGATTTGATGAAAAATTACAAGCAGCAAAAATAATGAAATCACTCGTTCGGTGATTTTGTGCAATCTATTGGATCATTAAAATTTTAATTAATTTTCAATAGCACGTGGACTATTGTAATATTTGAATAAGAATAAATAAAAATGAATGGAATTTCGTTCATTTATGGATACTATAATATATGCCGTGAGCGCACAGTAGAATATTCACTTTCATTGTACGAACTTTCTATGCTACAGTTTAATATTGAACCGAGTGCAGATCAAGAACAAGAGGGATAATATATATATACGGCGTAACCCCCATTAAACTCCGATACCTTTTATACTATCTCTTCATTTAAATACGATTATGGATAACGCGACAAAGAAGATGAGAGAAAGAGAGAAAAGTGAGACGAAGCATCCACGTGTACCTATATCGATTTTATATTCAAATAACACACAGCCGGGTCTTTTGTTCTACCACGACAATTTTTCAAATGGCGAATAATCGCCGTTGCTCTCCGTAAAGTTTCAGCCCTTCGTTGGGTATTGCATTTGCAGAGCCCCGTAGCGTTACAATGCCCATTATATATAAATATTATATATATATTATATATACATATACCGTCTACAACGTTATATCCTCCGATGAGAGACCTCATTTTACAGCCATTCGAAGTAGTCATATCGCAAGCTCCCATAAGGTTAAATGAGAGTAGCTTTTATGAAAATGTATAAATATATATATATTAAAATGACGAAAAAAAAAAAATAGAAATATGATGAAATACAACTTTACAAGTCCATGAAATTAATTGATTTCATTCTTCACGATCTGTAAAATATTAAGACCTTTTTCTCATAAACGTCCTCATCTTAAATCTCTATGGACATGTAAACTCTATTCATTATTTTTTGCGCATGAAGAAATTACTGCATCGAATTTGCGATATGACTATCTTAGACTTCACTCACACAATTTTCTTACACTCATTGAGACAAATTATTATCAACGCAAAGTGCATTCTTTCAGTACGAAATTTATTTTCCCAAACTTCAATTGCTTTTTGGCTGATAACGTGATTTTTTCCCCAGAAAAATAACTTATGAACATTAATAATAGTAAAAAAGTAACCATAAACGTATAATTTAAACCAATAAAGAATCACGCGCGAAAGGATAAATCATGAAATTCATGAACGAGTATCTCGCGCCGAATATCTATCGATGGATGTGAACAATTCGCAAGATTTTATCGATTCGATATTCATACCGACTAAATCTAACTATATCACACGCAATATCGTCGCTATTGTTCGTGTATCACAATGCTCCCTCGTTCCAGCGTATACTCTTGACGGGACTCTCCTTATACGCGCGCCAGCAACGCGGAATACGTTATATATATATAGTTTTTTGTATCATTGGGATTCCCCTTTTTAGATGCGTGCTGGGTGCGCATCTTCCGACGGGGTGGACGATGGGACGAAAAATATGCGAGATCGATTCAGCAATTGTCGAAGATTAGATAACCCATCTGGCATGCGTATAAGGGTCCCTCTTGAACGCTCGCATATGTATAATACTACTATGTACTACGAGAACATGCTCTAACATACATTCGTAAATGTTACATATCGAACATGCGCTCGGTCCTTCGTTGCAACGCAGTGAGTAAGATACGCGATCGGTGACATTTCTATACCAAATATATCGGACAAAGAGAACCGCCTTTTGGCGCTCTGTCATATTAAATATTATTTATGTCCTCAAGTGCATTAA
This sequence comes from Rhorus exstirpatorius, assembly GCA_963564615.1. Classification (NCBI taxonomy): domain Eukaryota; kingdom Metazoa; phylum Arthropoda; class Insecta; order Hymenoptera; family Ichneumonidae; genus Rhorus; species Rhorus exstirpatorius. The sequence goes on from OY751320.1 coordinate 15,860,105, forward strand.
TATAAAAAAAATATACATGCTGCTGTGTTTGCGTCCCCGCAGTATTATCACACAGGAAACAAGGCATTGCAACTTTCCTGTATATTATACACACACATACATGTGTGTGCATTTATTTGAAGTATAAATCACGAGCATATCCACCACAAAAGAGACCAAGAGTCTATTCTCAGAGCATAATTACACGTATAGTGGAAGATGAGGCGAACGAGTCTTGGGGGTAAATGACTACGGTGTAATTTATGCGATATTAAGAAGAAAAAACGTATTCATCTCGAATATATTTTTGGACCTATTATTTGGAGGGTTGAATATCTCGAGACTATTCGATTCATTAAGTTAAATCTGTTTTGGTTGCGGGTGTGTGTGTGTGTGTGTGTGTGTGGGTGTGTGAAGAGGAAAATATTACACAATAATCGTGGAATCAATTCGAATCTTTTGCACTGTGGTAGCTCAGTGCATTTACTCCGTTGCATAAAGACAATGATTAATTTTTGGAGAAACCTCGAATAACCCCGAGCCCAGAATAAACTTTCGAAAAGGATCATTTCTTTCACGAATTGAGATGAATCGTTAATAATTTCGTTCCCCTGAAAGCATTTTTGAAAACTTCGTCAAAATTAACTGCATGATGATGGTCCTTATATATACTGACACCGATTAGTAATGTGTTTGTAAATTTTCAAAACTTTATCCCTCAAGCCTACGAGAAATTTTAACGAGAGAAATTTCGATTTTAAAATCACCTTCTCAGCGCAGTCCGAATAAACATACTCGAATAATCGAAAATGACTAATTTAATAATCAATTTGTTTACAAAATTGTGAGCTTTCCGTCGATCGACACACTACAGCCATCTGCCAGATCACCATTAAGAGTGTCGTCAATATTCACGAAAAGTTTGATTATTTATCGACACATGAATGAATAAATCCAATTGGAGCATTTTGCCCCACATTCCAGCAATACTCTTTTCTTCTCTGCTATGTAACACGCATAATATACTTTGCAAATTCGTGCACGTAGTGTCGAAGTAAGGGTTTGCTCAGAACGCACACGCGGCTATAGTGCACGCTTGCAAAAGTATATCAACGCTCCACCAAGCTGCCCAGCAATCGGAAAACAATATCGATTTCCATTGTCTCGAACTACCTATAAATATCATAAATATCGAGCGAGGAATATGCGCATACGTTGGTCCAGTTCGATTGTTCGCACAAGACGATATTTCGCCGAGTGCGACCAATGGATTGGAAAAACAAAACTATGATTCATGCTGCTATTGTCAATGTCCCCAATCTTCGATAAATCGATTGAATTTTTATTTTCGTTCCCCTGTGCAAAATGCAAAAAATATTGCTCGAATTATTCACGCACGCTATATTGGCGAATTCGGGAAGAATGTATAAACGTTGTTTATAGGATTCTTTTTTTTTTAATCAGTTTTTGTTTTTATCATAGTAATTTTATTATAAAAAATCGTGCGAAAAATTGAATAATTTTCTGATTTCTTTTTCGCTTTTATTGATTCGAGCCACGATAATCTGCAAATACATATGATTTGTAGGATGCGTATGTGCGAAGGAGCCAGAAATACAGTCCCCGCTGTCGTGTTATAAGGTTGTGCCAACGTCACGCGTCATATAACCGACAATTGCAGCGTGAAAAGATTTATTGAAGTTCGGGCAAGCAGGTTTATGTTTATTTCGACGTATGTTCTCTCTTGGTGCGTGGAAAAGGCCACATGAGTGCCGGCATTGAGACGAATAAATGAATAGAACGCAGTGTTCAACGAATGATTGATGAACGATCAAAATGGAAAACGCGTCGATAAATTTCTCTGCTTATGACCTGGTTAATGCGGAGGACGAAAACGCGCGTTTGGATGATTTTTGCGGGGGGGGGGGGGGGGGGGGGATGACTATATTTTGACAATCCAAATGGCCCGAGGGGGGAATTTATGTTTCGCGTACGTTGTAAAATTATTCGAATATATGTATATCGCGAAACCAAAGTTTCCTCGCAGGCACACGGTGTGCCATCTCTGGGCAAACGTGGCAAGCCTTCATCCAACTCCCCCACCATCGACTGTTCTCCCACTCGCATTACATGCAATTATTATTCCTTTTTTTCTACTGTCAACTGGCCGATAGTAAAAAAAAATAATTATCATTATTCTTTGTATTTATAAATGACAAAAAAAAATGACTGATTTGATTTTTTAAATTAAATTCTGGCAATCATTATTTAAAAAATAAGATCAAATAATGAAAGCAAATGGTAAAATTTACTAAAAATGTTTTTTCCTACTCTGTGTGAATGCATTAATTGAATTTTTGCTCATTTTGTATTTCGATATTCTCGTAAAAGTTACGAGCAATTGGATTTGGGATCAAAGTTGCTTCCACTTTCGAAAAAAAAACAGTATCATTTTTAAATTCCAGAAAAAAAAATTCATTGGATTCTCATGCGGGGTTTTTCTTTTAAATCCGATTTCCTTTTCATTACTTTTTCCACACCAAGTTATTGGGTGACTGGCGAAGTTTTCTCTGTTCTCGCGTGTTTATTCGATAAACCAGCACGATAAAATTCAGTGATCTTATCGACAAGTATTTTCCGAAATGTCGTGCTCCCGGGGCAGACCCCCCCCCCACCCCTCCCCCGCCCCCGGCTCAACGAAATACAAAAGAAAAAAGGAAAAAAAAAAACACATTTCACATTGACGCAAGAGAAACGAAATTCTCGGAGCGAGACACCGTGTCGCTTCGTCCTATCTCATTCGATATTAGCATAGAAGAGCAGTTTGCAAAATCGTTGAGAGCCCGACAAAGTGCACGACCGGGCCCAATAAAGGGATATCTCTGATGGAATAAATCGGTCATTAAATATCGCGAGTAAATCGTCCCGATATCCTGTCGTTTAAATTTTCCCGGTCCCTGTATATATTCGCGACAGTGGTGCACGAGCTTAACCTGGGAAAAAAATTAACGAAAACATTCGCGGCTGAATGAATTCTATATAGCGCAACATCTGAAAAACAACAATACATATAATTTTCATCATTTTTCGGTTGTCGCGTAATAATGTGTGAAATAATCGAACTCGAGGATTAATTTCTACCGAGCATATTCGTTTTTGGGAAAAAAAATGAAATTATGACCAGACATTGACCGTACGTTGCCAATTCTCCATTAACAAGAAAAATTGTCAATTTTATTATTCATATGGTTGAAATAAGAAACGAATAAACATTGACGCATGTCCATAAAAACCTGCAAACAATTCTGCATGGAGAAAAGTACGAATGGATGTGTTTAGAGAAAAGGGAAGTGGTCGCGATAAAGGGAGATAGGAAGGGGAAAACTCGAGGCATCGTCAGGTACTGAGTGGAGGGGTTAAAGAGGATTGCCGATCCATCCACGAGGGATGCCGGAGTCGGTGAATGCGAGATAAAACCATATGCTGACTCCCACCTCCCTGTCCAGAAAACCATCATGCAAAAGAGAGAGAGAGAGAGAGAGAGAGAGAGAGAGAGAGAGAGAGATACAGAGTCGGGGTTTAAGGTAGACGATCCAGTGATTTGCCAACGAACTAAATGAAAAATCACAGTTATTGGCATAGTTCTTTTTCTTTCTGAACAAGGTGATTTATGAGAGAGAGAGAGAGAGAGAGAGAGAGAGAGAGAGAGAGAGAGAGAGAGAGATGGAGAGAGAGAGAGAGAAAGAGAGAAAGAGAGAGAGAGAGACTGATCCACCGGGGATCTTGGCAAGAACTGCGCCGAGATTATCCTATTGAATGCGAGACTCGAGATAAAACTCGAAACGGCTCGTGACCGCGTATATAACTCATCATACGACGAGAGGAAGAAAGATCGAGTACAGCATCATCGTTAAACGCTGCAAATCCATACAAATTTTCGTATTGTTCGGTGGATAAGCGATAACGAAAAACAAAAAGGTGCGCGAAACCAACGAAAAGAAGGCTAAACATATGAACTCGAGCATATAAATACCGGGTTTGATAAACATCGACGCGTTAAAAAAAACTTTGCCTTCAATTTAGGCTCGATAAAAATATATTTTTGTTTCCAAAGATTTTTTTTTGAAAAAGAAAATACTTATTTCGGAAGATTTAAAATCAAGGAAAGTCAATGACGACATTTTTTTCAATCTACCCACGGAGTTGATCCATTCCTATATCAAGAACGTCCACGGGTGGTGATGCTTGATTGCAGCGAGGTTTTTCTTGGGGCTTTTCCACACATATATATACTCGCATCATGAATTATCCTGTACGCAATGAGGGGTGGGTCTCTCTCTCTCTCTCTCTCTCTCTCTCTCTCTCTCACTCCCTCTCTCTTTGAGCTCCTAATCGCGTGTCTGGGCAAACGTACGGAGTACACTCGAGAAAAAAATTATGGGGGTGTTTTTTTTGCTCCCCCAACAGAAAGGTATACATGGAAATCTGAAATGAACGTTCTTGCCTCCATAATTAGGATGAATAGCATAACCCTTTTTTTTAACGCAGGCTTTATGTTCATTAAAAGTGGAATCCAGACAGCCTCGGAGAATTGAATTTCGACATTTTTCCTAGAAACGAAAAATTCCGATTATCCAATGTAAAGATGGAGATAAAATTGCATCTATCAGATGATTTCATATGTGTAGTTGAGACGATTTACAGTAATTTCAATGAATTCCGATATTTTCTTTTGAAAATTAATGAAAGAAAAATTATTTCTAGATAAAATGCATGTTATGACTGATGTAATGATCACATGCGAAGCTCATATTTTGGAATTTATATGCATTATTGAAAAAAAAAAAATGTGTCCTTGCCTCAGAGCAAAATCATTCCAGGTGTAATATATTGTTTTTGGTCAATTCGTTTGAATTATCAGCACCTGAACAAACGAAAAAAAATTAATTATCAAAATAACAGTGACAAAATAGATATCTCTTCACATTTAATATTCTGCATTTTTTTCCTTTTTCGACTATTTCATTGCGATCTCGATCAGAATATTAGATCGATAAACTGAGAAAAAGGTTTTGTAAAATAAACTAAATCTACAATCGCGGATAGCCAATGAAATTTATAGTTGATTCGACTAATTTACTTAATTGATTGTCCGTTGATTGAATAAACTACATATACTTGGTCCAATAAAGCCTTAGTTAAATCAACCATCATTGACCACCCTTGATTATTATAGATTTTTCTCTCATCAGTGTAGACTATTAGTACCAGAATATATTAATCACGATAATTATAGGACGTTCAAACTTTCCCCTGATGATCACGTTGTGAATACAAATAAATAATAGTACGAAATCTAAAGTAAAAATTGACATTTAACTCATCATTTAGTTCATTTATGACTGAAAAAAGAGTCTCCCCGGCAATGAATCGAAAAAATATCAACATTACAGGACCAATGTCGCAGTTTATTACGATAACGCGACCTATACATCATATCGAATAAAGCGTTATTCCATTTGTTTGCGTCGATCTGTGCCGATATATACGCATTTTTCGCGGAGGCTTTGTCCTCTCAAAGTGTGTATTATATAGCGCATGTCGCCATTAAAAGATTTATAGCTCGGTATGTAAGTGCGGGAGATATGTATTTCGCGAACGATATATGTATGCCTAGCGAGCTCAACAAATGACGGGTATAGCATGAAATCGAAAAAAAAAAAAAAAAAATTACCACGAGATATATACGAAGAGTCTTTAATCTCTCGGTCTATAAACCGTCGGCGTGATTCTCCAGGAGCGAATACACGTCATCCCTGTTGGCGCGAGTATGTGGGAAAGAGAGCGAGAATTAAAAAAACGAGCCAATACGAAGAGTGGGAGAGAGAGAGAGAGAGAGAGAGAGAGAGAGAGAGAGAGAGAGAGAGAGAGAAGGAAATAGAGAGAGGATTTCGCAAAGAGTTCGGCAGTGAAGGAATTGTCATATTCTCGCTGCATTTCGAAGGCGCACATCGAAGCCAGTAAGAAAATCGGCTTACCGGGCAAAAAATATACTGATATTTATGAGGGTCGCGACATCGGGGCTAATCTTCGGGAGATAATAATTTATCGAGCAATGCTCACGGTTCTCTCGCGCTCCTGTGCCGAAAAACCTTACGACGAAGCGAAGAAGAGTATTTTGACTTAGCTCCATATACCCCAACGACGCGAGAGTATACAGCTTTTCCCTTTAATCATCGCCGTTTTTTTTTTCCCCCCTTACTCGTCGCTCATTTTCAATCCAAACCCGCATTATGCAGCTCGTATGCCGTTCGAATCTAAAGATCATTGATCTCTAATGATATAATAATAATAATTCGGCTCCCATCTGTTTGTCTCATTGACATTTTTTTTAACGACACGATTAAACCCAAATGAAGAAAAACTCAAATGACTTTTTCTCGTTAATCAATGTTTTGGCAGTCGACATGGTGCAGAATTGTTAAATGAAATATACCGTGAAGAGTTTCAGCAGCAACTACTGCTCTAGTTCGAATTTTGTATTTTTGTTTAGAAAAATAATCAAACTCGTTATTCGGATTATAGCGTGAAACGGAGTGCTGCAGGTAGATGACTCTCGCTATACTTCCCTTATATCCTCGCTCATTCTTTTTGTCTCTCGAGAATTATGTCTTGTTGCGGAGAATCCTCGAGGGACCGGTTTCGCGGTTTCTACGATCAAAATATTTTGGGCGACTTTGCATACGTTTATCGTGGGCTGACTCTCACACTTTTGCGACTACTGTTTGCTCTCTGCATTCTCATCTTTATCGCTCTCGTATGTACGACGTATGCGGGAGGGGCGGGGGGGGGGGGAGGGGGGAGGTTAAACTGTAACGAGAACTATACGCGCATAAAGTTCCCCATGAGAATGGAGAGTACACGGTTCATACACAGAGAAACGCGAGAGTGAGACTTGGTCTCTCGCAACGATGAGAATAACGCGAAATACACATTGCACATTGAGGAATACACTTGGGACAGACAAAGAGAGAGAGAGAGAGAGAGAGAGAGAGAGAGAGAGAGAGAGAGAGAGAGAGAGAGCAGTGTGGCAAAGACGCGGGGTGTGTACCGGATCGAGAAACGCGAACCGAATAATAATGCGATCCGAACATCCCGGTGATACATCGGTCGACGTCTTTCTACCCGTTATTTATGACATTTCCTTAATCCAAAGCTCGATGCTCCGATGCAACCTCTCACTTTCCGCGAGTGTATTGCCTTCCGTAGCAAAGAAGTATATCTCAAAACCGCCCTATATATAAAATTATTTTTTTGCGATACAAGAATCATCGAATGAAAATTCTTTTTTTCAATTCCTCACACCCAAAACAAAACTTTTTGACAACTGACGTATTTCACTTTCATGACAATATTCGATTCTTCAAGCAGTTTACTTCCGGTACGTCGAGTTTCGACACTAGGAATTATTGAAAACGAGTACCATTAAAGCATTTCAAGCAAAAGTTGATAGACTTCAATTTGAAAAAAAAAAAATTAATCCAATAATCAATGAATGACGTCCATGTCTTTTTTTTATTAGCAAAGTAAGACTTTACACAGACGAGACATCATTCTCACGACGACCAGCGATTTTACGTAAAATTTCCTTCGAGTACGCTGTGTATTGCTCAACATTTTCCAACGTGTCGTATCACGATTGTGATATTTTTTTTTCCAAATCTTTCTCTATTTATCACAGGAAAAAAGCCCGCACTGCTCCTTTTCCTTTTTTCGCTTCGTTCAAAAAAAAAAAAAAACGTGACGCAGGCCAAAAGTAACGTTTCTTCTACTTCACGATTCCGCATCCCCCCCGCCATCCTTCCTCTTGCTCTGTTTTTCATATTACCCGTCACTATTTTTCGCGAGACGAGACGCTGGAGATTTGTCGAATTGACGGCACGTACGTGCACTATTTTCACAGAGCACCGTCACATATATATCCTCGATTACCATCTTATACGTATACGAGCGGTGAAAAAACTGATGTACATATTTTGTAAAAAGTTTATTTCGATCAAACAACATTTTTTTATGTTAGTTGGATGGAAAATCCGTGGGAATCATATAGTACACTTTTTACGAGTAAACTCTTTTTAATTGCCTATAAGTTTAGTTTAATTCGAATGAATTTCATTTACAATTCAACTTAATTCGATGCAGAATATGTGTATTTAAAAAAATGTATAACGCAATAATATATAAATGAAAAAGGATTCTATCGAAATTTCCAATAAAATTCGTCGAATTAATATTACAGACTTGCTTATAACGAGGATTGATCATGTCAGATCAGCGCCCACTGACAGAGCCATCAATCTTGTCGCTTATTCCTCATCTCTCGTGTGCTCTCATTTCGTTCAATCTTGTATTGTCTTTTTTTTTTTTTTTCTCGGAGTGAAAAGCCCCATTGCTCTCTTCTTTATAACGCTGCTCTCGTCGCTCGAGTATTACTCGAGGTGTTCGTACATACGTACATGTTATATGGTCTACTCATACATACGGGTGCACATATATTACGAACAGTATGTATATGTAACTCTCGAACGATCTCGCGTGTCTCGGTAGATAGCGGGGCCGTTTGTAAAATGTAAAATTCGTAATGCATCGTCGTGAAAGTGGAATACACGCCGAGGCACGTGGAGGGTGCGGAAAAGGCGGCGAACAGGGGGATAAGTGTGCAGAGGGTGTGGGGGTGGTTACAGCGACGACGGGTGGATGAGAAGGGTGTAAAACGAAGGTGGAAGGTTGGCCGTGGCGTGGTGCGCATAGACACACGGAGAAGCATCAGCAGAGCAGACATAGAGAGCTAAGGTATACAGGAGGTGAAGGAGAAGAAGAAGAAGAAGAAGAAAAAGAAGGGGGCAGAGCCCGTGTACATTTTATGTATCTCATTTATCAGCACAGATATTATTATGGCTCTGAGAGCGTGGCCAAGGCACTAGCATTCTGTACCCCTCGTGGCTAGCAGTTTTACATACGGTACGAACCATTTGTACCACATACCGCGAATGCGATCTAATATAAGAAGGTAATAATGCGAGAATAGTTATGCGCATATACGACACGCACACATACAATGTCGTGAAAAAAAAAACATGTATACAATACATATATTTTAATATGTTAGTGATGCATGGATGTCGTCAAGTTACCTCCTCGAGAGCTAACGAAATGCAGATTAAATCGTGAAATTTCCAGCAAATTTTTTCCAACTTGACCACATGGGTAGGAAAAAAAACAAAGTAAGAACTGAGCCCAGAATTGGATTTCCACAAATCGATTGATGATCGATAATGTTTGGATCATTACAGTTGTGTTATATCAAAAAATTGGAACTTGCACATTTGGTTCCTTGTTATTTTATCTCACTGGCAACGATCCCTCTGTAAAAGCAAGTCGGTTATTCAATTTTAGCTTTCTCATACAGTGGAAGCTTTATGAGTGAGATAAAATAAGTAGGAAGCAATCTGCAAACTTCTAATTTGCACGCATTTTGTTTAACTTACACCTAGACTATTGGGGTAAAATATGTTGTGGCTTGATAGGCATACATTTTTTGGAAATTTCAAAATTTTATAAAATCCGCACCCTCTCAGAAATTATTTCCAAATTCAATATCAATTATCTTTGTCCCAGCGACTATTTATCTGAAAAGTTGGGGCTCAATAGTGTCAAATTTGAGAAAGGTTAAGCACGCAAATAAATTTTTCGAAAATTTCCAAATTTTCTAAAATCTGAACTCTTTGAGGAATTTTTTCAAATTCAATACCAATCATCCTTGTCCCACAGACTATTGATGTAAAAAGTTTAGGCTTGATAGCTTCAAATTTACGAAAGTTAAAGGGTGCATATAAATTTTTTGAAATTTTAAAAATTTTATAAAATCTGAACCCCTTGAGTAGTTCTTGCCAAATATCAATCATTGCCAATATCAAAAATTGCCAATCATCCCCGTTTTCCAGACTCTTTGTTTGGGCTTGATAGCTTGTTAATTACGAAAGTTAGAGCACGGACACCGTTTTTATCACACACACGCGAATACACACAAAATACGGACACTTTTTCCTAGATGTGTTTCCTCGACGTTTTGGAAAATTTTTAACGTGTTGGCGTGAAAATTTGTAATTTTTTTTCTTCACGAAAACAAAGCTTCCTCTACGAGGAAGCGAAAAATGTGTTAATTTTTATGATAAAATTGAGTCGAATCCATCGGTAAAGTAGTTCGTATCGCTGAAAATTGTCATCTGATTATTGATTTAATGAAAATAAATTTCAGTCTTCTAACTTCTCGGAAAAGTATTCCAATAAAATGTACGAATGAAACGGAGAACGTTTAATATCCTTACGATGCTGGATCTCGGTGTACGTCTCATCACAGCAGAGCGAACCCTGCTGCTGCTGCTGCTGTTGCTACCCCTTCGTAAGAAAGGACACGCGCCAGAGATTCACAGCACACGAGGAGAACGACGAAGAGTCGACGAAGAAAGAAAAAAAAAAGGCGAGTATCAGAGAGGCTGTATGAGCTTTGCCCGCCCATTCCGTGTATTGTCCCGGCGAGACCGCGGACTCTCTCGGGATGCCGCGATTGTCCTGTCGGCTTCTTTCCATCTCTTTCTTCCTCCTCTACCCCCGTTGTGTATACCACCGTCTCTGCCTGTGCGGGTCCCATCCGGAAAAGCCTTTCAATAAAACGTACACGAGTGGACGTTTGATAGCGACGAGAGGGATAAAAGCCGAGAGAGAGAGAGAGAGAGAGAGAGAGAGAGAGAGAGTGGTCAACCCACGCAACGTTGCTCCATTTTTCTCTCCGGGAGATATTTTCTCGAGAAAAACGAATCCATGGCTTTTTCTCTAACTCCACCTTCCCTCCCATCGCACCGCTACTCGGCCATCCTTTTGCCATATCCTCGAGGAAAAACGAGAGCGTGGACATACGAACCTCTCCGGCAATGTAGACTTGTCTCCTTGGATATAGGCGAGTGCGCACGCACACACATACGCGTAAATATCTATCCAAAGGACAATATCCAACGTTTGCCTGTGTGTACACACGGCGCGGATAAAATAGAAAAAGATATAAAAGGCACAAAGAGAGAAAGAAAAAAAGCTTCAGGCTAAAAAAACTAATAGTCCCAACACGGTCGTCAAGCGTTAATATACATTTACAGCTCGCGAGCTTCGCGCTTATCCCGACGACAGCGTTTTTTTTTTTTCTTAGTGACTTTTTTCAATGTTCATCCGATGCGTCCATCGTTACACTCGTGTATCTCGTCTCATACGAATTAATAAGAATTGAAAAAAAAATGCGTACAAATTGGAAATTGTCACATTGCTTCCTCGTCACAAAGTTATTTGTATGATTAGATGGTTTACGTAGCTTCGTAAATGTAGGTATGGTTTTCATAGATTTGGCTTCCTCACAGAGGGGACTCAGTCATGAGGAAGCCGAAAATGTGCAAGCCTTCTTTTTGCACCCTTGTTTTTTAAATTCACTTATCCTTTGCGAAATTCGACATCCTGTCTCCCAGCAAAATTTTGTAAATTTTTTTGGGTTGATAATCTCAAATTTACGACGGTTAGAGCGCGATCACAAATATTTTTTTAAAAATTAAAAAGTTTATGAAATCTGAACCCCTCGAACGATCATTGCCAAATTCAACATCAAAAATGCTTGTCCCCTGGCCTATCAATACAAAAAGTATAAGGAAAATAACCTTAAATTTATCAAAGCTAGGGTGAACACAGAAATTTAAAAAAAAAAACCAAAATCATCTAAAATCGGACACTCGTTAGAAAATTTTTCGAAAATTTCAGCAAACAAAAGGGATTTTATATTTTGGTAGTATGCCATTGTTTCAGCACGGTGCAGCTCAAGCCAGTTGAAAAGACAGATGCAATTTCAAATTTTCGAAGACCTGTCTGCCTGCACAGCATATAAGCCACCAACACAAACGCACACATAAATTCATTTTTTGTAAATGTGTTTTCTCGATATTTTGGCACATTCTCAACAGATTGACATAAAAAATCCGAAATGTTTTTTCACGAAAACGAAGCTTCGTCTATGAGGTAACAAGAATAAAAACTTTGAGTCTAGCCCGCATGAAACTTCTTCTCCTTCCTCTTTCCGCAATGGTTTTGGACACCAAAAGTATTGATGAACCGCAACATATCCTACGGATTTGATTGTCATTCGTTCACCGAAACTCAATTCTCCAGTCCAGTCGGGAACCCGAATAGAAAAGGTCCAGCTAGAATGCGGCCCATTACACGCTTGCCCTATCAGACGAATCCAGCCCTGACCTATCCTGGCCAGGCTACGTCGTATCAGGTCCAAATCGGGCCAGTAACGGAGTTTCACATCAGGCAATGATCAGACGGTCACTGGCCCCTGATCCGGCACACCTACAGTGCCTGATTTGGTCTTGATCATGAACGGCTGCATATAGTTACTATATATAGCAAAGTACGGAGCGTGTGTGTAAATACTTTATCGGGAAAGAAATTAAATCCCAAACAACTCTCATACCAGAAGAGCGTTTGGCTTTAACATTGAGGTGAGATAATCGAGGACTTTCATACTTCTGTAAATTATAACTGTTACATATATCATGTATATTCAATTCTGTATGTGTTGAGGTATTTAACTACAGGTGATGAGGTCCATTCAGTTGCTCGGGGATTTTGTGTTGGACGGAGCACAGCATGACATATGCGAATTCCATGAAAAATTGGCGGTAATCGCGGTAAAGTAACCGACACCGAGAGATATTTTCGTAGGAATCACATTTTTGTATTATTATGTTTAAAAAAAACGGGGCTTAAGCGGAAGACATTAATAGATACACGACCATATCTCGACTCATGTCCTATTCCGCTGTCATTGAAATAGCAATTGAGTTAAAATAATAAAAATGCACTTGAAATTTTCCACTACTCGTTCGCATGCAGCAGCAAATATTTCGATTCACATGCAACGTATTTGTATAAATTGGTCGCGGTCAAAAATAAGAAAATTTTTATCTGACGGTAAAGCATATAATACGGAGCCGAATATCGTTGGGTTATCCTATCCTATATCAGCCTCCCTAACATGTATATCTACGACGTTGGATCTCCGACGCGGGCTGCTCTCTCGCACTCGCGATTTTCCTGTACGATGTATCACGTCTCTAAGAGCTATATATGCGAATATCACACACGTATAGTATATTTATATATATATATATACATATAAGTAGAAGAAAGATGGCTCAGGTCGTCCGTCCCCAGCGGCTAACCCCCTGATATATCGTTTACGTGTCTCGGCGTGCATACGTCGTTTGGGACACATGCCGCCCACCTCCTCCCATTCTTGCGTTCTCCACCTCCTTAACCGCCCTCTCGCACCCCCATCTATACACATACAGAGATGTATAGATACCTTCATCCCCTCAGTAACCCGCTAACGTCGACGAGCAGCCCCGCGCGCACCTTCGTACTCTTTCCTCTCGGCCTTGTGTCGTCATCCCTTGGCACTCGAGGTCTCTCGTCAAAGACCTCGAGAATCTTCGCTATACCGTTCCGGCGCTTTTACGAATTCACGGGATGGCGGGCAATGCTAGTTCGAGGGTACGACGCCACCCCGCGCGAGATACATTCTCTGTTACTACACACAGATACCCTGTTTCACCCACCATACTTCTCTGCTGTCCTTTATTTTTCCTCCTCTCGAAGAATGATCATGGTACACGCTCCTGCGATACACATCAGAGGACGCTCATATATGATAACCTACTTTGGGTATTCGCGGAGAATCGGGAAAAGCAATTTTTAATTGCATTCTTTGTCAAATATTTATAAGCCAGAATGATGACAATTAAAAAAAAAGCAATCAACCTTCATATTGATACGGGGACCTCAGTTTGGTGAGTCAGTGCACCGTGAAATGGACTTTTGATGCTCATCTTCTTCCATACGTTATTCACGATCAATCGCCAAGGATAAGTGGCGCTGCATTCTCTCTCGATCCTTATTTTGCTTGAAATACCAGAATATGTGCGCTCTGCTCCCGATAGGTATAGACACATCGGCGCATGCTGCACAGGTCGCAAGGTTGTTGTACACTTTATATGCCATATGCGGCTGTCTCTCTCTCTCTCTCTCTCTCTCTCTCTCTCTCTCGCTTTCCATGTATGAGTTACTCTGTGCGCTCGCGGTCTCTCCACAGGGCTTAGCCATAATCTGAAATATATTGGTGCCCGGTGTTTGTCCACATCTCGTTGACCGGCATTATAAATCGGCGAAGCGTAGGCATTCGTTCGAGAACATTAGTCAAAGAGTCGAGCTAACGTCGTATATGCGCACGATAATGCGTCTGATATCGGGTCTGCCTCGCGCTCGACGATATCCTCTCCCGCGATGTGTATTCGCATGTATATCTCCGAGCTTGGCTTCGCGAGTATATACCCGCGCTCAAAAGAGTATCCCTGTATATATATAGCAGAACACAAGAATCCATAGTAGTGCTCGCGCAAAGATCGGCGCATCTCGCCGCAGTCTGAGAATCACCAAAGAGCCTTAACAAACTTGCAATGAAGTCTTTTGCTCTGAGATTTATTGTACCGCAGTCGGACCAATTAGTCTCGATCAGCGATTCGCGAAGTATAGAGAAGTTTTCCAATGACATTTGAAAAATGTTAACGATGCAATCAAATGTATACCGCGGCATGGGAATGATGCTAAAATCTCCGCAAAGAAACAGCAAAAATTGCTGATATACTATATCTGGGGTGAAAATCATCTCTAATTATGATTGAGAGTGCCTGGGCTAGACATGAAATGGGTTTCATTTTGTAAATTGTAAATTAATTTTTTTTTTTTTTTTTTTTTTGCGAAATTACCGAAACAGCCGTAAGGGCGAGAACGAGCAAAACGTGCATGGACTCGATGAAAAATAAACTTTGTGTTTCGGAGATCGAGGTAACACGACGAGAAAGTTCGTTGCCTTTTAGTGTAAGCGAGAGTGCGTTGAGAAGTGTCGGAAATTTGAGCGCCGAAGCGCGAAGGGAAAGGATATATACCAATAGGATATAGATAACCAGGACAACGTATATCGCGTCCTGTCCTTCCATGCTCACGCCATCCCTTCCCGACCTTTTACACCTTTTCCTTTCCTCTTCTATAACTCGGCCGCGGCATGGCAGCACTCTCTCTCTCTCTTGCTCCCCTTCGTCCTCGCGTTTATAGTAATGCACTTATAAATCAGGTTCAGCCGGGGACCACCATAAAGCATTGCTATGTTTCGATGTCCGTAGGCATTCCTGGGCGGGTTTCGCGAGTCGTTTGATTCACGCTCGTTCGCTTTCGCTCAGGCACCTCTTTCGCGCCTCTTCTCAAGGCTTCCCTCTTCTTCGTCTTCTTCTTCGTCTTTCATACTACAACGTAGCCCGGGCATACTATACGCTGGGTTACAAGGTGTAGTCATGCATTCGCGTCTGTGTTAGCGCAAAATGTGTATATGTATGCGTGTCCGTACTATACAAGTATCGCGGTCAGGCGTGAGAGAACTTGTCGCCGTGCGATAATAGTTTATTTGTCGAGCGCCGCCCGGTGTGTGTGCGATGCTCGATCCTCTCAGAGTGAGAACGAAACCGTCGAGGATATGTTCCGGTTTTCTCTCGTAGCGCGCGTTTTTCTTGCGCCATGGGGATTGTTTATTATGCGAATTGAACGAACCGAAGGCGATAAAGATCCCGTCTTTTCTCCCTTCTCCTTTAGCCCTAACTCGCTCTCTGGCAATCTTACATACGCACGTTCTTTTCCCCGATTCCCTCGTCCTTGTGTCGTCGTTACATATCCATGTGTGCGTGCGTGTGTATGGGGGATTCTCCACCCGCACTCTCGGTACAGGACATGAAGGATAATCGATAATATTTTGCGATACAGTCGTACCTCGGGCACTGGCTGAACTCGAGCACAGGAGCCTCGGGCACTGACCGTAAGACCTAACCTTCTTACTAACCAATGAGAATAAAGCACCAGGACCGTATCATACGTATAGCGGTACCCTCCACTCGTTGAAATGATAAATTATTTTGTTCATGGGAGGATTCTATATTGTGGCGGCACTGTGGATTTCGCAGTGCCCGAGGTTGGACTGTAGTTACGATTTTTACTCTAAATCTTTTATTCGGTAGATGAAAGGATTCAAGAAACAATAGCACAATTGTAAATATCGTTTTTATAATTATCTCAAAATGGCACATTACGCGGTTGTTATTTTTTATTTATAGTCACGTTGAAATGAAAAATTATGATTTGAAGAAAATAAAAAAATCACTAGATCGCTTTACCTTCCACTCGCTCTCGGGGTAATTTCAAAATTTTCAGGTCAGCCGAATACATTTCCAATCGAGGAAATAAATTATGCTTCTCGCTAAAAAAAAACGTCATTTAAATTAAATACAAATGCATTTTTTCTTACCCAACCGAATATTTTTCATTCCAAGCCTTTCACTTTCCACTCGGGGTTTTTTTTTTTTTAATTTGGTTTTATCGTAACAATGTAACATGACGCGATACATTGTCTCTGCAGATTTTTTTTCCGAATTTTTTCCTTCTGTACTCGATCATTCGTATTGTTTTATTTATATCGCTACATTTGCGAGGCATAATCGTTCGAGCTGGTGTATCTTAATTTCTGACCCTCGTCGATGACAAACGCCTCGTTCGCTCGAACAATTTTTTTTTTTTTTTCTCACCGCTCGCCGGTGCGCACGACCGTTGTCATGTTCAGGCGCCAATTTTCACCTGGAGCGGAGGAAGAACCGCTCAGGCGACTTATTCCCATGCGGCATAAAAGTAACGAGCAACCCTCGACAACGTTTGTTCCAAACGCGCGAAACTACGTGCTCGTCGATTAATCGCGGTTTATTGTGGCAGCGCGAGAAACTCGCGTTCTCTTTGGGCCTTGGTCATTTATTTGCATTTGTCGCTCGGATATATATGCATATATACCTACCATATACCATATATATATATATATATATATATATATATATGCATCGTAGTAGCGAAACCAAAGCCCAGAATTCACACCACTTTATTCCGATATCTTTTTGTTTTTACTCCTACAATACTTCTAATTGCAATTATTTTAATTGTAATTAAAAATCATAATGATTAAATGAGCGATAATTGAAAAAAAAAAAAAAAAAACATTCGAGCAATTATTCAAATCATAATCGTGCCGTTGACAAATTAATATTCGATAAGTGGCCAATTATCGCGAAATTCCTGATTTTTCGTTATCTCTTGGCGAGAACGGCGAAACGATTTGTCGAGTCTCGTTTCGCACCGACGCGGTTATAATTAATGCGACGCTAATGAGTAATGGCATCGATAGCGTTGCACGAACCGGTTCTCCATGTACATACACATACGGATAAAATAAATTAAAAAAAAAACACACATATAACCCATACGGACACACGGGCGAGTGGTCCACGCAGCATTCTCCGAAAAACCAGAGTCCCGCTTTATATTGGCTCGCATTTGTCAAGTCTCGGACTCGATGACAGTCACAAGACACTTTATCGGTATATAAGTAATAGGTAACAATATATTCCGGCATAAGGGCTTATCGGCTCCATTAAAGGCTAACATATCCGGCGTTGGTGTAACGAACACACCACGCTGCGTCTGTTGCGTGTCTTTTTCACCTCTCGAGAATCCGATACACGAAACTTTGGTCCTGGCAGAACACACACACACACACACACACACACACATACACACTAGAGCGATGAGGATACAGCACACACTCGGGGTGTACGTACTCCAGCTAGGCTGGATTCGATATTCTGAAGAAAGCACGAAGAATGAGATGCAAATAAAAAGTTGCAGATTTATTCCCCATTTTTGTTCTTTGCCTATTTGCGAATCTTCGTTAGCCAGTGGTCTTCACAATTTTTCAAGCCTATCGTATTCATGCACACCAATAATTTATCTCATAGTTTTTTTTTTTTTTTCACAAAAACAAAAGCTACCTCCACGTCGAAGTAAAATGAAAATTGAGATGCCTTCATTCGATTAAGGTATTTGTGCCGCGACCCGAATAAGCGGAAACGATGGAGCGGCGGCGCGCGGTGAGCGGGGCATGCATAAAACAAAAAAGAGTCTGACCGTTCGTGCGCTATACCCGTGGATAGCAGTGAGCTTAGGTTTTGGCTTGTAACTAATAAACCAGATGGTCGAACCTATCCAAATTTGTTGACGGTCATATTAAAGATCTAATAAAGATCTGACATAAATTTTATGCGGGTGGCAATATTTTAATGGAATTGACAGCTCAAACAAATATTGCTCCCATTTACTCTCATGTATAAGCCAAATTTTTGAAAATTATTTTTACAAAAAGGACATGGAGGATCGACTTGAAATTTGAGCAGTTCACGTTTTATATATTTTTCATTTATTTAAAAAAATATTAAGTTGATGGCATCATTTTCAAAAGTGGTATCGAAACGCCTTAAGCCCTCTTCGTTGGTGCGAAGAATTCCACTAAAAGTGTCCAAGCTGTACACGAAATTTTTTTTTTTTTTTTTTATAATTTAGTCGCCAATCTGTATTCGGAGATTTTTCGAGTCACTGAATCAAAATTTGATGTAAAAATTTTGAAATTCATGATTGCAGATCCAATACGGTTGACCAAGAAGCCACCAAATTTGAATGCTGTAACTACTAAATAACTGATTGACGTAACTGCTAAATAATTTTATAACTTTTGTCCTCGAGCAACGCGAACAAATACGGTATTACGATTTTCCAAATTTTCAAAATTTGACACATCTTGAGAGTGATTAGAGATACGCAAAAACTGATATGATTTTTGGGGTCTTCCGAAAAGGGAAATTCTCGAGCACATAGAACGAACCCAATACTATAGTATTAATACAGTGTTATTTTTGAGAATTTAAGTTGGAATTTTTTTTTAGATATCATGAAAATAGTCAGAAGTAACTTATAACACATAATATTTCAACGATTTGCTAGTAATAATATATTCAAGTAATGATTTCAAGAAAGTAATTCAAAAATTCAAGCACACCGTATCAATGTATCGTATTTTTTTTTTTTTTTAGTCTAGGTCCACCATTCTGTGACAGCCATCTTGAATTTTCCAATTTTTACTTCAAAATCGAATTCAGTGAGCTATTTTACACCCCCAGAATGAAGCTGAGGTTCGACGTGGGTGCAAGAAGGACATCCGAGTGGATCTCTCTCTCTCTCTCTTGCACTCACGCTGAACCTCTCGCTCAATGTAAACGAGGCCAGTGACTGTAAAAAACTTCAAGCACAGCCGAGTTTTCATGTTATTGAAGTATTGTATATTTTTGGATTTTTCATCCGCCATATTTCATCAGCTATTCTGAATTTTCCAATTTTGACGTAAAATTCGGATTGAGCTATTGAAAATAAAGCATAAAGGATGTGCGCACCGTCAACAATACCCTGGGTACCGTTCGATTCCGTGCACGATTGCGTCAATACCCAACGAAGGGCTCAATCATAATTCCAATTAAAAACAATTTCCTCAAGCCCAATGCTATCGAGTCATATTCTGCAAGACAATTTTATCATTTGCGACGTTTCATCGATTCGTTCGAAATTTTCGGTCGAGTCGGAACAAACTTTTTATTGCGTTCAGTCACCGCCGGGAGAGGTTATATGCGACAGCGCGAGATGAAAAAATTTGGCGATAAAATATTATCAGTATCAGCGTAAATCATGTTGGCGGGGGAGGTCCCCCAACGTCGTATTAATTGATATTTACTATAGGCTCGCGGTCTAATTACAACTGATGGACGGACTTTTTGTCGGCGAGATTTTAGAGGGCCCGTTGGCTCTGTAGTCTGACGTGCATTGCGGTCGGAGAGAAAAAGAGCGTGTGTTTTGCCTGTATACAAATGTTTTGTACTGACAAACGTGCGGGCGCGGTGTCTTTTTGCGGTGCAGGTCGGACGCACATGTACTACACTCGACCCGTCGCGGAATAACCTTAACCACGCTACAACGGTACTCATTATTAATTTTATTTGCTCCAATGCACTTGCGGGCAAAGCGTATATAATCCTTCGCGTCGATCGTAAAACTCTTATTCCGCACGGGAATATTTTCTTCCTGTCGAAAGAAATTCTCGCGTAGCAAATTTTCTCTCGAGCCTATAAAAAAATTTTAAAAATAAAAAATCAGAATCACCTTATAATTTCGTCGATCGTGAATCGATCGATACACGCACGCCACTTGAAAAATTTACGCGCGTCTCTCGTCGTTTCTCCCGTGTGTTCCTTCTTCGAGCGACGCCTTCATAGCCCTTCTATTAGTTAACTTTTATCTCGCCGTTCGTCGCTCTGCCCACTCGCGCTAGCGCGCGATAACTCGGCGCCGTGTTGCGACTCAATCCCGCGGTTCTTTCGTATATAAATCTTGTAAGCGGCATAAATCAACGTGTGCGACTGAGCTCAAGCAGCGTGATACACCGATGGAGAGAAATCCCCCGATACATGCACGGGGAGGGGGTGCTGCGCCCGGATATCTTGTGCAAGAAAGTGAGAGCAAGATGAGGACCCTTCGATTCTCCGCGACTTTAGCGAAGAACCCTCTGCATCGAAAGAACTGCGCGGAAATAAGACACACACGAATCCCACTTATGGGATTCCCCTTCGCGTGTGTACTCGCGCACACACACACGTCCCCTGTGTGTGCACTCTCCCTTGGCCCTTCACGCGCGAAAAACTCTTCGGCAATGTGTCACGCACCGCGCGCTTTAGCATGACTTGAAAAAAAATCGCGTCCTCGTAGTTTTCCATCCCTCCCCGCACCTTCCTCTTATCGACGAGAGCACAAGCCACCAGGGCAACAAAACGACGCGTTTGCTCATTTTTTAAATTATTTTACTTTCTATCCGGAGTGGGGCTCTCTCTCTCTCTATAGTACATGAAAATGTTTGTACTTCATGGAAGGATGGCAAAATTTGTTGAAAGGTTTTTTTCAAAATTTTTATATTTTCTTTGAACAATTTTAAATCTCTGAAGAGTGAGGAAAGAATTAGATCCCTTAAACCCTTGGCTTTTTCAATTTATTTCCGTGTTAAATGTGGCTTGTTCTTTGAAAAGTCTCTCTTCGTAAAGATTCGCCGACTGTTTTTTTTTTTTTTTTTTTTTCGTAATTAACGATTTACTACACTAATTACAAATTTTCATCATATACACTGATTGATAAAAAAAATATATATAGATATTTCATATGATCCTCTGTCGAGATTCCCTGCAATATGTCAAAGTACAGTGGGTGGCTGTTGATATAAGATACTATATAAGCTTCTGGTCGCCTCCTCCTTCCCGTTCTAATCCTCGTAGATCTCTCCCGACCAGAAGCAGATGAACGAGATTCGATCGGGGACATTTGAAGGAGAGACCAGAAGCGGAGGTGATAGATGCGAGTTCGAACGATGCCACAATCGTAAGAGGGAAAAAAAAACACATCGAGTGTACGTGTGAGTGAGTAAAAGAGAAAAAAAAGATATATATAGATATATTTAAATGGACAAGTGGTGAACACTCATGGGCTAAAATAGTGGAAGACGAAGGGTCCTTCGCGGAGTCTATCGTTCTCTTTATTTCTTCCTTCGTGTTGCTCTCGCGAAGAGAAGGGAACACTTTTCTATATACACCAACGTCGTTTTCCTCTTTCTCGGCTTGATGTTATTTACGACTCCTGATTTATCGGATGAAAGAAAGAGGCAGCTTAGCCCGGCGTTCAATCCCCGATTGCGCACACGGGTAACGACGATACAAGAAGATCGAGAGAGAGAGAGAGAGAGAGAGAGAGAGAGAGAGAGAGAGAGAGAAAGAGAGCGAGAGAGACTCGCTGCTTTTTCCAAAGACCAGAGTGGACCACCTTCTTTTTTCCTCGTTTTCTCATCTAGTTTCGTTGAACCATCCTCCATTCGGAAAACTATTCTAGACTCGAGGTATCTGTCATATAATATAAAGAACTTATTCTTTTTCTTCTGTGCTTCGTTATTTTCGAGGTATTGTGCTTTTTTCCTTCTCTAAGAATCTCCCTGTACGTATTGTATTTATCATTAAAAAAAAAAAATGATAAATACTAAAGGGCCACTGTGAGAGAAGGTCATTATTGCTTTGGTAATATCTACGGTGACATGAGTTCAAAGAAACATTTAACTTTTGCAAACCAAATATTTTCTTCGTCCATTATAGTTATTTGTTTGAATGGATCGACATACATTTAGAGTAAGCAACCCTTTTTTGACTAAACGCCAATAACACTTTGAACGGACAGCCATATCCCCGCTAATTTACATTAAAAAAAAAAAAGATATTTTGGCTCTTCTCAGTCATAGATTCACACCCGATGATAATTTCCATCAAATGAATTATACTTCATATCCATGGAAATTTCTTATTGCATCGCGCAATCGGCGCAATCCAAGGACGAGACCTTATACTCCGTAACTTTTAACACCGCAGTTTTACGTGGAGGAAGAAACCTTGGTGCAGACCGCAAGCTGCGATTTAGGGCTATTAAAAATTGTATGTTCTCGATACCCCGAAACGCGCGGCCTTTGACGGTACTCGAAGTGTTAAAATTATTTTCTAACCGCATGTAGTGATATACGAGCGGTAATTGAAATTAAAAAAAAAAAGAATAAGAGAAAGAAAAAGCGAGATACATGAAGCATATGATGTTGGTCTTGGATGAAGGAAAAAGAGAGAACGAGAGAGAGAGAGAGAGAAAGAGAGAGAGAGAGAGAGAGAGTGGGAAAAGTACGTTCGGTACGGTCGTAAAGCTTTTTGTTTGTGGCCGCCGCGCACACGCGCGGACTCTTTCCAGCCCTTAAAACGCGGACAAGGCTCCAGGGCTGACACGAGCCTTGAGGCTTTTTCATTCACATCTCGCGATATACTCATCCTATAGCTATTTTTGCCAGCTCTTTCTCGCTAATGTACTCTCGACAAAGATGGCCTCGGGTGCAATTTACTCATGCGCCAGCGAACGAGACAAACGAAATACGCATACGTCGATGGTTAAGCGTCAGAGAGGCGTTGAGTCTGATCCTTATAAGCCCACTTGACACACCCTTTTGACCCTGAGCCTTATGCACCGAGTCAAGGGACGTACATGTACTGCTAAAACAGCTTACCTCCATCTATATTATACATGTAGGTTGACCGCACGTCTTCCGCGCCTGTTTTATAGCGTTTCGTGGTTTCACAAAGATAATTGTTTGATGCCTATATCACGTTCATTGCAAAATATAAACAAATATTTATATATATATATATATATATATATATATGCCGAAAGGACAAATACGCCGTCGCGTTGAAAAGCCTTTTGTGAATAAGGAAAAATTATGGGGAACTAACGGAGAAAAAAAAACTGCAGAAGCATCTGGATATAACACTGGGATATTATTCAGCTTCATACGAATTAAAATGATATCGCAGAAGTTCACGGGCTTCTTCGCTCTCATTATTCGTCCCAACATTTTGTCACGACTATGGTTTTAGTTGATTTTATAATGAAAACGAGACGACCCGCCCGCAGCTTCGTCTCTTATTCGTACATCTCTCGCGCGGCGTGCTGGAAAACCATGAAGAAGCAAGAGAATAACGCACATGGCGTAAAAGGCCACGCGATGGGGTCCGGAAAATTTCACGGTGAAATTCTAATTCAATTGACCCTCCCGCATAATCGCGAGAACTAGATAATAATTATCGTGAATCTTAGCCCACACCGGGCTCGAGTATAACCGGGGAGGTCACGAAACTGGAGAATTCTGATATCGTTCCTAACCCCCGCAGAAACGGGGATGGTATACTCACCCCGTTTTTCCGCGTGCTCAAAATTTATTTATTTCCAGGGAACATGAAACTGCTAAAGTCTTGCCGTATATTCGGAAGTAATTGCTTACACGTAGGAACGTAATTTCAATGATAAGAGAAAATGATCGTCGGTTGATTACGAATGAAAGATTCGTACAGAATATAACGAGTAGACGCGAACGATCGGTGGTTTTGGGAAATGAAACGAACCGTCGACTTTATAACGCACGAGCCTATTGCTAAAAAAAAATATTATAAATTATACGAACAGCCCATTTTGGAGAATCAATGGTAGAATTTTTAATAGGGAAACCATTCGCCACCAAATAGTTAGATTTCTCAAGCCATAATTGTTCAACCAAGATTATTTTAATCGTAAATAATTCCAACGAACCTTTTCTTCGGGGATTCTCTGAATCCATGTTCGAATTTTCTCGTGAATGAATGTTTTCTATCTGAGAACCGCTGCTTCAGCCAAGAAACAAGCTATAAAATCTCGCTACCGATATTACTGCGCGTGGTCGACGCGTATTCGGTTGGTCAATTCCGGTTACTTTATCTCCCTCTCTGACTCCGTCATCGTGAAAATCAACCAAGGGACGGCCCTCACGTTGAAGTAGAACCTCTCGCACTTTCTCAATTTCCTTCTTTCCCCATATGCGATCCATTCGCCTTTTTATCTCGATTATCCTCGAAACGGTGTTAAAAAAGTTTGATCCAAAAATTAGACCTACAAATTCTCGAAGGCCCTGAAATAAAACTGCGCCTTGAAGTGCTCTTTAAGATATCCTGCGTGCTCGTTTCATTTTCCGCTCCATCGTAAGAACCGCCGGACTCGATAACCAGACAATTTTATTTAAAAATCAGCGTTGAAAAAACGTAAAAAAAACAAATCGTCCATCCTCTCTGACTCATGGCGGATAACAATAAAAGTAAGTGGTATAGATTTTCACCGAGGTATATTTTTCCTCTTGCAAAAGTGATGAGAAGGAAACGATAATAGGTCGTGGTGTTGATCACGAGAAAAACAGAACTGCAGGACATTGTGATCAGCTAAGTGTGTGTCCATGTATACCGGGTGTCCCTTTTGTTATTCTTTGCACCCGATTATTTCTTAAATAACTAATGACATCGAAAAAAAAAAATTGTTAGGAGGCAGTTTGAGGGTACAACGAGGAGAATATTTGGTGGAAAAATGGATTTACATACTTGTTTTCGCTTTGCTGAATCATATGTGAGACTGAATGCAGACTTGCAGTACGCAAAGAAATTTCGAAATTCCATCCGGATTCCATTCCGTCGATTGGAATCCATCAATATTTTCTTGAATCATACCCAATAATTTCATAGGGAAAGATTCAAATTGAACACCCTGTATGTATAATGTGTACGAGACAAGAATAGGGTGGTAGGCGAGGGTGATTGTACGGGGCTAGGCTGTTACGAGCGGTGCGTTCAATTAACGGTGGCCGCGCGGTAGAACTTCTCGTTCTCTCTTTGTCTCATTTTCCTCCATATACCGCTGATACTGACGCCACTGCACACGGCAATAGAAAACAGCCCTTGTCGGCCAGCGTCCAACATACGAGGGTGATACGCAGGGGGTTGCGGAGCAAGGTAACCGTGGCAGTTAATGCTAGAGGCATACCTACTTACTACCTACGGCAGTTTCTTTTTACTGCCGAACCACACACAACACACACGAGGGTCCAGCTACGAGCAGCTTCCCGCTAATTGGTATCGAACCGTTATTCCCCTTCATTAACGGCGACCGATATAAAACGAGATCATTCCAAGCGAGATCTTGAAAAGAAACGCTTCGAAACAAAAAAAAAAGTAGAACAGTAGCATTTTTTTTCTTTGTATTTGTCGGAAATTCTTTCTCGTAGACTAATTCTCATAGACTAAATACACCATTCAACACTGAAATTGGTGCACCGATCATGAGGGTTAATCGTCAAGATAAAATATTTAAAATTTCGCACATTTAATTTAGAATTTCCAATAATTTTTTTTCCCGATAATTTTCGTGAATTCTATGGTAATTCTTCTCGTATATCTCGGATGTAAAGTATTTCGAACGTATAAAGTTTTCATACGTGATTAGTTCCTATAACCATAACTGGGCGAGAAGTCATCCGATGAAGATTTCGGTGCCTCGAGATTCTTATTCTCAATGACGTATACACGTTTTTTTTTACGCCTTCACCTGTCTTAATCGTACGAAAATCCTGATGTATCACGTAGGATCGAGTAAATTGGATCGTTAGGAAGATTGAACGTGTGTATATAGTGAGTCTTCGGTCGATGTAATGTATGGGATAAGGATATATTTCGACCCGTAGACAGGGAAAAATGAAAAATTGGCACGATTGGAATCAGAAAACGTTGGTATATACGGTATGTGGACGCACTGGTTCTCACGAATCCCACCAAACTAGATGAAAGAAAGTCAGGGGTGTGCTCTGTAGCCTGCTTGATGTTCGGTAGTATATATATATATCTAGATAGCGAGTATATAGAATGTATGTGGATAGTATGATGTAGAAAGAATAAGAGGAGGCTCGTGCACGAGCTCCGAAGAATATACGGCAGAAAAATGCGAAAATTATTGATATTGCTTGGGTCACATATCATTGTCTTGGGATATAGACGTCGTTCCACCCTCTCTTGCTCTTCCTACATACAACTATCTTTCTCTCTCTCTCTCTCTCTCTCTCTCTCTCTCTCTCTCTCTCTCTCTCTCTCTCTCTCTCTCTCTCTCTCTCTCTCTCTCTCTCTCTCTCTCTCTCTCTCTCTCTCTCTTTCTCTCTCTCTCTTTCTCTCGTTTCTCGTTCACGTTTTACTGCTGCCGCTGTTTCCTTCGCACTTCGACCTTAAGCCCCATAGCCCCTGGAATAAGGCACCTCGGGCATCGGCTCAAACCCACCCGTACATACACACATACATACACGAAGGGCTCGCATGTGCACGCATTCACACATGAAGAAAAAAAAATACACACTCACGTAGAATAACGGGAGGAAAGGGCTCACGGGTGCCGACGGGCCTGATATATTCTCGCAATATTTTTCGATCATCGCGTGCCGCGGAGATTTATATGGTAGGAGGAAGGAAGCGCAGTTCACAAGAAGAAGTAGAAGAATAAGAGGAAGATGAAAGCCGTTGCGGGGGCCAAACCACACCACCTGATCGCGAGTTACTGCACATGCATACACATACACACACACACATACACAGAGCCATTTTTTCAAGTGCTACTCTTTTTTTATAATACGATAATACACAGTTTTATTGTTTCCTCTGGTCTCACGACGGAAGAAGATCCCGAAAGAACTCTTTTATTTTGTATTTTATCAATGAGGATCTGTCGTATTTATGCGATCATTCAAATGTCTAACGTTGGCTAAGTTTTGAAAAATTGAATTTTTTATTTTCATTCTCTTCTGAATTTATTTGAAACCAATCATATATCTTATAAACTTTTTTACTCCATATCCAACCGTATTATTTATCATAATAAATTGTTGCAAAACCGTGAAAAAAGTATAGTAAAAAAAGTGATATGGAAATAAATTTATGATTGCAGCAACAATTTTTTTGGTTATGCGAGCAATAATTTAGCTATTCGAACCGTAAAAAAGATCAACAGAACATTCCAAATAAGTGACCATAAAATATTTATATTTCCCTTATTCAACTAAATAGATTGTATAAATTTTTCGTGAGTCTTTTTGTACATTTCTGAGGGTATATACAACAAAAGCAATATTGTTGCTGGTGTATACAATCGGGATAATTTACAATAGCGATAACGAATCCGGTGGTTGAGCCAAACGTCTAGATGTATATATATGTATCCCTGGCCGAGTTAATTGCCCGGTGGGGAGAAAAGATTGTGCGTTGAATCGTGGACGAAACTGACCAGCGGCAATAGAGAGAGAGAGAGAATGACGATGCTATAGCGAAGCACGTGTGTAGTGGGATTCGTGTGCTATTCCCACGTGACGATTAGTTCGAGATATTTGTACGAGATCCGTCGAACGAGAACTACCACGGAAACCCCTGGAGGGGTAACTGCCAATGAAACAACCACCCTGTCGTTTCACCGCCCCTCTCTCCATGCATTCCACTATAGCTGTATCCATTATACCGCACATATAGCTCAGGCTTTTGGTATCGGGGTCGAAGGATACGTATAACTGTACGACCGAAATCGTTCGATTAACCGTATGGTTTCGTACGATATACTTTGGCTTGTTTCATTTCATCGTTACCAAGCACTGACTGAATGGCGCTGAAAAGCTTTTTCCGCGAGGGTTCTCAATCTCTTGCTTACCGGGGGATCGCACAGATTCTCCCCGAATTTGAAAATAAAAAGTTTGTCTGCTTGTGCGTATCGCCTGTGAATATAACCGAAAGTATTTGAAATTAAACTCGTATTTTATCTTAATGTCGGGGCAGTAAGGAACCTTTGATTCACTTTTTTTTTTAAATATTTACTGCGGTAAAATGGTGCAGTGTATAGTGCAATGAAGTTTAAGAGAACTGTCAATGTCGGCCGAAAAAAATAGGTCATTTTTAGGAATTTATTTGCCCAAAAACAATCGAGTTCCGCTTGATTAATGAAATAAATTTCGAGCAATTTCATTTTACCATCCAAGATGATCACTTTTTTCAGTGGCATTTTCGTTTCTTTTTTTCTGCCGAAATTTATCGAATAGAACAGTTCGCGGGGAAAAAGTTGTATATGCCGAAACGGGACACTTAAAGAACCCTCTCGGAGCATCGGAGCAATAATAATAGCGAGCGAGAATTGTGCGATGCCGGAGAACGACGATAGTTATAACGATACAGCCGAGATGCCAGTTAAACTGTTCGGAAATTCGCTGGGCTATCCAATTAAGCGAAGATCCTGTGGCAGCGCCAGAGGTCTCGAAGGGTCAGAATTCGCGTCGTTCTCTATATATTGCCACACTGACCACATATTTAACACTACATAAATTGTTACCGACTCCATATCGTTCGACGTTAATCCAATTATTTACCATTTCGTTTGGCCATTTCCCATGCAGCTTGGATATATGTATATATTGCCCATTCTATACATTTGCTTTGAATAATTCTAAGTAATTGCTCCATTATTTCATTTTTGACATGCACGCGAAGGTAAAAGAAATAAAGAAGCTCCGAATAATCAATGAGTAATTACACGTTTGAGGAAATTAAAAAGAAAACAAAATAATAAAAAAACGGATCCTACTTGGTGATAGGAAAGCATATATAGTGAAATAAAAAATAATCGCTTGTCATTTATTCTCTCGTTTTGCGTGTGTACAAGGAATATATCGTATAATATATAGGTATACAAATATATAGGTACAAAGAATATATCAAAAAAATTTTAATTTTTTAAATATTTTTTGACTATTGCGCTCTGACGCATGAGCACGCTTTAATTCGGTCGGATATTTCAGATATCTCGTGTATTTTAGGAAATCCTACGAGCTTTACACACAGATAAATATACGCGTCTCGACACGCTCCTCTATATATCATTGTAAACGCGCATAACAATGTGTGTAATCATCCGCGATATCAGTGGCCATTTACGAGGGCCTAAGCAAACATCTCAAAGACGAACGCAGAAGGGAGAGCTCTCTCTTATTCTCCCTCTCTCTCTCTCTCTCTCTCTCTCTCTCTATACCGTGCTCAATGGAGGCACCTGTTCTCCTTGCTTTCTCGAACGCTGATCAAACAAGCAAACAGAATTTCCGACAGTGTATGGTATATTAGCGGTTGAGGGAGGGTCTTTTTTTTACTGATTTCGAAGAAAATCTCAAAGAGTCTCTCATTTTTGTGTCTTTTTTTCCTCCGTTGATAGAGACATTCCTATAAATTTATATAATATACATATCGTACGCAAGCGTTTAGGATGCAGTAAGCGTACTCTACAGGTGTCGTCAAGATGGCTGATGATATTGAAAAAAAAAAAAAAAAAAAACACGTCTATGTTTGCTTCGTCCAACATTACGATAACGAAAACTCTATATTTTATTACTCGCTGCTTTTGGTGTGAGAGTCAACGGGTTTTCGATGGTTGTCAGCGATTTTTACGCTTCAGTAAAATTCATTCAATCGTCATGATCAATGAGACCGGCCAAAAACTGTCCCACTTCTATAGTGACATACTTCGAATGGATTAAAAATAAAAAAAAAAAAAAAACAACGACAACTTTTATCTCATAAGTGCGAAGGAGCTTTTCAAAAATCGGTATAACGAAAATCCGGTGGATATTCTCGCGGACGATTAATTGTAGGGCATGGTTGAATGAACGGCCGTCCCGGGGTTAAAATATACATGAATTGGCGAGACGAGAGGTGCACGCGGAACGAGAGGAAAACGAGAAGCTTCCGCGTGTGACACCTCGTCCTCGCGTTATCCTTCGACCGCAATTTCATTCGGTTGAGAGCCGCGCATGCATATGTACACCAGATGCATACACGTATTCATGCGATACACCCGGTGATTGCTATATCCATACACAGCAGGCAGGTGAATGTATACACCTATAGATCGTCACTTATGTATGCATATAATACATATAGCAAACCCACATATATGCCGGCACCCTTGCCCCGCGGTGCACGTCGATGCGTTGGCTAATGTACGGCCATCGATAAACGCCATAGCGTCCCACCAAACTCATAAACCAACATTTACATTTAATTGGCCGGCCGTGTCGCTGACTAATGGACAGCCATTCGACTTTGTCCGATCGTCATCCAAAATGTTTCGTCGGTTTATTCGGACCCTGGAACTTTCTCTCTCTCTCTCTCTCTCTCTCATTCATTCTTGTCTCTCACGGACACACATTGGAAAATAATTCTATAGCATCAAATCTATTTTTCGCCCCAATGTTACTACTATGCCTACGAATATTTTACTTGTGAGTGGGAGAATGAGGACATTGCAATTTTTATCAATACGTCAATGGCAGATATTGATCTTTCTGATGAAATCTAAGTAAATGACAGTTGGTTATAGGAAATCATTTAAACAATTAATTATGCACTAAAATTCCTATTCTGTGCTCATTCTCTGTTTAAGCCCCACATTTTTAGCCATTCAAAATATCGATAGTCCAGAGTTTGCGAGGTAAAAATTGGACAAAGAAGTAATTATATTTTTGTTTCTTTTGTATTACAAGTTTCTAGATGATCGATACTTCGTTAATTACGAATCATACCGAATTATTGTTGAATGCTGGAAAATGCAATAAAAAAAATTAAAAGTATTCCATGTTTTTTTTTTTTTTTTTTTTTTTTTTTTTTTTTTTTTTTTTTTTTTTTTTCATTTTGTGAAAATGAGAAGGCGGGCGATGCGTGCAAGTTGTAATATTGTTGTCTTATAGACAATATATAGGGATAATATATTTTTTTACAGTTTTTGATTCCTTTCATCTCTCGCGGTCCCGATATTTCATATCGAACGAACGCAATATACAATAATTTCCGTCGATGGTGGTCTTAAAGTCTCCGAGAGTGGACAAAAGTGCTATAAAACGGTGACTGCGTGTGTTCGGAAACTCTCCCAGGCGAACCGGATACGACCTATAGCAGTGCGTCACACAGGCGCTTTAGGACAAAAGCTCTAATTGATTTTACAGATACGTTAATTGGATTATTGCCCTCGCGTGTATGGTAACGTTGAAAAACGATAAAGTATCGCGTGTGCGCTATCCTGTTCTCTCTTTCTCTTACCCTATTGCTCGATAGTTTCGACCCAAAATTTACGAATCATTCGAGCTCTCTCTCTCTCTCTCTCTCTCTCTCTCTCTCTCTCTCTCTCTCTCTCTCGACCTTCGATGGTGATTCTTGGAAATTTTAAATTTGTTTTTTATCACAATTAGATGAAACTTATATTGCCATAGGATTTACGATTTGATTTCTATCAGTGTCGCAATTAAATCAACTCAAAGTAACACACGCGTATTCGTGTAAATTATTATAGGACAGTTTTTTTTTTTATAACCGCAACTCACGAAATGAATAACAATTAGGTACACGGTTACCATTCGAACGAAATTATTTGATGACGAAATATTTGTCACTGACTGTTATTGAGAAATGAAATTTATTGAACTTGTATGAGTCGATGATTAAATGTAATTTCGAACAATCCATTCTTTTCTTTTAACGAATTTTAATATTTTGAAATAAAAATTAAGAGGATTCGGGGTGAATGATAATGAAAGAATAATGCTTGAAAAATTTCCACATTTTTTGAATATTTTTCAATCGTTATTTTTTTCGATTAATTATTTTAATCATTTCAAATTTACGTTTATTTCTCGTAGGATGGTTTTTATTTATTTTAATTTCTTTGCAGAATATTACTCATTTTATTCCGACTCGATTCATCTTTCGAGCGGTGCTCATCTCCGATAATAACAATAGTATTGTCCGGAAAAGAGAATTTCGGCAATAACACAACGATATTTCACATCGAGTGATCCACATTCTCGTCACAGAGAGAAAAATGATGCGAAGAGAACATATATATCCACTATACTGTATGATAAAGTGCGACTCCGGCCGCAACGACCGTCCATCTCCCTTCTTTTTCCCTCTTTCACGTTGGCACATATATCCTATAGGATTTCTCGTTCCACAACCGAAATTCATTTTGACAGATTTCATACATTGAATTGATGTTTATACACCGGGTTTGGCGAGAGATAAGCCAGCCGGAAAGTTGACAGAGGCTTGCTAGCAACGCACAAGATTGAGAGAGAAAGTTTACCGAAAACGGGAAAAGGGACAAAATTTTTTCGGCTAGATCGCACGATACATAATGTGCTGTCCAAGGGATCAAATCCTTATAAAGGAGAATATGCGTGGGGTAGAAATGATAGAGAGAGAGAGACAGAGAGAGAGAGAGACAGAGAGAGAGAGAGAGAGAGAGAGAGAGAAAGAGAGAGAAAGGAAAAGAGACATTGAGAGAAAGAGTAAATTGATAAAAGAAGCAAATGCCAATGATTGTGTACAGGGGTCTTTTGAGTGCGGTTGTAGATAGACATGATTTTTGAGACTCGAATAGAATATGTTGAGAAATCGATCATATGCCCAACCACTGGCGAACACTGCTCGATCGTTTTATACGTATGATACGACTGACCAAGTGCGATTTAAAAAAAAAAAAAACTATTTTCACCAAGCATGGGCCAATTTTTCGAGGAGTTCACATTACTAGAAAATCTATTTTCTAGCAAAGCAGGGACCAGGATTTAATTTATTTCGGCAAGCAGAACATTAAACTATTGCTGTCTTATTATTTATCTGTTTTTTTTTTTACGTTTCCTCAATTTAAATTAATTCTCCACGTGCCCATTTTCAATTTAATTAATTCAAATCTCGCAACTCAATTTTTGTTGAGCACAAATTTTCATGACGGAACGCTATTTTGTTTTATAAATAAAAATGGATTTTTTCAAAAATTTACAAAGATCAAGTATAACTTTTTACCGGTGTTATATACTTTTGCCTCGAGTCTCACTTCATGTAACATATATAACAGGTAGTTACGAAGAACGGTATTCAGGAGCGTTGAGGGTTTGCTAACAGGATTACGAGTCGTGAGTGAATGTCACCCTGTAGATTACAACGACGACGGATGATATTAATTTTCACAAATGCATATCAGT
Organism: Rhorus exstirpatorius; assembly: GCA_963564615.1. Classification (NCBI taxonomy): domain Eukaryota; kingdom Metazoa; phylum Arthropoda; class Insecta; order Hymenoptera; family Ichneumonidae; genus Rhorus; species Rhorus exstirpatorius. The sequence goes on from OY751320.1 coordinate 15,893,727, forward strand.
CTGCTGATTGATTCCAAAGTTCTCTTGCAAACTAGCGGCAAGAAACTCGTGCTCGAGCCCTGACATTCGTACCGAGTCTCAATCTTATTCTCGTGTCTCCGTTATAGTGTAAAATTTCCCTTCACAGAAATGTTGCATGCTGTGAATATACGTAGGGGTATGTATACCACAGAGTAGCTTCGAGCCCGATCTTCTAGTTAAGGTTTAACGCAATTCCGTGCTCAGACGCCCGGATCATCTTCGGCAACCTTCCTCCCCCCTCCCCCCCCCCTCCGCGTCAGTTGTGCCCGAAGTAAAGACTCAAACTCGATCGAAACTTAAGGCATCTCCAGGCCCTTTTCGTCAGAGTATATGAACGATCGGTCGAGAAATATCTGTATCTATTTTGCACAATTATCGAAATGATTTGCGCCAATGAGTAACTTGACGTACAGAAAACTGAAAATGTCCGAAATCTTTTTATTCCCATCTCAAGAGGCTGCAAGTTTTCACAACAGCGTGGTGGAAAGTATAGCG